>JAXQQM020093109.1:0-104919 GCA_034641835.2 Pinus albicaulis
ACCTGGATGGTAGAGATATCAATATTTTCTATAGTACAACACTTTCTTTAATTTATTCTCCTAGGCCTATCATTATATTCACAACTTCTACAACTCTTAAGAAGAATGCAGCTATATATTCATCTTCATTCATTTTTAAGTTTTCAAACTAAGTTCATTGTAGTTTGGCCATATTCACCTTTGTATCTCCCTCATGAATGTTTCCTAAAGTATCCTAGATATATTTGGCAGTGTTACTGTCCATTACTTTGATAAATGTGGACTCACTTAGACCGCTCAAGGGTGCATTCATTGCTTTTGCATTACCTGTGAATTTGGCTTCTTCCTCAGTGTCTGTATCCTTTAGTGCACATTTTTCTTCAAGAATAGCCCAAACTTCTATTCCTAAAGACATTAAGTATGCCCTCACTCTTATTTTCAAAAAATCATATTTTGTGCCAGTAAACAATGGGGCTTTATTTTTTGAGCATCCTTCTAGGCTAGCCATTTTGGGGACCTAGGACCTCCTTCTAGTTGTTAAACTCTTACTAAAGGAACTTGCTCTGATACCAATTGATGAACCCTTAGCTAAACTAAGATGGGGGGGAGGGGTGAATCAATTTAGTACATTCATGGACATTTAAATTTTTTCTTTAAACTTATTTACACCTCCATTTCATAAAAAACTTAATATATAATGGATCAACAAACTTAATATGTGAGAAGCAAGTGATAAGCATATTAAATACAATACATCAACACATCATCATCATGCATATAGACAATGGTTATAAGTGGAAACCCATTAGGGAGAAAACCACATCTTATTATTGTTGTGATGCAAAGGAAAGCTCCAACTCCCTCCGACAATTTATTTTTTGTAGGCTCCAACCTACAAGAGGCTACTACCTCAATTTATGCAAGCTACAACTTGCATGGAAGCTCCAAATCCCATCTATTTTCTGCAGGTTACAACCCATAGGAGGCTCCTACCTCAACCATCTACAACCGAACATCTATCAAGCTACAACTTTATATGGAAGCACCAACAACCTCACACTACAATAAAATCATATGCTGATTTACGTGGATATCAGCTCTGTTTTACTCCTTCTTCACTGCTATCCTTTCAACCTTCATATCTACTTTATATCAGCTCTGGATGTGCACATCATCTCTATCTTCTCACTCTCATTCTTCCACTCTCTAACCTTTCTATGCAAATTACAATAACATCATTTATAGAGATAACTTCATGGTTGTTTTCATTATATACGGGAATATGAAGTGAACAGGCATGACTCTTTGCCTTCCACCCACTCATTTCCTCACTCAACATATTCAAAATGTTACAACATTATATATATTTATTTCAGTATCAAATGGAGTTTTTCTTTTTGTGAGAGACTTGCCTTAGCATCACAAAAAATATAAAATATATCAATAAATTTACATTCATACAAAATATTTAAAATCAGCCCTTTGAACTTCTTAGCTTTGTTGTGCATTTGTCCTCTTCTCCTTGTTGTCCCTTTGTATTTTATGATTCTGCTATTATATTCTAAATGTTTTGCATACCTACCTTTTTCTGGACTCGACCTATCTTCCTTCCTTATCTTGCCTACAATATTCAACCTTCTACTGCTTTGCTCTGTGTTGGGTCATCTACCAGAGTCTCCTTTTGCCCGCGTTCATCCTTTTTCTTTGTTACCCGATTCTACTCCTGCGTTCAAACTTTTCTTTATAAACCGATGTAACCACATACAACCCTAGACTTGAAATATATTAAAAAGGAACTCTGGAATGAATCACATCCAACCTCATATTCCATATCGGATTGTCTTGTGTTATTGCTATATACATCTCCCCTGCTTTTCTTAAGAAATTTCTTATAAAAATGCATATACCCTGGATCTGAAACATATTGAAATTCAACTTTGACCTGTCTTCATGTCTGGTTTCTTATCGCAATTCGGTGTTCCTCTGTATTATATGTTATATATGTCTTTATTTCTCCCGATGCGATTTCATAACTCAATACGCATACACCGAGACTTTTAAATGTATTATCATTTACCTTTGGAAGGTATCGCGTCCAGTATCTCATTGCAATTTGAAAATTTTCATTGTTATCCCTTGTGCTCTAGTCCTTCCAAACTCCTGATCTGTGATATGCGAAGGGGTCCCCCCTGTCTTATCACAATTTTCCATTGAAGTTTCCTCATTGCAGATTCTTATTGCAGTTTCTCTTTGATCTTTGGTTATAACCTCTTGCGACATGAGATTTGCGATAAAAGGTTTGGGTCCCACAAGGGTGCCATGTCACTGCCACATCGTCTACCACGTCATCTACCACATCGTCTTTCGCGTCACCTGCCACATCATCAAGATGTATTTACGATTTGTGGGGTTAGGTAAATGTCATCTGCCACATCAGCAACCACGTCACCAACCACGTCACTTTCCATGTCAGCTTCCATGTCATGTCCCGCACTTTGCATTTCGTAATTTCTTGTGTCTTTGCAGGTTTGCAATTATCCTTCCGTTTGCGATTTGCGATTTCATGATTTCGCAAACAACAGCGAAAACATTATCGCACGTCACACCTTTTAGCATTTACCATAATGGTTCTCCTTATCTTATACGATCTGCAATATGCTTCACATCGCAACTTAAATAACTTACCACCTTGAAACTTTGCACTAAAGACAAAAATAGTCGATGTGTGATATGCGCCAATTGTGTTATGTGATCTGGTACATCCATCACTCATTATCATTTTTGTGACTTCATCCTCACCGTCCATCTCTGCTTCACTTTGGTTTGCCGACTTGACCTATGCATTCACGACTTTCTCCATTTTCCGACTTGACCCGTTGAACTGCACGTGCCCTCGTGCATTGTTCTGAATGCAAACTAGCCTGACTTGGCCCTGCACTACACAATTTTCTTCTTTGATGCATAATGTTGTCTTTTACCTCTTTTGTTTCTCCTTTGCCTTAAGTAATAACTTGAAAGCTTCTCCATGCCTCTTTTCTACTTCTCTCTGCTTTAGATTATACTTCTAATGCTTCTCATTTGCCTCTTCACTGCACATTGTTGCACATTGCTACTCCTTGAATCCTTTTTTCATTCTCACTGCATCATTGCATGATCTAATCCTTTACCTTAATGTTTCTACTTTTCTGATCCTTTGCATTAATGATAATTCTGGTGCTGCTCCTTTGTGCTCCTTTTCCATCAATGGCAATATTTCCAACACACATTCACAAGGAATTTCCTCTTTGACTACTCTTACCTTTTCGATGCCCTACCACATCCTCAAAGAGTATCATAATTAGTCTTATATTCTTACCCAATCCTCCGTTATTTCTTCACGGTATGAAGACATGAATAATGTGTCTATCTCTCCCTCTCAACTAGGGAAGATATACTCATTCCTACAAAATGTATACACCCAAGCTCCCTCTTACCCACAAACTTGTCCAAAATCCCTCTTAAATAGGGACTTGTTTCCAACAACAACTATCTTCTCTTTGGTGGACATCATGGTACTATCATTTTCTTATAGTTCTCCACCTTTTGATGTCATGAGCATCATCTACATCATTATGGAGCCTTCATCTTCTTGATTTTCTTCGTAGGGCATTGACTATCCATCACTTTCGATTCAATGAACCATTTTTTTGAACCAATAGTCATGTCATCCTTTCTTTGTATCAGAAAATGATCTTCCAGTCCACATCTAAATTTTATTCACATAGCTACCTCTTCCAAGTCATGTTTCTTTTAGGATCTTCCATCCATTCCCATGAGTACTAGCTGTAGATGACATATACAAATTTCTTTCGGCAACCTTGTTTTAACCCAACCAGATGTTGTTCAAAAATAACATCAAATAAAAGTTACCTTTTATTATGTTATTTCATCATGAAATCTTCTTCTTGCAACATCAACATCCTGCACATTCATAAACACGTCTCCAAGACTTTAATTGTCAAGGGTCTCCTTCCTTTATATAGTTTATCAAAGTCTTGATATATTATTATGGATATGTCATAGCTAATGTTGATCACTTATATTATGAAAAAAAATATATTTTTCACGAATTCTTCTTCCTTTTTTCACATATTGTTCCCTAGGAAATTCTATACATAGTAACTTCATCTTTTCAACCACCTCACATTCCATATGAGGACATATTATGTTGATTTCATCTTATCAATATGTGAGCTATTTCAATGCATATTTCTAAAGGAAGAGATC
Source organism: Pinus albicaulis (assembly GCA_034641835.2). Classification (NCBI taxonomy): domain Eukaryota; kingdom Viridiplantae; phylum Streptophyta; class Pinopsida; order Pinales; family Pinaceae; genus Pinus; species Pinus albicaulis. The sequence continues at coordinate 4,246 of JAXQQM020093109.1, forward strand.
CTTCATCTTAGATCATGCTCATGAGATAGAGCATTCATCCATGATATCAAATATATGATGACATGACTTAGTATATCAAATACACACATACCTCTTTTCTCCTTTTGGTCATCTAGACTTCCTTTGGCCATTTCCTTTCTTTGCTTGACAGAAATTTAACCATCTTAACATGTTGCACTAATTTTTCATCACATCATTATCCTTCTAAAGAAAGGATCTCACAAAAGGTGGAATGTAGACCATCAACGAGACACTTTCTTCTTCCAGGTAGAGGTGAATCTCCTAATGAAGATTCCAATATAGGATTTTGATTATCCTCATCCTGCAAATTATCCTTTCTAATAATGATGATGTATGCTGATATTTTTTTATCATGCTAGATGAATTTATTCCAACCATATATACTATTATTTTAGTTTACCTTTTCATGATTTCAATGAGGTTACCATGAGCTATGTTTCTTTCTATCATGATGAATTCTAAGATCATGAAAACTTCTACTACAACTATCCTTTTAAGCTTCCATAATTTTCATATTCAATTGTAAGCCTGTTGTGGTGCCATATTTTAATATTATGCATCCTATCATACTTACAATGCTTCTCACCTATCAGAAATATTTAATCATAATAGAGGTATTTTCACCTCCTACTTCTCCTACAATTCTTACAGAAATAGTTCTACCAGATTTTCATCTATTTCCTTTGATGTCTCCAACTTTTCTAGAAAATGGATGAGGGGATCCTTTATTGATTCTATAAGGATTATTTGGGACCTTATTTCCCCTTTCATATACTTTGATAATTATTTATATTCCTCTTCAGATGGTTTGGAAAATTTACCCTTGACATGATCAATAACTTCATTTTCTATGAGGATAAAGTGAGTCCTCTTTTTATATGCAAGGAAGTTTGATGACCCAACCAATTTGTTGCTCTCCTTGCAAAATGAGGTGCTTATGATAGATTCAGCCAAAAATATAAAGATACTCGCTTTTCAAGTGAAGATACTCCTATTATGAGACATTCAACTTGATGTTTATCTTGATGATGTTGATAGATGATGTCTTCTTGATGAAGAGTTCTTCCTTCAAGTATGCTTTGGAAGTGATCCTTTTCTCAATAAGAGGGATATCTCTTTGATTTCATTTATCATGATTATGGAAATGCTTCATCTTGCTTCCCTTGGATGTAGAGACTTCAAGGCACTTCAAATGTGTTGTACTTCTTTATTTGAGTGGAGGAAGGGTTCTCCTTGAAAGTAGAGTCTTTATGGTCTTCTTCTTGTTTCTTTTAGATGGTATGATCCCTTATTCTAGATGATTTGAATACTAGTAATTATTGATGTTTTAATGTCCACTCTGATGTCCTGTATTTATTGATACTTCTTTTGATGATCCTTTTTCAGGCCACCATTCCTTGTCTTGTAACCTTAGCTCCAATACAATGTTCAGAAATCTAAGGCAACTAAATAAGGTGATTTATCTTCTTTGATAACTGCTTGTTAGGTGTTTGAATTTGATTATGTTATTAGTTTTACTTTATTATAATTAATTTTCAAATCATAAAACAACTAAAAAACAAGAAATAACAATGAGAAATGTGGACATAAAATGTAGGCTATCATCTAGGGACAAAACCTCTCCTCTTGAGAGGAAAACCCCCAAGAATTATTGTCTCTTACATAAATTCAAATGAATAATTCCAATACCTTTAACCCTTGATGAAGACCCCTCCAAGACCAATTCAAAACTCCTCCTTGAATAACTTGCTTCTCACGAAGTCAACCTAAGTCAAAATTTCCTTACTTCTTCAAATTTCAACTCCTCTTCAAAGTCTCAGACTTTGTCACAAGTTTGAAATTCTTAGTCTACCTGTAATCTATGTGGTTCCAAATGTGTGGAAAATTTAGGCCATATTTGTGAGTCTATTCTTCTTTTCTTGCGATAATACTTCTTCCTTGAAATTTTTGACTTTGCAATATGAACCTTTGACACCTTATTTCATCCTCTAGAAATGACTGTACTTTGGCTCTCCTGCAACAATTTATTCTCTAGTCTCCTCACATGTGTGAAAAAATTTAGCCCTAAAACAATCTTCAAAGATTCGGTTATTGTTTCCTTTTGTTTCACTCTCCTTCGCTAGATTTACTTGTGCTTCTTGTGTCTTAGATGAAATTTATTGATGTACCTTACAATGAGGTCAATTACTTTAGATATAGGCTTCTTGTGATAGCTTGTAGGTCGAATTGTCATTGTCCCTAGGCCAACTTGTCACTTGTAAATATGGACTTGTTGCGTGCATGTTGACAAGGTCGTGGAGGGTCATTGAGTCTAATTTTGACTCAAATGATCTTTTCTTTACAATACACAATATTCCAAAAAGGCTCATCAATACATGAAAATGACTCAAATGACTTGTAGACTCAATGAAAATCCCTAGAAGCAATAAATAGGTGCTTTAACTATAAATCAAATAACCTTGAGCATGAAACTCATGCCTAAAAAATGGCAATAATACTTTTGTTTTCCTCTTTACATAAAATCATGATTACATATGTCATAGTGAAGACAGAACCTAGTTACATATTTCAACACACTGCAATGAAGTGAGCTACCTTACTCAACCTATCAACCAAAACCATGATGGAACCATGATGATTCGATGTCCTTGGAAAACCTAAAATGAAGTCCATGGAAATGACCTCCCATTTCCATTATGGAATCAAAATTGGCTCTAAAAAACCAGCTAGATGTGTACAATCTACTTTTCCCTGTTGATAGTCCAAACATCTAGCGACAAACTCATCCACATATTTCTTCAAGTTCAACCAATGATAGAACTTCTTAACTGTTTCCAATGTCTTCAACTTCAACCAACAATATCTTGGTTGACCTGAATATGGCTTGACATGAAACTCCCTCAATATAAGCTTTTAGAGCTCACTCTTATCCAACACATAAATCATGTTACTAAATCTCACCAAGCCATCTATTGTGAGGTGATACTGCTCATCCATATCACCTTCACCTTGTTGTTGCCATCTATGCTTCATCTGCTAGTACCTATCATCATGTTGTATTTCCTGCAACATACACTCCTGCAAATATATCCCATAAGAGCTCACAACCAAAATATCATTTACCTACATCCTCCTACTGATAGAATCTGCAAACTTGTTCTCCTTACCTTTTATGTACCTAACCTCAAAGTCAAACTCACTGAGAGTAACCAACCATCTAGCTTACATAGCAGTAATATTAGGTTGGTAAAATAAGTACATAAGTTCACTAGATCACTCATCAGAATAAAAATCATTCTAAGAAGATAATTACTCCAAATATTCAAGGCATGAATGATAGCTTCCAACTCAAGATCATGAGTCACCTAGTTTTGCCCATTCTCATTAAAGTTCCTTGAATCATAGCATACCACCTATCCTTCCTACATCATGACTCCACCAATTCCTCTCTTGCAAGAATCTATACAAACCACAAACTCCTTATCGAGATTTAAAACCTTAAATACTAGATAATTTGTGAACAATTGCTTCAACTTATCAAAGTTAGTTACACACTCCTTAGTTCATTCAAACTTATTCCCTTTCCACTGCAAAGATGTAATAGGATAGGAAATCCATGAAAATTTTATGATGAACCTACTTTAGTAACCTAATAGTCCCATAAATGAATCTAACCTCATACACATTCATAGGAGTTGTCCACTCCATGAAAGCTTTAATATTTTTTGGACCCACCGTTATACCTTCCTTCGAAACAACATTCCCCAAGTAATGAACTTCAGCCTGAAATAAAATTCACTTGCTGAGATTGGAATACAATTGATTCTCTCTCATCAATCTTAACATTTCTTCCAAGTTCTCTACATGATCTTCCTCATTCTTAGAATATATCAATATATCATCAATCAACACTATCACAAAATTTTCTAGGTAAGTATGCAATACAATGTTCATCCAACACATGAAAGTAGTTGAAGCATTAGTAAGACCAAATGGAACCACCACAAATTGATAATGCCCATACTTGGTACAAAATGGGGCCTTGTAAATATCTTGTTCTTTGATGTGCACCTAATGATATCTTGATCTCAAATAAATATTCAAGAACACTTCTTCTCCCTTCAACTAATCAAAAAAATCATCAATCTACGACAAAGGATACATGTTCTTAATAATAAATTTGTTCAAATTCCTGTAATCAACGCATAATATGAGAGTACCATCCTTCTTCTTCACAAAAAATAATGATGCATCCTAAGGTGAAACGCATGGCCTTATGTATCCCTTATCGAGCACTTCCTTAAGATGCAAAATCAACTCATAAACTATACAGTTCTCATCCTGTAAGGTGCCTTTGATGGTAGTGCTGCTCCCCACATTAAATCAATAGAAAAGTTTGTTTCTCTATGAGGAGGAAACTGTGAAATATATTTAGGAAACACATCCCGAAACTATTGAAAAATAGGATACCTATTCAATACTTCATCATCCTAAACATCCTTCCCTTTTATACTATAAATATTAACCACAAACAATACACATCCTTTCCCCCAACTATGCTTTTCCTCAATAGATGTAAACATTCTCAATTATGTAGGATTCCTCTTTCCCTACAATATTCTTCTTTCCCCATCATATTTTAGGTACTCAATATCCTTTCCATAGAAATATACCTTAGTCCTGTGAATGTACAATAAATGCATGCCCAAAAGCATATTTTATGATCCCAAAGGAAGCACATTTAGATATGTTGACGTAGGCATAGTATTCAACTCAAAAGAATAAGATATCACCCAATGATGAACTCTTTTCTTAGTCCCTATAGCCAACTACACCAACCAAGATTTGCATGCACTTATTTATTCAAGAAACACTTACCCACCAGGTCAGGATTGATATAGATACAGTTATATCTGGGATCAATAAAAATAGAAACAACTTGATCCCAAATCTTACCTTCCATATCGATAATGGATGTTTAATGATAATCCTACCTATTATCCACTGCTGCATAAATATGAGGAATACTCTTCCCAATGTCTCCAAAAATTTGTGCCTCTTGATCACTATAAATCTAAGTTCTACCACCTTGATGTGGAAAATATCTCCTTCGATGCTCTCCACCACAAGGACAACACTACAAAGGATTCCTTCCATCACCTTTGTACTTGTCCTCAGGCTAAAATCCATGTACTCTGTCAATTGCATTGAACTTCTTATAAGGTGGTACATTATCCTTATCACCTACATCCTAAGGTCTTCCTCACTTATTAACCCAATTTTATTTATTATTATCATTATCTTTCCAATACCTCTTAGGCTCATACTTACACTTAAAACTTCTCATAATAATGCTTCAACTTCCTGATGAATTTCTACAATGATCAAGGCTCGTCATAGTCAATCTAATCCTTAAATTATAAAGGAAATCCACTAATGAACCATTGAACATTCGTCTTCTCATCCTTAAGATATGGAACATACCTCAAGAACTCCAAAAACTTAGTCGTGTACTCTCCATTTGTCTTAGACCCCATCTTCAACTCGTAAAACTCCTTAGCCTTTCCATCAGAATATCTCTTTGACTAGTACTTATTCCTCAAGAGATTTTTAAACTCATGCCAACTCAAATCTTCCATACTGATGCCTCTAACATGCTTCACATGTTCGTACCATATATCTTATCTTCCCTTGAAACTGAATATCACTATATTATCTTCCATATTCTCTGAATAATCATGCATCTTGAAGAACTTTTTCATCCCAAGTAGCCATGCTTCTCCATCTTCTGGTTTCTTCAAATTCCCATTGAAATTAGGAGGCGTGTGATCCAGGTGGATATTGGTGGCCACCAGCCTATTCCATTTGGGGCCTCACCATTATTTCTTCCAATTTTTCAATTTCCTTAATTTTAGCACAATCTACTATTTTTAGCAGTTTTTTGGGTCGTGAACTTCCAGAGCCATTTTGAGGCCATAAAAGAAGTTTTTTGGAAAAAACAGGATCAACATGGGAATTCATTTTATGTTTCTCACATCAATAGTTTTAGTCCTTAGATATATCTTTCTAACAAGGTATTGTGCATGTCAAACAAGGATCATATGCCAAAGTTACGTCCCAAGGAAGATGGATGTACCAATTTACCCAAACGAGGCCCATAGTTTTGGCGCTTCATCTCCTAGGTTTAGGTTTTTGGATTTTTAGGATTTTAAATTATTTCTCAATAATAAATAGGTCATAGAGCCTCATTTTAAGACTGTTCAGAGGCATGTATCCACCACATCTCTTCTCAGATATAAGTTACCAGTGTCGTAGCTAGTTTATGTCCATTCTGTATGTACGCATACTTTCAATTATTTGTTATTAATGAAATGAAGTTTTATTTCTGTTGCATATCTTATTTTATATGTATTTCTTTGTTTCATTGTGTTCCCGCATAAATACAGATTAGTGGTATCAAAGTGGTCTCCTCTTTCTCGATCCTTCTTTGCATGTCCCCGACAAGGTTGAGGTATAAGGAGTTAGGGCTCGATCTAGTTGAACATTGACAAGATTAGCCTCGCAAACCCCAATGAATGCCCATGGGGAAAAACAAGAAATATGAGGGAGCAGGAGATCCTATTAAAATATTGCTTGAGGAGGCCCTCGAGAAACAAAGGAATGAAATGATGGATAAATTTTCCCAGATCCTTCAATGGCTATCCACCGACGACACATCTACATCCAACAGTCACTCTAGAGGCGCCACTCCTTTTAAGGTTCAAGTAAACTTTGAAATTCACATATTTGAGGGCCAAATAGATGCAGACACCGTAGACATATGGTTGAATCTATTAGAAGGATATTCCTCGGTTCATTAATTTTTTGACTGGGAGAAGATTATTTTTGCACTCCTCAAGTCGTCCCCCATGTCAAGGACTGGTGGGAAACCTACTGTGAGAAAAGGGACGAGGGGGAACCCTCTCTGTTCTCAGCCATACCCACTTGGAATCCTTTTTGAGATGCCATCAAGGAACAATATTATCCTGTGGGGAGCTATGAGGACAAAAACATACAATGGACTACGTTGCGGTAGCAAAGGGATCAAGATGTGCATGAGCTAACGAATATGTTCCATACCCTACGCAGAAAGTTGGGTATCAAATATTTAGAGAAACATTTGGTGTTGAAGTACCATGGTTGTCTGCATTGATACATTCAGGAGGAAATGGAGTTCTTTGACATCTCTTCTCCTGGTACAATATACCTGTATGCTGCCAAGATTGAGCAGAAATTAAAACAAAAGAAGCGAGACTTTGGATTTGTGAATCAAAGGAAATGGAAAGGTGCCCCCAAACCGTAGAACAAAGGATAAAGCTAAGGCATGGCAGCTCAAGACAACCAGCGAAACCCACAATCAAATAATAACACCACAAAGTTGAAGAAGGACACAGGAAAGTGGTGTGAGTTCCCGAAGAGCTCCACTCACAACATAAGTGAGTGTCGGGCCAAGTAGTCACTAGTGGCCAAGATGAAGGCTTTTGAATCAGATGCATGATCCAACTCTGAATCAAAACCCAACAAGTGGAATGACAAAGGGAAGAAAATTATTTTTGCAGATCCCAAAGCCACTGTTGCCATCATGAAGATCTAGAAGGAAGAACAAGAAAATCCAGAGGAGGAGGAGCGTCTCTTCCACTCCTAGATGTGGGTAAAGGGTTCCCAGCTATAGTTCATTGTAGACAGTGGGAGCCAAAAGAACCTCATTTCAGAAGAGGTCATGAAGCAGTTGAGCTTGCCGATTGTTTAGTCAATTTAGTGTCCTAAATTGTTAACATAAATTATCGACCAGGGCTAGTAAACTGATGAAGTGTAATGCACTGTATGTGCCTAAGTGTCCCTTTTTCCTACTTCATTGTTTTAAGGTTTTTTTGATGTTTTTGGGAGTTTTTATAATTTTTATCCTTATCATTCTATTCTAAACTAAAAATATGAGATTAAATCTATTTAAAAAGGAAGGAAAGGGAAATGTTGTCAAAATGAATTAAAGCAAAGTTTTATTTACAATTTTTTGGAGTCTATTTTCTAATTAAGAAATGATGAAAACTAGAAATCCTAATCCATGGATATTGCAACTTAATTGACAATTCAAGAAATGAAAACAACTAATAACTCAAACATTACAACTGAATCCAATTCATTCAATTAAGATTTATTGGAAGATATTTTGAAAAAGATTAATTGTCGTGTAATGAGGATCTCGTATGATATGAAATAACATGCTGGACAATTACTGTATCTATAAGTCACTAACCATTTTAATTTAAGATTTAAATGGTCTTTACTTGGTCGAGCACAGTAACTGTTGACTATGAAAGACAAGAAATGAAACCTAGGCAATCACTGTTCTTATAATTCACTCGTTATTATTCAATAAATTGAACCCAGGGAAACAAAATGAATGTGAAATAAGAAAGCAATCTAGAAAGAAAGAAGTAAAGAGATATACTAAAATAGAAATTAAAATGACTTAGATAGAAAACACATGAAATCTCCTTAAATAGTAGTGACCCTATGCTACTGATTCAGTGAAATTCCTTAGCTCCTTGAAGATGTGATCAAAACAACATCAAAGAACTGAACTTATTTATTGATAAACTCACAAATCTACATCCCATTCCATCTTAAGCTTTGTTACAAGACACTCTATAATCATTTCTCTTCTTCTCCTATTTTTCACCATTTTCACATACCTTGATAGGAGAAAGCTTCCCCTATTTATACAAAAATATGAGAATTTATCTCATTAATGAGAGTCCATGAATCTCTCCCTTTATCTCTAGAGTTACAATCAAAATATTAAAGATAAAACACATGTCCTTTTAGAGTTTCAATACAAATAGGAAATGAGACACATATCCTCATGATCCCATGATTTTCTCCTCTCAAATTAGAATTTGGTTTTGGTAGGCCACATAAAGGTCTTTTAGAAGCTTCCTTTTGACCTACACATGGTAACAATCTCATCCAACTTGTTAGGTATAAGCATATGCACATTATTTTCTAATTTTTAACCCCAAATTCACTTAAAAATGCTAAGAATTAATAAAGTTTGGAAAAACATAAATGTAACCCAATAGTGGTAATGGTAAGGTAAATGTAATGAAATGGAGGTGGAGTGAAAGTGGTAATATGGAAATATAAGTGAAAATGTAATGGAATTGAATGAAAATTTCAAGACCCAACACCGACCACAACAAACCCACAACCATACATCATTGGGTGGCTTCACCAAGGATGGGATCTCCACGTCAACCAACAGTCGCCTTCCCTACAACATCAATCCCTTCACAGATGAGGTATTATGTGACATTGATCCTCTTGATGTTTGTGATGTATTATTAGGCCAACCATACTTGTGAAAGCGACATGTTGTGTATGAGTCTCGACCTTGCACTATTATTGTTACTTTAGGCAATAATTTGTATAGGATACCATAGGTACCACCGTCTGTCACTATCTCTTTGGTTACTGCAAAACAATGCAGTAAGCTCATTTCCAAAACTGGGAAATTTGTTTTCCCAATGATCCATCCTTAGGGAAAGAAGAATACTATGGCCACGACCTCCAGACAGGGATCCTTTGCATGACAAAAAGAAATGAACATGGTCGTGGAGGAGTACGGGGACATCTTCACCTCGCCCGCAGGGGTGCCTCTGCACTGTCAGGTCAAGCACCCCATCGATCTGACCCTAGGTGCGCTGCTTCCCAATGGACTGATCTATCGACACTCTGTTTTGGAGAATGATGAAATCAAGAGTTAGATTTAGGAGCTTTTGTAGAAAGGTCACCTCTGGACGAGTTCATTCCTCTATGGGAGCCCGATCGTGTTGGTGCAGAAGAAGGATGGGACTTTGAGACTCTGTATTGCCTATTGGGAACTGAACAAGATCATTGTCCATAATAGGTACCCAATCCCATGGATTAATAACCTTCTGGACCAAATTAAAAGTGTAAAATATTTTAGCAAGATCGACTTGAAGTCTGGGTATCACCAGGTACCAATCAAACCCTTCGATGTGTGGAAGATTTCCTTCCAAGCCAAGGAGGGCATTTCTGAATGGCTGGTCATTCCTTTTGGGTTCACGAATGCTTCGGAAACCTATATGAGGCTGATATACCAACTCAATTTTAGTTATGTACTTGGATGAAATCCTAGTCTTCAGCTAGACTTGGGAAGAGTGCCTCCACCACATCCGGCAGGTCCTCCAAACACTGTAGCAACACAAGTTGTGTGCCAATTTAAAGAAGTGTACTTTTGGCATGACCAAGGTTCAGTATCTGGGATACATTATTGATGAGCGGGGGATTCATGTGGATCCAACCAATATCCAATTCATTCGGGATTGGCCAGCCCCAACCACTCTAACAGAGCTTCACAACTTTCTGGGTCTTGCTAGTTTCTACCGTAGATTCGTGTTGGGATTCTCTCATATCACTTGAATCTTGAGTCAAGTCACCAAGGGAGGATCGAAAGAAAAATTATTTTGGTCGGATTCTCAAAAAAATGCGTTTGTAGAATTGAAACATCATCTCTGCTCTACCCTAGTGCTCACATTACCAGAGTTGCAACAACCATTTCAGATCGAGACAAATGCCTCTGACTATGTTATTTGGGCAGTTCTTACTCAATAGGGGTATCCAATGGCATATCACACTGAGACACTGTCTGACACAATCTACAAGTATTCCACTCATGAAAAAGAAATGTATTCCATTGTTCAGGCTTTCCGACAATGGATGCATTACATTTTGGGGAAGGAAACAGTCATCCACATAGACCACCGACCCTACATTTCATACAGAAACAAGGGAAGTTGCAGAATTATCGCCATCAGAAGTGGTCCACATATCTGCAACAGTTTCATTTTAACATCAAGTACAATAAGGGAAGCACCAATAATGTTTCATATTGCCTCAGTCGAACACCAATCTTGGTGCTAACCACCGGTCTCAACTCTTGTTGGCATGAGACTTATGATTGGCCACTTCTGTACAAGAGTGATCCAGAATTCGGCCACACATACAAGACACTCTTGGAGGGTACGCAAGTTCCAAATTTTCACCTCTAGGATGCACTACTATGTCACCTGGGACACCTTTGTGTTCCTTTAGGTGAGCCTACCAAGATGATTTTGGAAGCACACTACAGTTGGGTAGCTGGGCATTTCGGGGTCAAGAGAACAATGACAGTGCTATAGAAGTATTTCTATTGGTCAAACGTTTGACAGGATTTCGGGAAGTACATTAGATCTTGCACTTCTTGCGTTATTTCCAAACCTACCATCAAGAAGCAAGGACTCTATACTCTGCTACCTACCCCTAGTCGACCTTCAGAATCCATCTCCATGGATTAAATGTTGGGCCTTCCTTCTAATAAGCATAGAAACGACTTTTTTTTCATGGTCATCGACAAATTATTGAAGATGGCCATTATGGAGGCCTGCAAGAAGAATATCACATCCAAAGCCACTTCTAAAAATCTTCTTTAAATGAGTGTGGGTGCACTTTTGGATCCCGCAGTATATCATCTCAGATTGGGACAACGGGTTCCTCAACACATTTTGGTCCAGCCTCTAGTCAATGTTGGAAACCAAGCTCACCAATTCCACAACTTTCCATCCCCAAACTGATGGCCAGACAGAGGTCTTCAACAGGATGATCGTACACATTTTGCACATGTATAATTCAAAGGATCCACACAGATAGGATGAGAGCCTTTAGGAATGTACAACACATTTATAACTAGAATATCCACAACTAAACCAACCACAACCCCTTTCAGGTGGGCTTGGGATTCCAACCACTATGTCCCATTGACATAGCCATGCCATTTGCGGCTAATTGGGCTGATTCGACTCATGTCCATTCTGAAGCTGCCAAGGAAAACAACTTCATCGAGCACATTCAACACATCCTCCAATAGGTTTATGACATATTGGATAGAGCCAATGCTAAGTATAGGCAACAACATGATCAACATTGGGTGCCACACAACTTCCAGGTAGGCGACAATGTGTGGCTACATTTGCAGAAGGAGTGCCTCGATGGACCCCACTGCAAGCTTTTCCCTCTATGATATGGGTTGTACACCATCACCAAGGCTATAGGTACCAGTTCCTTTGAGCTTTGTATTCCACCATTCCTTGGTCTGCACCCAGTTTTTAATGTGAACCGCCTTCGGCCCTACTTCCCACCTCTACTGGACACCTCTAACATTGCTGAACAACTCACACCAACAGAGTTAAACCCATAATGCATGGAATAGGCCACCATGGTTCGTATCATGGACATGCAAATCAAGAAAAATTACCAGCAGAATATCCCACTGTATCGGGTTGTCAAAGTTGGCCAACTCCTACACCAAGGAAAATGGTTCACTAGGGACCAAGTTCAGCATAAGTTTCCTCATCTCATGGAGGAAATCAACGCAATGGGGACCATTGCTTCCTAAATGGGGAGGAATGATCTAGGTGGATATTGGTGGCCACCCTCCTATTCCACTTGGGGCCCCTCCATTATTTCTTTCAGTTTTTTTGATTCCTTAATTGTAGCACAATTTACAATTTTTAGCAATTTTTTGAGTTGTGAACTTCCAGAGCCATTTTGAGGCCTTAAATAACGTTATTTTGGAAAAATCGGGGGTAACATGAAATATAATATTGTTTTTCTCACATCAAAAGTTTTATTCCTCAGATAGATCTTTCTAACAAGGTATTATGCGCGCCAAATGGAGATTGTATGCCAATGTTATGTCCCCAGGAAGATTGATGTACCAATTTATCCAAACGGGGCCCATAGTTTTGGCGCTTCATCTCCTAGGGTTAGGTTTTTGGATGTTTATGGTTTTCCCTTATTTCTCAATAATAAACATGCCACCAAGCCTCATTATAACACAGTTCAGAGGCCTGTAGCTGCCATATTTCTTCTCAAAGATAAGCTACCAACACCCTAGCAAGTCTATGTTCATTATGCATTGAAGAATACTTTCAGTTATTTGTTATTAATGAAATGAAGATTTATTTTTGTTGCATCTCTAATTTTATGTGTATTTCTATGTTTCATTGTGTTCCTGCATAAATCCGGATCAACTTGGTTTTCTTGAACTCATCTAGCAAGTAATTCTTCTCACTCCTCCTATAGGGGTGATGGCAGTGATGATCATGTTGTCTATCTAAGCCATAACTGGAATAGAAACCACAAGGAATACCTCTCATGTTAGGTGTATCTAACCAGATTGCACCTCTAACTGTGTCATCCCTGTCCAACCTATATCTTGATCCAAACCTGCTACAATATGCCCCATTAGTTTTTTCCTCCTGTCCATGTGTTCTAGTAGATACAACCACCCTCCAAAATTTTTCCATTGCTTAGATTTTAGATCCTAACTTCCCTTCAAAAGAGCTTACCTTGTACTAGTATCAGGAATCTATGCTTTGACTAGTGTTTAACTTTCAGTTTTTCTTGTGTTCAATTTGTCTTAACTTAGAAAAATTTTCTAAGCCACAAGCTGACCTCATTTCTAAGTCTTACACAACATTTCTAGGCTTGCCTCTACCAACTATGCAATTCATGTAGCCAGTAGTGACCTTCATGTTTAGAATTGTGCATTCATGACTAGCATCCCAACGTTGATCTTGGGAAATGTGCAGTCAGTGAAAGGAAGCCCAACACTAAGCCTAGAAATTGCGCAATCACTCACTCAGCTTAGAAAATGTGCAGTGCACTGATCTTAGAGCTTCCAGTTCCCCGGAACTGCGCAACAGTTCTTGGTGAGGTGCATTGAAATTTTTCCCTAGAAAAGAAGAAAATAAAAAAAGGAAAAAATCGTCCCTAAAATTTAGGGATCTATTTTTAGTAACTCAGAGGAAGAACACTTTCTATTTTTGGAAACTTCCACCAAGTGTCGCTTTTTCCTTGAATTGTGTAATGCATGTCATAAACCCTAATTTCTCAAATATATTCAATATATTCCCCTAGACCTCATTCTCACATTTGATCTTAGAGCTCAAGAATTCCTGAGGAGATCAAGGAACCTTTGGTGAAATCGTCGTTGCTTTTCTGGCTGAGTTTTGTATTTATCGCTTTTAGTCGAGTTTTCTGTCGCTTTTTATCATTTGACTTGCATGGGTGTTGTTTTTATTTTTTATTTGCATGCATGCTAGAATTTTAACTTGCTTTAGCCTGTACAAGTGTTGTTTCAAGTTTTCGTTTTACTTTCACAAGTGTCGCATCAGTTTCTGCATTTTTGCATAGATGGTCGCTATTGTGGTGACTCTCCTCACCTGTCTCGTTCACTTATCATTTTTCTATTTTATACACTTGATTTTTCTTGTTTCATTAACACTTAGTTAGATATTCACTCATGAATTCACCATCTCTCATATCTCCTCATTTTTCACACTTCGCTTGGGAAGATCTTCCTTTCCCTTGGCCAGAATTCACTTTGCTCAGTTGGGAATTGTGCAATATTGTAGCCTAAGCTTCAAGGAAAGCCTTTGGAACTGGACAATGCATAGTATAATTTGGACTTAATACGCATTTCACAGTGTCAAGCCTGAGCCAAAATCCTTGAGCACTAAGACTGCGCAATGCACAATCTCTCCTCACTCATTGCCTATGCTAGACTGCACATTGCGCAGTATCAAGCCACAAGCTTCGAAACTAACTATTGGGACTACACAATACATAGTTTCCCAGCTAGTTAGACCCTCTTCCCATCAATAATTTCACAATCCTTCAAGTTAGTTTCCCGGTGTGTTGAATGAACATGTCATGGAAGTAGTTTTTCTTATAAATGACATTTTCTTGTCATTAGTGTCTTTTCTGTTGCACATATACAACAATTATTGAGCATCTCTTAGCAGTCACTTTCACTATGGCGTCTAAGAGAGATGCATGAAAGGAAACTGTTGAAATAAGTATTGGGGAAGCATTTGAGAAATTTGTGATTAACTTGCCAGTTTACTTGGACACTCAGTTTTTCATAGAGAATAGATCAAAATTAACATGGCAACAGAACAAATATGATTTCACAAAGGACTTTCAGGCATATTAGAGGATCGGCAGGTGTATCTCAAAATCATGTGGTCATGGCTTTACAAGGTTGCATGTAGGTATCCATCCATCCCATGTGTGGATGTGATCAACTGGATTATCTCAAACGCTGATGTGGAAACCATGACATTGAGAAACACCAGTGGGAAAAATCTTGCTACATTCCTGGAAGCAGATTTGAAGTAGATGTATCATCTTCTTGGGCCAGTGAAGAACGTGGAATCACTATTTTATGCCACTCACAGCTACACGAACACAAGAGATATCTTCAAGATATGGCTAAAGGAGCCAACGAAGTTCAGGGAAGACACCCACCCACATGTACAAGACAAAATCACTCAAGAAATCCTATCATCTTTTGGTCATACTAGCTTGCAGAATCTATGGCCAACCAGACAGAGAAACCTTTCTTGAGGGGTGGGATATATTTTTGAACGAGGTAGTGAACAAGAGGAATCTGTTCAACTGGTCATACCTATTATCTCACCAGCTTAGATTTCATGTGACAAAAGCTCGCAATCCACCCAAGGGCGAGAAAGCATGCTTCTATATGTCTGCATACTTACTAGATGCAATCTGTGTGCAGAATTAGTTCCCTGGCATGAACAGGACATGGACATCGAGAGACACTGCCATAAATATCTATTTCAAGATAATATTAAATTTTATTCATCATAGAGTCATCGAGAAACTTAATTATCACTTCATCATCCTACTTTATAGGCTCATATTTTCGGAGGACCAACCTTGCATGTGACAAGCAACTATGGAGGCGATATCAGAGATTGTTTATTGGTTCACCTTATTGGATGCCACATTGGTCAGAGTATTCAGTGGGAATAATTTTCCACATATTTTGATGAGATAGTCCATTAGAAAATTGGTCATGCGTTGGCTTGAGGGGTCATGACCCAGGCTAATATTTATTGTGCAACCAAAAAACCCTCCTACTACTGGCCCTTTTGGAAATGACTTGCTTGTGCAGATCAAAGTATCACCCGAAGCAGTATGGAGGGGTGCTAGAACTAGGTTTCCGCACCCTGAGGAAGAAAATATTGTATTGGCCCTAAACAGACTTATAACATAACTATAGTAGATGATATAAAAGTGCGTGCAATAACAAATCGGAAAAGCAACAGATCAACTTCATTGCAAATTATCACATAATGCTTCAATATGTATTCACGTACAGTAAATAGATCTACTTCAATCACACTTATTCAAAAATATATACTCATGCATAATATAATTTATTCATTCGTGCAAATAAAAGTGATCATAACCATAATTAAATATTCAATTACAAAACAGATTCCAGAGCTTAAAGCAGATAACATATAAGTAACAACAAACACATAATAGTCTAGATTTCGCCAAAAAAATCTTCTTTATTAAGAGATATAGCATTCCCAATACATTTTTTCCTTCAATACAATATACCCTTCCACGCACACAACCAACAGATTTTGCACACACTTAGGACTTAGGTCTCCGTGCACACAGCCAACAGGAACATTTCTACCAAAAACCCAAAATTAGATCGAAATATTGACGAAATAACCATAACAAGACAATAAATAAAATATATCTCCTCATGACTCGACATTTACATATTTATACTAACTTAGCGTGCAGATACCATGGTCTCAAACTGTGGTTTAATACTCATGGCTTTCTCTTAAAACCCATTGCAATAACTAAGGAACTTTGACCCACCCCAAATCACCTTTGACTCTTCCACGAAGTGCGCATAACAAAACATAAACAAAACTTTATCAAAACTGCACCAAAATTGTAACCCAGGGGACCCTGATCCAACATGTCCCCAATAGAAACTCGTGACTCGAAAATAACCATAACAAGAAAATAGATAAAATATATCTCCTCGTGACTCGACCTTTAAATATTTATAGTAACTTAGCACGCAGATACCATGGCCTCAAACCGTGGTTTGAGAATCATGTTTTTCCCTTAAAACCCATTACATTGAATAAGGTACTTTGACCCACCCCAAATCCCCTTTGACTCTTCCACACTGTGCCCATAACAAAACATAAACAAAACTTTATCAAAATTGCACCAAAATTGTACCCGAGGGGACCCCGCTCCAAAATCATGCAAGAGGTAGCTTATCACATCTCCACATGATTTTTAGAAACACTACATAGGATGAAGAAGGCACCATGGCCACTATTCCTTTGCAAGTTGGATCATACAAGATTAAGAATCTGAAAGTCATGGATGCCGAAGGGAAATCCATTGTCAGATTCAAGTTCAACACAAAGAGGTACAATCTGTATGATGCAAGGGGAATTTGTAAAGAAAATTGTGCGATATTTCACTTCAACTATGTCAATGGGATATATAAGTGGTGGAAGGAGGAACCATGGAATAACTATTACAACTCCTCTTGACCTCATGAGCCGATTAGTATGTCTGGGACTTCTCAAGTTGTTCCACATGCAACAATATTTCTAGAAGTAGCATCAACAATAGGCAACGGTCCGATTCACGACAAAGGAAAGAGGAAGATAGATGAAAATACAGAAGAGTAACAAAGCTGGAATATGAAAGAATATCCTCTCATTGAGAATGTAGCTTTGGAAATTGAAGCAAAAATGGGAAAATTGTAGGAGAGAGTAGAGCGGAGAAAAAGAGAGAAGCAATCCTTAGAAGAAGCAGTTCAGAAAGTGCAAAGAGAAGAATAAGAGTTTAAGGAAGAACGAGAGCTTAGAACAAGAGGAAAAGAGGGTAGAAAAAGGAAAGAAGAATAAGAAAGTAAAGTATCTATGAAAAAAGAGATGACACCTTATAGGTTGAAGAACAAATACAATATTAGTTGAAAATATAAGGAGGGAGCGAATAGATGCAAGAGCAAGAGTTTTATCAAAATCTTAAATAGTTTATTGAACTCACAAACATGGAAGTGGGACCAGAACCGCGATATGAAGATGTGGACCTGATTCCCTGCACACCTCAGGCCACCATTCAGACTCCACCACCTTTAGCCACAGAACAAGCCCCGAGTGAGGAGTGGGAGGTAGTTCTCCTTGATGAATTTTTGGTCATGGATGTGTACAATATATCATTTGATGAATTTTAGAAGAATATTGTAAAAGCACGAAGAAATAAATTCTTAGATAATCATGTATCACCTACGTTCATGAGAGAAAGGGTGATCATGGCAAACACTAGAAGGAATCCAAATGTCATTGTTGATGCCAATTGGGCCTTCACAGGAGCAACTAGATCTAACACCCATTGCTTGGTGCCCAATAATAAGAAGTTGGCATAGAACACATAGGCGCTTCAACAAGAGAATGAAAAACTACGTGCAACAACATAGAATTAAACTTTTGAACAAGTCTACCTTGAGGAGATAATAGCAGTGATACTTGCTAAATTATTCGCACTCAGAGACACTATGTGGGATCTTTATGAGGAGTTAGTAACCACACATAAGGTAGTTTTCCACCTTAATTACTTTCTACAGCAGAGCAGAAAATTCGTCAAGATCCTCAGGAATATATAATTTTCCATCACTATTGCGCATGAGTGGACAATGCGATACAAGGTCACGTCACTCACATTGGTAAAGAATATGAAGCCACAAGAAGAGTTAGATAAATCTAGAGTTTAGATGTGGATCCAGAACAACAAGAAACTCACCTAATTCATCGGAAGAATTTAGGCTGCATATGTACAGATATACATAAGTTTGGATTTCATGGTTAGAACCTAGTCAATCCAATCGGTTGGTACACTCACTAATACTAAATGCAAACAAAAATTCTAGAAGGAGATTGATAAGTAATTGAAGAAGCTGGAGCATATGGTCATCGATAAGGACATGGTGATCAAAAAAAAAAAATTCAGACCTTCAACGGTGGTCCAGTTCAGATCAAAACTTAATGTTGCACCTTATTGAAGAAAATTGGAAGACAAGTTCCAAGAGATTGTACATGGATACATTGGAGGAAAGAGTTTGCTTCTAGCCTAACACTATCTCATAGTTTAGGGATAACATCGCACAATGCCAAACTTGGTATGAGCATGTGACCGAGAGACACCAAGTCTAAGATGTTTTCCTTGAGTTCACCCAAACTCCAACATCATAGTGTTTTGTCTTGTTATGTTATTAAGTTGTCTCTACCCTTTTGTATTTTATGGGTACGAGTGGAAATTGTAATATTATTTTTAATTATTGTATAAGTGAAATTCCATGTGTCCATGATGGAATGTGAAGAGTCACATGTAGTGTGAGGAGTCATGGGGGGAGTCAAAGACTCACAAAGGGGGCATGCCAAGAATCACCCCCCTTTTTTATGCATACATCCTCATAACTCTTGTAAAGGGATTTTGGGAGCCAAGATTTTGGCTAGGCTTAGGCTTAGAAAAGGCTTGGGAGTTTTGCGTCATCCTTGGCTTCTCTGTAGCGTAGAGGGAGTATAATTCTATAGGAGGAGAAAGTGTTGTTGACTTCACGTTCCACTATCGGGGTAACTGGTTCATCATGTTGTATGTATGAATGGAACTTTATCTTATAATAAAATTAGAGCTACAAGTATTCATGCATATATTGTAAATGTAGTTGGACTATTCTGGCTATGTTTGTGTTGTATGTTGTTTAACTTACACATATGATTATGAACTATTTTGTTTGCATTTGTATCAATATGGTTGAATGTGTGCTCATGTTTTAACCCATCACCTTTAGAAGTGGAATATTCCTCTTGCTAGTTTTTGTGAGGTATTTTTAGCTCATGTGTTCCTTTCGAGTTATGTACTATTACAGACTTCCAAGGAGCACACTTCATTCTCCCTTTTCTGTTAGAACTACTCATGCATCATATTAAATTTCTGCAGGGTCACACACTTGCTTTAACAAAATAAATTGTGCACCACTCTATGTTTTTTTCAATTCAAGGAACATCATTAAACACCCCACTGTTGGGACTCCTACTCAAAACAGTGTGAGGTCTAGTTGGGACTTCATATTGGGGAGATCCCTTGAATTTTGGTGAGTCCAACGCCATCGACACCATGATTGATTCATGGTTTTCCTTGTTTCAACAATTGTGATAAGCTATGAAGGATCATTGCATTAACCTATTCTTTCTTTTCCTGAGCTCTTGAAAGTCTTTCCCGTGACTCAAATATCTTTTCATTATATGTCTTGCAAATTCTAATTTACGCTTTCAGACTTATCAATGTATCTTCTATATCAAGACAGTACTCATATCCTTTCTACTCAATTTATCTATAAGGAGATTCACGTGAACTATAATCCACCATTTTTCTCGTCATCTCTGATATTCTATTTTCTACAAGCATGCCATGTTAGATAAACCAAATATATACATCATCAAAATCATACCTTAGTGAAGTTCAGGGGAGGATATCTCATCTACATAATCAATCTAGATAAGCATGATATATGTACACATAATGACATGAACATATCAACATATCAACATCATCATGGTGACAAAATACTGGAATGATGACCATCAAAATTCATGCATAATAAACATATCAACAACTAACATGCATTCATAATAATCACATTTGGCCCTTCCAGTCCAAGTGTTTGAACTTGGAAGCTCTTATACTAGACCCCTTAAACACCTCTTCCCACATTTATTCAAATTCAAAAGCCTGCCGGGGTAAACATGAGATGAGTGTCACTATGACATGACCTAACCTCCAAGTTTGAGTTAAGGAATTGGGACCTACAAAATGAGCACTTACTGACATCTCACAGGGACTACATATCACACAAGAGCTACACAACCACCCCAGGTGATCAATCCCTAAGATATAACTCTTTTTATTTGACCTAGCTACATAATTGCACCCTTAACACTGCATCCATGTGGTTGGACACCTATAATCACACTCATAGGATTTCTTCCATGTGATTATGACCAATTCCTCCATTTCTACGATGTAAGCCACTTTTTCAGGCTAGCCTCCAAACCACTACTGATAATTACTTGTAACTTTCCAGAAGTATAGAAAAGATGATATACATTCTAGCCATTCAAACTCAAGCAATAATTTTACCTAAACATGCCTGAACGATGATATACATTTCTTCAAACATATGGTAAACATATAATCTACATGTCAGGAATGCATATATGATCATAAACGAATATTATTCATCTAAGAATCACCAAGAAAGCTCTAAACTCTCTCTAGCTAGTTGCAATAACACTTATTCTCCCATGCATTCATCAACCATTAAAATAATCATCAAAACTTGATAAGAACCATAGATAATATACATCATATAACCAACATATAACTAGAAAATAACCAAAACAGAAAAAAAGGAAAATAAACCATAATATCGCCAACATAATCAATACAAATGCTTATAGATCATAATAGGAAAATATGCGCCATGTTCCAAGAATGAATGTGGGATCTCATGGTTTAAGCCAAATAAAAACCAACGAGGGCTCCTAGAGGCCAAAACACTTAACCCTGAACCACAACGATTCCACCTCTATGGTCTAGAAATTACTAACATCAATGAAGTCAGTCTCTACCCAAGCTTTCCACGGCCCCATGAACTAGTAACTCCACCCACAACCTTCCATGGAACTAGAGCCTTTTTCCCAACTACAGCTCCAAGGACTAGTAAATCAACCCACCAATGCCTCCAAAGCATTTTTCCCAACCTATGACTCCATGAACTAGTAACTTAACCCAAACTATTCCAGTGCTTCCATAGTATTTGTTCCAACCCAAAAACCTAGGGAACATGATCGCCAATAAGAAAAAAAAGTGGGTAACCCACAACACCATGGTTATCCAGGAAATAACAAGGTAAGGATAAAGCCACTATCAATCGAGGAAAATCTCCGTGGAAATGAAAAAACATAACCAAGAAATCATATGCATATATCATGCATCCAAAAATCAATAAGGAATTCTCACATGCAAATTGTTACCTACAAAGTTTCTCTGTTGTAGCTATTGATCCAACTATCTCCATGTGCTCCCTTGCTTTAATTTACTTTATTTCTCCAATCCAAGTGAATACAAGAATGCTACAAGCATGCTCCAAGAATGCTGTAACTATGCAAGAGTATGAGAGAATGAAAGAATGAATTAGAGAGAAAAAAACAAACTAACTAAAGCTAAACCAACAAAAAATGTGCAAAAAGTTAAGAAGTGATTCTCTGATGCCTGTTTATCATTGAGGCCTCTATTTTCTTCATTTTTCCTCTAATTTCCCTTTCATGCAAATATGTGTCTCTTCACCTTTCTTTTCTTCTATTTTCATTTATTTTCATCAATAAATTCCAATTATTTCATTTTTTCCTTTGTCATTTCCTTTGCCAATTTCCATAGCCATTAATTAATCACAAGTGATTTCCATTAAAGTGTTTTTCCCAACATTCAACTTTTGAATGCACATCCCATGACCTTGTTATTATTTTATTTACATGGAAAATCAAGCAGGGGTTGTTACATAAGCTAATTTAATGATCGTATATGGGAAATATCAAATGTTGAGAGTCTATCAGAGTTATAAAACACCATCCAATTCAGTGAAGCTAGTAGAAGAACCAACAGAGGAAATTTCAGAGTCTATTAGATTTCAACAGAGTAAAACAGTTTACAATTGCGACATAAAAGGTACTACAATAATGGTGTAAGGAATAGATAAAGCCACACTAGTAATACATATAGAAGTTAAATGAATGGTAGCAAGGAAGAGCATGAAACGAGGAAGAGCCTATATTTTTTACTAGTCTAGAATGATGCAATCACACCAGGTGGCCTGGAAAAGAAAGGGCTCCTTTCGCTCAGGAAGCTGGTTTACATGACAGGTCACAACTGCATCGGTTAAGCTAACTCGGCAACAGTTATGCAGAAGCCCTATGATTATGGGAAGGCCCTATGATCTCAGGAAATACCTACAATGAGGGTTGTAACATTGGATCAAGGTTTGATCCTCATTCATACAGTGGTGGCATGAGGAGTGTCGATCAAGAACCCGTGCATTGGTGGGTAGACAAGAATTCTCTTTACACCATCCGTCGAGGTATCACAAAAGTGGTAAAGAGGTTGAGGTCATACCAATTATTGCCAAGGAAATGAGAATGCATAGCAACATGAAGTATGGAAAGCTCAACGACAGACATAGGACTCGGTCAATTCGATTATAATGTTTTGTGCTAAGAATATTGACACATGGTTGGTTGCACAAGCATGAGAAATCATGTTGGATGAGAAAATGAACACTTTGGTCAATGATCCAAGACTCCATATATTGGTTGTTAATGGTGCTAGCAGAAGGACTGAGTGGCTTGGAAAATTTTACATTCTTGTGTTCAGAGCCTCTTGCAGGCTGAAATTTTTTGATCATATACAAATTTTGATTTCAAGGAAAAAACTGTTTGGAATGTTTTTTCTTTTTTAGATATTCCATCACATTGATTGAGTGAATGTAAGTTTTATGAAATTGAAACTTTCTTATTAATAAAAAGTTTTTAAGAACATAAAAAAAAAAATGTATTAGTGATTAATAGTTTCTAGTAAACTTGTTGGTGTAAATTAATGGTTTTTTTTATTAAAATGAAATGGTAATGTTTATTTTTTAATGTGTATTAAATTTTTTGTTCCTATTTTAAATTAATTTCATGTTTGTAGAATAAAATTTCCTCTACACCCCCATTCTCCTCCACATATACCATCCTCTCCACATTCTTCATTCCTCACAGATTGATAGTATTATGAAACTATTTTCCTCCACGATTAAATATATAAAGGTTTTAAATGGAAAGAATATTAAAATGAAATAATAAAATATAAACACACTATCAAATTTTGTTTTTCTCTCAGTTTCAAAACATTAAATAAAGAAATTCCCCGCCACTCTACCCAATGATACCAAAACTTACACAATTGCAATAATATTTGGGTTAATAATAGTGTGGTCTGTGAGAGTTCTAGTTACTGATTTTTATTTTGAATCTGAGAATTCCATTAATTTTAGTGTACTTCAATATGAACTATGTTAGCGATTTCTATCAAATTTTGACAATATCAACATGCTAGTGGTTACTATGACAAAGCAAAGTGATAATATAGTGAAAACGTGTGAAAGAGAAAGGGGTTTAAGCTGCAAACAACTGGAGCTTTAAGTCTGTTTATTATTTCCTCTATTTTCAAGTAACAAGGCACTCATCAACAAGGTAAATTTTGTAAATAAAGGATATGGTTTTCTCACTAAAAAGGTTTGGAAATTCGATTATGTACATACTGATTAATTCAAAGTTTGTCTAACTAACAAAATCCACCGACGCAAAATTTATCGGAAAAACCACAACACTACGGATGAAATTTTTTGTTACACTCAAATAATACAGATTCAATGAACTTTAACACCTAGGAAAATGCTATAGTCACTAGCACAAACCCGAGTTCTCTCGCACTAACCTCATCCTCCACACAACTTTCATTGCACATAGATTCATAATCTGTACTCTGCACAACCTTCATTCTGCACAGATTCATAGCTCTATGCAACTGCTCCCCCACACAACTAAATCTGTAAAAGTTTTAAATATAAAAGAGTAGTTTCAAAATTTCGTGTCTGCATGTATTCTCCTAGATATACCTTGTCCTCCGCAAATCCTTATGGGTTCAGAATGTTTCATATCTCTGCATAAAAGAGACTAATTTTGTAATATACCCAATAAGGAGAAATGGTATATGATAGAAAAAGGTGTGTGAACACATGCATGTTGAATAATTAATGTTTAAATCTCTGTAATTCAACCATTAGCTTGTCTTTTGGAATTAATCTGGACTCATATGTGAAATATTATTACATTACGAATTGCAGTTTCTATTCATAGTTAAATTAATTACACATACACAAAATAAAGTTTCCTATGCAACCCTATTCTCCTGCACATGCCCCGTCCTCCACACGTATTTCATTCCACGCAGATCCATAGTTTTGTGCAACTTCTCTTCTGCACAACAAATTCTGTAAAAGTTTTAAATGAAAAATAGTTTTAAATTAATTTTCGTCCATGTAGAATAAAGTTCCATTTGCACCCCCATTCTCCCACACATTCCCCTTCCTCCACATAGTAAAAGCTTCGCACAAGGAAAGCGTCACACAATTAAGCTTTGCACAATGAAACATTAATATTAATTAATGATTTTCTCGTAGTTAAATTGATTACACATACCCCATCGAAAATGCAAACCGAAGCAACCAAATAATTTTGAGTCAACACACTTTGACCATGAAATGAATTCTATTGTCCCTGGTAATACAACATCATTAGGCTTAGCAGTAACATAATAATGTCATTGTTAGAGTACTCACCAACGTCAATTTGTATATTAAACAAATCTGCACATATATAATAGGAAAATGTGAAATATTAAGTGTATTTCGTAGTTAAATTAACTACCCCATCCTCCGCACATCTTTCATTCTGCACAGATTAACGTTAATAGTTTAATGTTAATTTTTTCCTAGCAAAATAAAGTTCCCTATGCACCCCCGTACTCCCGCACATACCATGTCCTCTGTATAGTAAAAACTTTGCATAAGGAAATGTTCGCACAAGAAATATCTACACAATGAAACATAATAATATTAATTCAAGTTTTGTGCATATTTATATTAATTAAAGTTCCCTTTGCACCCTCTTTCTCCTGCACATACCTTGTCCTCCGCACATCCTTCATTCCAAAAATATTAATAGCTCTATGCAATTTCTCTCCATCATAGATAAATGTGTAAAAGTTTTAAATGCAAGCAAGCTTAAAATTAATTTCGTAACTATGGAATAAAGTACCCTTGGCACCTCGTTATCCTGCACATACTTCATCCTCCACATAGTAAAATCTCGAGATAATGAATCATAATAATAATAATTGAAGATATGTTCAACGACCACTCGCTTATGCAAAGAACCTATAAGCGCATCAAATTTTAACATCATTAGGCAAAGTAGTAACACACTATTAAAGCACTCACCAAAAGAATGACAACTCACAAAATCATAGTTCTATGCAACTACTCTCCTGCACAACTATATCTCTAAAAAAATTAAATGCAAAGAAGTTTAAATTTAAAATTCTGCATCCCTGTTCTCCCACACATACTTTGTCATGCGCACAAGGAAACATAATAGTATTAATTAGAGATCTGTTTAACCACCCCACTTCGTCGTCTTTGCTTGCGTATGCAAGGGGTTTGCAACTACATCAATTATGACATCATTGGATACAACAATTACATAATAGTGTCAGTGTGAGAGTATCGTCGGAGCACTAACCAATGAAATGGCCACTCACAAAATCAGTTTTAGGTTTTGTGTTTTTTTAATGAACTGTCAGACAATACCACCGCCCTCCACAAAAAGAATTATGTTCCATCATAGCTCTCTCAACCAATCTAAAATTAGAAATAAAATTTGTTGAAAATTGAGAAAATATTTTTAAATTTATAAAAAAATTAAATTTTCTTCCCAAACTTTAATCAAAGTTACAAAATAAATAATCAAATAATATAAAGCAAATGCACTTTGACTAAAAGGAAAATACTATAGTTAGAAACTAATAACAGTAAAATTAATATAAAATATTTTTCAAATAACGGTATTTCAAAACATCTACGTCAGCTATTCATCGTCCCATTTATAGTTACAAATGTTGTTGGAAGAAAACAAAAAAACATAACAGAAAACATTATGATAGAAATGGTTGTGTCAAAAGATTAATTTTTGTTTCAATATTTATAAAATCCAAAATTTTCATCCAATTTTTTGGTGTCCAGAGTTTAGCTTTATTTCCATATCAATATGGATGTTCATATATAGTCGAGCCGTGAGAATATGGTAAGGATTTTAAGGAAGTAACTAAGTCTTTCCCGAGGTAGGTTGTTTTGCACGTTATTGAATGGATAAAATATGCCAGGAATATTTACATTGATGAAGGAATGTTTGTCTTTTTTTTAATAAATTGTAAAATTTAACATAATTGAATTGTCATAATTATGATGAGTTATTATTTATAATTATATACTGATATTTTATTATTATTAAAAAATAATTAATAATATTTTATAAGGTATAGATTTTCACTTTGTCCAATTTTTTGTGTACAACAAAATAATTTTTTATAATTTAACATAGAGGTGATGTTGTGGAGTAACATACATGTATATATATAAACAATAATAATAAATATATATTAATTAAATCCATTTATATATCAATTTAAATTCATCTCTATTTTAAATTTCATCTCAATTCTAAATTTCGATTTCATATTTATAAATACTTAATAAATTTAAAATTTAAATTAATAATCAATTAAATATATTCTTAAATTCTACTTATAAAAGATATTCTTACGAATAAAATATCCCATCTTATTCATCCTTAAATTTGAAAATAAATAGCTTTAAATCCATTTAAAAAACTATCCACAACGAACCTCATACAAAACAAGAAACTTTAAACATAAAGCATCACCTGGATTGAAATTCTCAAAACAAAATTTGGTTAAGTGGATTTTGTCCAAATTGAGCAGGGATTTTTCCCAGCGTTATTTTACAACAGCGTGGTCTAAGTAATCCACGTTTTTTACTGTGTGCAGAGAATTTTTTTTTGTTGTTTCTTGTTTCAAATTCAACAGAATTTCTCCAAATGATAAATGTCTATAAATGCATGGTAAATAAAAAAAATTCATAATCCAACCCAAAAAATCTATCACAGTATTTCTGAAAATAGAAAACTTCGGTTCATTCGACTGCGCCTTTTTAGAACACTTTTGGAATTCATCTTTATTTTCTCAATATCTGACTCCAATAACGGTCATATTCAGAATTGACTTTGGAGTTGATTGATTTTGTTTGTGGGATGTCACATTTATTATTTTAATATCGGTTGTAAATTCTATAAATATCTTGGAGAAGGGTCAATTGTTGGACCCCTCTCCTCACCATCAGATCCTAATCTCCAAATTATGAGCTCTCCTCACCTTCAGATCCTAATCGCCAAATTATGAGCTCTATATTATAGGTCATATAGCTCTTGGTGTAGTTATGCTAATTTCTCATCACTTAATCCTACCACTCGAGGATATTGAGTCATAGTTGTAGAAGTGCTACGACTCTTACCTCCCTTTTGGGCCCCTCTCCTCACCATCAGATTCTATGAATATTTCTGAGATATTCCTAGAACTTGCAATCGGCAGGTTAAACCCATTTACAGGGAATTGAAGATGGAATAATTTATCGAGTTGACGAGCATCAACAACTGTAACGTGCAGCACCGACGGTGTCTATTACCATGTTGTGGCATGATGAAGGAGCCGAGGGAGGATAACCACTTTTTGGAAGTTTGTCGTCCAGCAACTGTACATCAATGGTGGCCGCTTTATCGGCTCGTTCTATATAAGCTTCAGAGATGTTACTAGTATTAGAATTGTCCTTAATGCCGGAGTCAGCAGTAGATTCTCTGAGAAAATTAGGTCTCGAGCTTGCTGTTGGAAATTGCGCAGAGATTAGCAAAGTGCAAATGATGATGGCAAACACCACCCTGACCGCCATGTTATTCAATAAACGTAGACGCCTGTACTTCGATGGAGCGGACAATACAAACGAAATTGTCTCTCTGCTCGTCGTAAGGATAATAAACTGATGAATGAATATGTTTGTCGAGTTAAATGTAAGCAGAGATATGAGGGTACAGGTGAATGATTTGAAATAAGGAAAATGAAGCTCTATTTATAAGCGCTTCCAACCCATGGTTGGACGAATTTGCGGATAGTTTGATTTTGTTCAGTTTGACTTGGTTGTATTCAAAACAAACACTACGCGTTATTGATTTTTAACTCGACCACGCTTTTTGACTTTGAACAGATCAAACGTGCTAATCTTCAAACTCGAGGGGTATGGGGCTCACCAAATGCGCTGTACGTGGAATATTAATTTTTTTTAATCGACTTGCCCTTTTGACTTTGATTACTTCTCACTTTATTTGTATAGTGATCACAAGTGTTTGATGTTGGTGTACATATACGTAGTTAGATCATAAGTCTTTTCATGTTGGTGTATATACATAAAGTATATTTAGCTTCAGTTAGTTTTAATTATTTATAGTTATTGCATATAAAACTAAGCTTAATTTAGTTTTTTTATGTATTGATTCTCAAATCAATATTAATGAATCAAAATCATTTTCAATTCTTGGAAGTTTGTGCAATTATTCTTTAGGTAGATCCGTATTTGCGCTCTAATAATTTTACATGGTAACTTGGAGAATGTGAATGAACAATATTTTGCAGGTTTGAAGATCGAAGAATTGAAAATTATTCAGAGATTTGAATTGCATATCAAAATATTAGAGAACTGCTGCAATTGTTCCTACAAGTACAAGTTGAAAGAATAAAGTTATCATCTTCAACTATTCTTACTCTGTATAACTACTTCCAATGGAAGCCGGAGATTTTGCTTCACCTCAGAGGGAAAGGCTTGTATCAGATAGTTATGAATACGCAAGTTGAACCCAATTCCGCCATTGTCTTCTATTTCACCAAGATGGACAAAGCTTTTGGTCTTCTATTGTTGTCCATATCTCCAACATTGTGTTCCCATGTGGCCACATGCAACACTCCAAATGAGGTCTCGAAAACCTTAGAAAATTTATTTGGAAAACAGGATGAGATGCGGGCTCATATTCTAAAAAATGTGCTAAATTCCTTAGATCCAAATAGCTTTGAGAACATTCAAGATATCTTTACAAAATTTAAATCATTGCTTCAACAATTACATGATTGTGGAATTGATAACTCCAAACAGTTAGGTCAATTGATCCTTTCTATTTTGTATAAATTATGCCATGAATATGTTGTTTTCGTTTATACATTTCATACAGTTAGAATAGCAACCTGAGATAAATGGAAAATGCCCAACCTTGATGCATTTATTGAGTCTCTCATTCTTGAGCAGCATAGGCTCATCAAAATGGGTTTCTTAAAGTCTTCAAATGCACATGCACTTGCCATGCATGAGAAATGAAAGTCCAACTCCAAACCAAATCAACAATACAAAGGCAAAGGAAAGGCAAGAGATCCATATCCAAGAAAATGAGGAAATCTAAGACCTCTAGATGATTATTCCAGCGCCAAGGGTAAGAATGGAAAGAAAGGAAACTCCAATTGTCCTCATTGTAGTAGAGGTTATCATAATGAATCCTCTTGCATGAAAAAGACTATTGATCCGATGGTAAAGTCTCTTCAGCGAAATAATCTTGGTCATCACATTGGAGTAGGCAATGCCACTGTTCAGGTCATTTGGCTACAACATTTCCTATTTGAGTTTTGGATTAGTGTCCATCGTCCAACTGTCATCTAATGTGATAATCAAAGTACTTTGAATTTTTGCAGAGATCTAGTGCAACGAACGAGGACCAAACACATTAAGATCTACATGCATTTCATTAGAGAACTAATTCATGATGGGAGCATCGATCTTGAGTGTTTTCCTAGTTCCGAGCATGCGCCGCTATCTTCACCAAGTCTTTCATTGAGAAGAAGTTTTAATTTTTGCGAGATCATCTCGGTGTGAAGGACACGACTACCTAACAATTTCTTTTTTTTTTACTTTTTTAATTATAGTTTGAGGGGGGGTTTTCTTCCCACTGAATTTTCCCTGTTTCCTCTTTTCATCCATTGTATATGGGTACCTAAAACGGCTTTATTGTCTGGACTCATTCATTTTGCATCACACTCACCTAAGTTATGCTTAAGGGAGGGTGTTGGTGTACATGCACATAGTTAGCCTTAATTAAATTCAGTTCAACCTTATTTATTTCATGTGATGTGCACTTGGCTTTAGTTAGTTAACTTGAGTGCTTGCATGTAGTGTGCACTTGGATTTAGTTAGTTCACTCTAGTTATTGCATGTGGTGCTTGGGCACATTAACAAAACATAAAGCACACTTAGCTTCAGTTAGCTTTAATTATCCACAGTTATTGCATGTACAACAAAGCTTAACTTGGTTTTTTTATGTATTGATTATCAAACCAATATTGATAAATCAAATTCATCCTCAATATCAATTTTTCTTTTTCAATTCTCCCAAATTTATGTAATTATTCTTCAACTAGATCTGTATTTATATTCTAATCATTTTACAAGACATTCCTAAAAATTCATGATTCGTATTGAATCCACAATTACACGGAGTTTATTATGGCTCCTTCGCTAGATCTTTGAATTTCACCCTCCATGTCTGTAATACGTCTTTAGTGAATTGGCCTCGTTGCTTATCTCTAGCGCTACAATTCCTTTTGGAAGAAGATTTTTTCTGTGCTACACGTGGTTGTCGAAGAAAAAGCCGTTTAATATGAAAAATGCTCTTCGTGTGTATTGTTTGCTTGAGATTGCCTTTAAACGAGTATTAAGCACAACTAGTGTATTGAAGGCAATTAAATATCAAATGTATAGCTCTATAGTTATATATGGATCGCTCGCAAATCTAGTTTAGTATGAGTATTTGACTTATTTCTTTCAAATAGCTTTAATAATAAATAAATAAAATTATAGTTTAAGTTGTTTAGAAATTAGAAAAACTATAATTTTGACTTGGTTGAGCTTCTATAATTTCAGTGGTTATTTTAAATGATAAATATTACAATTTCAAAAAAAATTCTAAAAAAATCAAAGAATAATCTCATTGAATTATGTTTATAAAATATGTTTAAAGTAGGGAAAGTTTTAAGGTTAATATTCACAGCTAGACTAATTTTTCATTCTATTTCCACACAAAAATTCACCAATTTTTATTTTTTCTAAAATTGATTAACCAAAATTTTATACTACAAAATTATTTTACCTTAAAAATCACCAATATCTTTTAGATGCAATATAAAATCATTAAAAATTTCAATAATTTTACAAGAAAAAACAACAAATTTTTATAGTTTGCATATTCGAAACTAGTAAGATTCATTAAGGTATCTAAACTTTAAGATGAAATTTTATTCTTAAAATTTTCCTTGATCTAGAAAAGAATAATTAAAACATTGAAAATAAATAAAGAGACATTTTACAACCCTCTTCAATGAAGTTTCAACAAACTAAACTTTGCAATCTATAATTAATTAGGATAAGCTCTCATGCTCACTCAAACCATTACTTTACCCATGTAATATATATATATATATATATTTAAACTCAACATGAAAATATAAGAATTCAAATACCAAAATTTTCTTGTTTTTAATATATATATATACTTTTGATTTATGCTGAAATATAACACCATTGGGTAGATCTTACTAAAATCCTCTTGGACTTACTTTTACCAAATTTATTGGTCAATAGGTAATTTCCAAAAAGGTTACACACTCCCAAAAGTGTTTGAGTGCCCATAAACTCAAATGAACATAGAACGAGAAAACCAACTCGATCACTACACAACCAAGAGCCATTTTGAATATGAGGAAGTTACGAAAGCAAAATTCTCTGGTCGTGAACTAGGTAAAGGTGGAAATCAGAACTCACAGTGAACATGTTTCTCTATGTGGTCCAAAATTCCTTCAAAGCAATGTATTTTTTCTTGTATAAACCACTACTTCCTTTGAAAGAACCCCAATATGCCATGCATGTACCACTGGTTTCTTTAGAGGTCATTCATGAAGGAGATGATCATGTTCTAGTCACCTGAATCTGGTAATATGTTCCATAAGAATATTGCGATTCCTGAGCTAGCACCCAAGGTTTTCTTGACTAGGAGTAGCTTGATTAAGAAGGGTGAGTTGGAAAGGTTGAGACCTACAACTTCCCTTTGACGAGTGTCCTCCAAGTAATTCCAACTTAGTTACCCTCTCTCTCAACCACCCCCTGCCTCACTCTCCCATTTCTGACGTGGAATCGTAGACTTCACCAACGGACCAAATGTCTGGATACAGAGAGGATGTGAGTGAGCCAAAGGAATAGAAACTTTAACAATAGGATTATTTCCCATGAGAAATTGGATACCCACATAACATAAGAGATAAAAAACAGAACCCCAAGACAACAACTAAGGTGGAGAAATTGACCTAGGAAAAATGTGGTTTGTATCTTCCTTTTGAAGCCATGCCTCCGAAACCAATTAAAAAACAAAAGAAATGATACATCAAAGGGTAAAAGGGTAAAACCATAACTCCAACACATCCAATACTTCTAAGGAAAGGCAAAAAAAACACAAATAAACTAAATTAAAAAAAATATCAATAGTAAATTGAGACTAGATCAGATAAGCACGCTACATTACGTTGTTATTGGACAAGGAATTCCACTGAAAAAATCAACTTACAGTCTATTGTATAAAGGAATACCACGTTCTCTTCCCTTCAATTCGCACCTCATTACAGTTGAGAAAGAAAAGTAAACCCTATGTCGGGAACCCAAATGGTATGCAATTGAACTATCTCATTATCAACATTAAAAAATATATTTTTTACTTTCTTTTTATACAATTATATTGAAATATTTTTTAAATATTTGTAAAGTAAAATAATTATAAATATTGAAAAGATAATATTTTTTATTTTAATTATTTTATTTCTTTATATGAAATTGACTTTAAATTATGTCACTTAATATAAATATCAAAATATTTTATTTATGATTGGGAATGTGTTAGGAAACTAATCCTTGGGTTAGTTTGTGTTAGGTGATCGGTTATTAGAGTCCAAGAAACCTCAGGAACTGATTCAACAATTTCTTGATGTATTTATATGTGTACACATTGTACATCATTCCTTGAGACATTCATTAATATATTGTTGAAGTTTGTTTCCAGTTTGTGTGTTGTGTGTCTTGCAGTGGTATGAGAGCGAGTTGTTCATCTGCCTGTTAATTTAAATGTGCCACTAGTTTTGTGGCCCTTTATGAACACCGGAGTTTGCATTTGCCAGTCCAAAGATTTTGTGCATTCTTTGATAACCAGGCTCTGTGTGAAAGAGGCCGAGGGGTTTGAGTTATCTAAATAATTTTGTTAGCACACAATGCAATTTTGATGGTTAAACAAAGAATAATTGTTTCAATAGTGACCAGTGAACTTACTGGTATCGGGCTTTTCAACGAACCATTGATGATGAAAGAAATAAGGTACAGAGTCATGGATTGTATCCACTAACATAAATTTTATTCTTTGCAAACTACACATCTTTATTTTTTGATCTCGTTATACTTCCTTGCCTCTGTGTTACCTGAATGTGAAGATATATATTTTATGAGAGATGTGGAAGTAGAGATCAGATTTATTTAAACCGGTTGACGATGAATCTATGGTTGTAAATAATCCAAGAGATTTTCCTGTAAGCATGTCCATCTTCCAAAAACCTGAGTCAATTGTTCACATTGAGTTGTTGTTCGAACTTGTGAAAAGCGTAGCCAAATTTTCCTATGAAGCCCACTTAGTATGTAAAACTCTCACACTCCATCTTAGGATAAATTTTTCGTACTTAATTGGCATCAATTTCTGTCTTACCTTATTTGGCATAGTGGAAGTGTTGCGACGACAATCTGTGATTATTTTTTAATGGACAACACTGGTAGGAGTGAGACGTTATTTCTGAAATAGACAACCTCTACAATATTTATTCAAACACTTTCTTGGCTTCCTTTATTTTTCCTTCACGTCTTAAAAAAAAAAAAAATCCAGATTGAAGATGATAGGTGCAAAGATGCCTGCAATTTGATTGAAATAAATCCAATACCAGAGATGAAAGGTGATAGGCCATAGGAGAGTCTGGAAATGCGATGGAGTATACCAGAAGTTTTGATCTAGATAATGAACTACGCTGAAGGGTTTGATGTTGGACAAGTTATGAAATCGTCTATCGACTTCCAAGCGTTAAATCATTATTTCCAATCTTGTGTCTTATCAGAGTGAAATTTTTGGGTAATAAGGCAGACACAATGCCAAAGCATAAAATTTCTATTTTGGCATACATTTTTTTATCTCCCCCTATAGTCTTATAAACCGCATGGCTGTTTTTCAATTAAATCAGTAGGAATGGAAACATGTTCGAACATCAGTTGTGGGCTGGCAAGAAGCTTTAATGAGAACTACAGATAACCCAAATGGTTGCAAAATTGTGGTGGTGTGCTCTGCAATTTATTTATAATAAAAAAAAAGTTGTTGGTCTCCGCTTTGCCTACAAAATCGTAGCCATTAAATGTCTATTTCAGGGACATAATATTGACTATGTTAAGCTTGGAGAAAAAAAAAACTGTTTGAGGAAAATTGTAAGACCCTGTAAATGTCATGAAAAGAGGATGCCTCTGTTGTTTTCTCCAAAAGGTTGACCAAGGTTTCCTCTCATTCATTCTTCATGCTCATTTGAAGTTATGTGCTACTAAGGTTTGCCAAAATGAGTGGCGAGAAGCGGGTTTCTTCAACATTATCTAGTGAAGGTTATTGCTCCATCTAAACCAAAATGTCAAGGTATTATTTGGAATTTTGAAGATTAGTTTTATAGTTTATCCCTTCTAATTCAAGAAGTTGGCATTTTAAAATTATTGGAATTTTCTCTAAAGGGTATGTTGGGCGGAGTTAATTACACATTTTGAGGTATATTATTAAAACTTTGGCATCAAGATTTAATGAAGTTTTATTTAAAAATAAAATTTTGAAGTTAGTCATTATATTGTTAGAGCATTTTGTTGGAGGGATAAGAAAATTGACATATTCAAAAGGTGGTTGGAGTGTAGAATTTGCAGT
Source organism: Pinus albicaulis (assembly GCA_034641835.2). Taxonomy (NCBI): domain Eukaryota; kingdom Viridiplantae; phylum Streptophyta; class Pinopsida; order Pinales; family Pinaceae; genus Pinus; species Pinus albicaulis. Next base: position 40,137 of record JAXQQM020093109.1, read on the forward strand.
GTGTATATTTTTGTTGGCTCATTGGTATTTCTCGTAGTATACTTCCAGGAAAGTTTTAAAGTTTTGAAGTTGTTTGCTACATGTTATGATTTGTATTATTGATGGGTGCATGATCGGTTGAACCCGACACCCGGTTAATTCATTGAAAAGTTTGTATTGGGTGCATTTTTGGTGGTAACCGATACCCCTTCTTTATGAGATAATTGCAAGTTTATTTTGATACTGCACCAAAGAAAATGGCCAATCTAAATGGTTTAGTATAGTTATTAAAAAATTTATTGCTATCTATTATCCATAACAATTTCCAAGTTAGAAAATACATGCTTTCTAACATCCAATCATGTTTAAAAAATGCTAAAAGAAAAATTGAATTCTTGGCGTTAGAATCACAGCTACAGCAAGAAAAAATTCAAAAGAAAACTTGTGATTTTGAATTGGTGTTTGTTCAGAACAACAATTTTTTTGAGCCTGATCATTAGTAAAAGAATGATTAGAGAAATGAAGTGATTTCAGGTGAAAATTTGGAGGCAGTTAGAAGTGTTGATGTGAAAATTGTTATAAGACCATGGGAAGAGATGACACACAATAAACACAGAACAACTCTTGGTTATAACAGTGATGTATCTTTTCACTTTCTAGACTTTGCTAAACCTATAAAATTTTGAAGTGTAGGTATTTTGGATGGTGTAGTTCCAGAAAAGGTTGATAAATACCAATAGTGTAACAAAGTTGGACATATGAAAGATCAATTTTTTGATCTTTTCCCGTGCAAACATTGTGGAAAGCAAAATCACAAGTCAAACAAATGTTCCAAAAAGAAGAGAATTGCAAGAGGGAAGTTGAGTTTTGGATGGATTTCTTCTTGGGAATGGATGAAAGAAGCCAAGAAGACCTACAGATTATATCGAAGAATTTGTTCGAGAGTGACGATTATTGCAGTGATGACGAATATTTCTCACCTTGTATCTGACAAGGGGGGATTTGTTGGTGGGTGGCCAGCTACAGGTTCGAGTTCGAGATGTCAAGCGAGCCTAAGTCAGTGATCCACATCCTGAGCCACAACCCCAGTTGATTGAGTTGTTTCTGAGCAAGCACTTCCTGGTTTGGAATTGTTCGCGGAACTATTGTGATAGTTCCAAAGTTTGTGGTCATCTTAAAACCACATTTTTTTTTCTAAGAACTGTTATGTAGGTTCCATAATTAGTTTTGGTGGAGACATTGAGTTCTCCCATTTTCGGTTTATGGTCATCCTTGAAAACCATTTCTGAGAGACATTTAACTCTTGGCTGAGATGCATTTCTGCATTCTGAGCTCTCATTCTTGGAATTTGGTATATCCCTTCGGATTAAGGGGGGAATGTTAGGCAACTAATCCTTGGGTTAGTTTGTGTTACGTAATCAATTATTAGAGTCCAAGAAACCTGGGGAACTGATTCAACAGTTTCTTGATGTATTTATAGGTGTACACATTATACATGATTCCTTGAGACATTCATTAATATATTGTTGAAGTTTGTTTCCAGCTTTTTTGTTGTGTCTTACAGAATGAAATATTATTATTATTATTATTATTTATTTTTTAAAATACTACGTTCATCATAAAAACAATAATATGTATATTTTATACTAGGTTATAATATCAATAAAAAGTATATTATTAATATTTTACAAATATTTAAAAATAAAATATGGCACATACCTCAACAAATCTAGAAACCTAGTTGTGTATCTGTCATAGACCCCATCTTCAACTTGTACCACTCCTTAGCCTTCCCATTAGAATATCTCTTTGACAAGTACTTATTCCTCAAGAGATTTTTAAACTCATGCCAACTCAACTCCTCCATACCGATACCTCTAACATTCTTCACATGTTCACACCCGATATCTTATCTTCCCTTGAGACTGAATATCGCTATCTTAGCTTCCATATTCTCTGAATAATCATGCATATCGAAGAAATTTTTCATCCCAAGTAGCCATGCTTCTGCATCTTCTGGTTTCTTTAAATCTCCATTGAAATTAGGAGTCTTGTGATCTAGGTGGATATTGGCGTCCACCTGCCTATTCCACTTGGGGCCCCACCATTATTTCTTTTAGTTTTCCACTTTCCTTAATTTTAGCACAATTTACTATCTTTAGCAGTTTTTTAGGTCCTGAAATTCCGGAGCCATTTTGAGGCCCTAAACAACGTTTTTTGGAAAACTAGGGAGTAACATGGATGTTCCTTCAATGTTTTTAACATCAAAAGTTGTATTTCTTGGATAGATCTTTCTAATGAGGTATTGTGTGCGTAAAACATAGATTGTGTGCCAAAGTTACGTCTCTCAGAAGATTGATGTACCAATTTACCTAAATGGGGCCATAGTTTTGGCGCTTCATCTCCTAGGGTTAGGTTTTTGGATTTTTAGGGTTTTACATAATTTCTCAATAATAAATAGGCCATCCATGCTCATTGTAACACATTTCAGAGGCTTGTAGCCACCAAATCTCTTCTCAGAGATAAGCTAATAGTGCCCTAGCTAGTTTATGTCCATTCTGTATGTAAGCATACTTTCAACTATTTGTTATTAATGAAATGAAGTTTTATTTCTCCTGCATGTCTTCTTTTATATGTATTTCTGTGTTTCATTATGTTCCTACATAAATCCGGATCAGTGGTATCAGAGTGGTCTGCTCTTTCTCGACCCTTCTTTGCATGTCCCAAATGAGGTCGGCATATAAGGAGTTAGGGCTCGATCTAGTTGAACCTTTGCAAGTTCAGCCTCACAAACCCCGAAGGTTTCCCATGGGGGAAGAAAAGAAAGATGACGGATAAGCAGATCCTATCAAAATATTGCTCAAGGAGGCCCTTAAGAAACAAAGGAATGTGATGATGGACAATTTTTCCTAGATCCTTTAATGACTTCCCACCAGTGGCGCATATACATCCAACAGTCACTCTAGAGGCGCCATTCCTTTTAGGTACAAGTAAAATTTGACATTCCCATATTTGAGGGCCAAATAGATGTGGATGTCATAGATAGATGGTTGAATCTATTAGAAGAATATTTCTAGGTTCATGACTTTTTCGACCGAGAGAAGATTATTTTTTCACTCAAATCCATCCTCCATGCCAAGGAATGGTGGGAAACCTACTGTGAAAAAAGGGATGAATGGAACCCTCTCTGTTCTCGGTCGTACCCGCTTGGAATTATTTTTGAGATGCCATCAAGGAACAATATTATTTCGTGGGGAGCTATGAGGAAAAGTACATATAATGGCTACATTGTGGCAACAAAGGGATCAAGATGTGAATGAGCTAACGAATATGTTCCATACCCTACACAAAAAGTTGGGTATCAAAGATTTAGAGAAACATTTGGTGCTGAAGTACCACAGTTTTCTTCACTGATACATTCAGGAGACACTCTTGGGGGATACACTAGTTCCAAATTTTCACCTCTAGGATGCACTGATATGTCACCTAGGGAACCTTTGTGTTCCTTCAAGTGAGCATCCCAAGATGATTTCAGAAGCGCACTATAGTTGGATCACTATGCATTTTAGGGCCAAGAAAACAATGCTAGTACTGCAGAAGTATTTCTATTGGATGAACCTTCTATAGTATGTCGGAAAGTACATAAGATCTTGCACTGCTTGTGTTATTGCCAAACTGACAATCAAGAAGCAAGGCCTCTATACTCCACTGCCTACCCCTAGTCGACCTTGGGAATCCATCTCCATGGATTACATGTCGGGCCTTCCTTCTACTAAGCATGGAAGCGACTGTGTTTTCGTGGTTGTCGACAGATTCTCAAAGATGGCCATTATGGCAGCCTGTAAGAAGAATATCATAGCCGAAGCCACTGCTAAACACTTCTTTGAACGAGTGTGGGTGCACTTTTATATCACATAGTTTATCATCTCAGATCGAGAGAAGAGGTTCCTCAACACATTTTGGTCTAGCCTCTGGTCATTGTTGGACACCAAGCTCACCAAGTCCACAACTTTCCATCCCCAGACTGATGCCCAGACATAGGTTGTCAACAGGATGATCATACACATTTTACGCATGTAAAATTCAAACCATCCACACACATGGGATGAGAGCCTTCCCTATGTACGACACAGTTATAACCGGGCTATCCACAACTCAATTGGCCACAGCCCCTTTCGGGTGGGCTTGGGATTCCATCCACTATGTGCCATTAACGTAGTCATGTCATTTGTGCCTACTCGGGCAGATTCAGATCATTTCTAGTCTGAAGCTGACAAGGAAGACAACTTCATTCAATGAATTCAACTCATCCTCCAATAGCTTAATGACATATTGAATAGAGCCAATGCTAAGTACAAGAAATTCCATGATCAACATCAGGTGCCACAAAACTTCCAGGTATGCGACAAAGTGTGGCTACATTTGCAGAAGCAAGGCCTCGTTGGACCCCATCGCAAGCTTCACCTACTCCAATATGGGTCATACACCATCACTAATGCTGTAAGGGCCAATGTATTCACGCTCAGTATTCTACTATTCCTTGGTTTTCACCCAATGTTCGATGTGGATCGCCTTTGGCCCTACTTCCCACCTCTACTAGACACCTCCGACATTACAGAACGACTCACACCAACAGAGTTAAACCCAAAATACATGGAATAGGCCACCACAGATCATATAATGGACATGAAAATCAAGAACAATCACTAGCAGAAGATCCAACTGTATCGGTTTATCAAATATGGCCAACTTCTGCACCAAGGAAAATGGTTCACAAGGGACCAAGTTCAGCAAAAGTTTCCTCATCTCATGGAGGAATTCAACACAATGGGGACCATTGCTTCCTAAGGGGGGAGGAATGATCTAGGTGGATATTGGTGGCCACCCGTCTATTCCACTTGGGTCCCCACCATTGTTTCTTTCATTTTTTTATTTTCCTTAATTGTAGCACAATTTACTATTTTTAGCATTTTTTCGGGTCCTGAACTTCTAGAGCCATTTTGAGGCCCTAAAATATGATTTTTGGAAAAACTGGGAGAAAAATGGAAGTTGTTTTTAATTTTTTTCACATAAAAAGTTGTAGTCGGATAAATTTTTCTAACGAGGTATTGTGTGCCTCAAACAAATATCGTATGCCAAAGTTACGTCCCCGGGAAGATTGACGTACCAATTTACCCAAACGAGGCCCATAGTTTTGGCGTTTTATCTCCTAGGGTTATGTTTTTGGATGTTTAGGGTTTTACATTGTTGCTCAATAACAAATACTCCATTAAGCCTCATTGTAACATAGTTCAGAGGCCTGTAGCCTCCACATATATTCTTAGAGATAAGCTACCAACGCCCTAGCTAGTTTATGTCCATTCTGTATGTAAGCATACTTTATTTATTTGTTATTAATGAAATGAAGTTTTATTTCTGATACATATCTCGTTTTATGTGTATTTATGTGTTTCATTATGTTCCTGCATAAATCCAGATCAGCTTGGTTTTCTTGAACTCATTTGGCAAGTAATTCTACTCACTTCTCCTATAGGGGTGATGCCAGTGATAACCATGTTGTCTATCTAAGCCAGAACTGGAATAGAACCCACAAGAAATACCTCTCCTCTTAGGTGTATCTAACCATCTTACACCTTTGACTATGTCATCCCCATCTAACCTGTATCCTAATCGAGACTTGCTACAATATGCCCCATTAGTTTTTTACTCTTTTCCATGTGTTATACAAGATACAACCACCCTCCAAAATTTTTCCATTGCTTAGATTTTAGATCCTAACTTCCCTTCAAAAGAGCTTACCTTGCAGTGCTATCAGACATCTATGCTTTGACTAATTTTTATCTTTCAGTTTTTCTTGTGTTCACTTGCTCTTCACTTAGCAAATTTTTCTAAGCCACAAGATGACCTCATTTTCTAAGTCTTGCACAACAGTTATGGGCTTGCCTCTACAAACTACGCAATTCATGGAGCCAGTCTTGACCTTCATGTTCAGAATTGTGTAGTCACGACTAGCATCCCAGCCTTGAGCTTGGGAACTGCGTAGTCATGATAGACAGCCCTACACGACGCCTAGAAATTGTGCAATCACTCACCAAGCTCAAAAAATGTGTAGTGCACTAAGCTTGGAGTTTCCATTTCCCCGGAACTGAGGAATAGTTCTCGGTGAGGTGCATAGAATTTTTTCCCAAGAAAAGAAGAAAAGAAAAAAAAGGAAAAAATCATCCCTAAAATTCAAGGATCTATTTTTAGTAACCCAAAGGAAGAACAAATTCTATTTTTGGAAACTTCGACCAAGTGTCGCTTTTCCCTTGACTTGTGGAATGCACGTCATAAACCATCATTTCTCAAATATATCCAATCAACACCCCTAGACCTCATTATCAAATTTGATCTTAGAGCTCCAAAATTCCCGAGGAGATCATGGAACCTTGGTGCAATCATCATCACTTTTCTGGGTGAGTTTTGTATTTATTGCTTTTAGTAGGGTGTTTTGTTGGTTTTTACCATTTGACTTGCATGATTTTTGTTTTCCTTTTTTATTTGCATGAATTCTAGCACTTTAACTTACTTTAGCCTGTATAAGTCTTGTTTCAAGTTTTCATTTTCCTTTCATAAGTGTCCCATCGGTTTATGCATTTTTTCACTAATGGTCGTCGTTGCAGTGACTCTCCTCACTGATCTCATTCACTTCTCGTTTTTTTAGTTTCTACACTTGATTTTTCTTGTTTCATCAAAAATTAGTCAGATATTCACTCATGACTTCAAAATCTCTCATATCTGCTCATTTTCATACTTCCCTTGGGAATATCTGCCTTTCCCTTGGCCATAATTCACTTTGCCCAGTTGGGCATTGCAAAATTTGGAAGCCCAAGATTCAAGGCTAGCCTTTGGAACTACGCAATGCATAATATAGGTTGGCATTACTGCGCATTTTAATGTGATAGGCCTCATCCAGAATCCTTGGGCACTTAGAATATGCAATGGACAGTCTCTCCTCTCTCACTACCCAGAATAAACTGCGCATTGCGCAGTCTCAAGCGACAAGTTTCAACACTAACTGCTGGGACTACGCAGTGCATAGTTTCCTAGCCAATGAGACCCTCTTCCCATCATGAATTTCACAATCCTTCGAGTTATTTTCCTAGTGTTCTGCATGAACATGTCTTGGAATTAGTTTTGCTTATGAGTGATATTTTCTTGTCATCAGTGTCTTTTCTATCCAACAGATACAAAAGTTATTGAGCATAACTCAATAGTCACTTTCACAATGGCGTCAAAGAGAGGTGCTTGAAAGGAAACTATTGAAAGTAGTATTGGGGAATCATTTGAGAAATTTATGATTAACTTTCCAGTTTACTTGGACACTCAGTTATTCATAGAGAAGATATCAAAACTAACATGGAAACAGAAAAAATATGATTTCACAAAGGACTTCCAGGCATACTTAGATGACCAGTAGGTGTATCTCAACATCATGTAGTCAGGGCTTGACAAGGTTGCATGCAAGTATCTAGCCTTCCCATGTGTAGATGTGATCAATTGGGTTATCTTAAACATTGATGGGGAAACTAGGACATTGAGCAACACCAGCGAGCAATATCTTGCTACATTCCTAGAAACACATTTCAAGTAGTTGTATCATCTTCTTGGGCTAGTTAAGAACATGGAATCACTGTTTTATGCCACTCACAGCTACATGAATACAATACATATCATCAAGAGGTGGGTGAAGGAGTCATCGAAGTTCAAGCAGAACACATTTCAAGTAGTTGTATCATCTTCTTGGGCTAGTGAAGAACATGGAATCACTATTTTATGCCACTCATAGCTACACGAACACAAGACATATCATCAAGAGGTGGGTGAAGGAGCCGGTGAAGTTCAAAGAAATCCTATGAGCTTCTGATCATACTAGCTTACAGAATCTATGGCCAACCAGACACAGAATCCCTTCTTGAGGGGTGGGATATCTTGTTGAACGAGGTAGTGGATGAGAGGAATCCATTCAACTTGTCATACCTATTGGATCATCAATTGAGATTCCATGTGACAAAAGCTCGTAATCCACACAAGGGCAAGAAAGCACACTTCTGTATGTATGCATACTTACTCGATACAATCTGTGTGTAGAATCAGTTCCCTGACATGAACTAGACATGGACACCGAGAGACAATGCCATATATATCTATTGCAAAACACTCTCTAATTGTAGTCATCGCAAAGTCATGGAGCAACTCAGTTATCAATTCATAATCCTACTTTACAAGCTCATCTTTTAGGAGGACCAACCTTCCATGTCACGAGAAACTATGGAGGTGATATCAGATATTGTTGATTGTTTCGCCTTACTGGATGCCACATTGGTCAAAGTATTCAGTGGGAATAAGTTGCCACATATTTTGATAAGATATTCCACTGAAAAACTGGTCATGTGTTGGCTTGAGGGGTTCTAAAACATGTTAATATTGATTGTGAAACCAACAAACCCTCTACTACTGGCCCTTTCGGCAATGACCTACTTCCGCAGATCAAAGTCTCACCTGAAGCAGTATGGCGGGGTGTTAGAACCAGGTTTCCATAACCTGAGGAAGAATTTAATGTAGTGGCCCTAAATAAAATTATAACATAACTATAGCAAATGATATACAAGTGTGTGCAACAACAAATCAACATAACCACAGATCAACTTTGTCGCAGATTATCACATAATGCTTCAATATGTATTCAAGCATAGTAAAAATATCTACTTTAATAAAACTTATTCATAAACATATATTCATGCATAATATAATTTATTCATTCGTGTAGATGCATGTGATCATAAAGAGAATTAAATATGCAATTACAAAAAAAATTCCAGATCTTAAAGTAGATAACAGATAAGTAACATCAAATGCATAACAATCCACATTTCGCCAAAACAATCTTCTTTATTAAGAGATATAGTAGTTCCAATATATTCCTTCCTTTAATACAATTTACCTTCCACGCACACAACAAGCAGAGTCCGAACACATCCAGGACTTAGGTCTTCGTGCACACATCCAGAAGGAACATTTCTACCAAAAACCCAGACTTAGATCGAAATCCTGTGGCAATAACCATAACAATACAATAGATAAAATAAAACTCCTCATGACTCGACCTTTACATATTAATACTAACTTAGCGCACAGATACCATGGTCTCAAACTATGGTTTGAGACTCATGGTTTTCCCTTAAAACCCATTGCATTGAATAAGAAACTTTGACCCTCCCCAAATCCCTTTTGACTCTTGCACACAACGCACATAACAAAACATAAACAAAAATTTATCAAAACTGCACCAAAATTGCACCCCAGGGGACCCTGCTCCAACAGGACCCCAACACAAAATCGTGACTCATCCTGAGTCACTGTGGCATGGTCTCCTTCATCTTTTCTTTAAACACTTCGACATAGCTCTTCAGTGGCAAGACCAATTCTACACTCTGCACGACAACACCCTATGCTTTATCCACTCTGCGTGGCAACAACCTGTCCTGACAACGAAACCATTTTTTGGCTTGAGTAGTCCTGACCCAGGTTCAGATTCATTGTGCAAACAACAAACCCTCCAACTACTAGCCCTTTCAGCAATGACCTTCTTGTGTAGATCAAAGTCTCACCCGAAGCAGTATGGGGGGGTGTTGGAACCAGGTTTCCACACCCTGAGGAAGAATTTAGTATAGTGGGCCTAAAAAGACTTATAACATAACTATAGTAGATGATATACAAGTGTGCGCAGCAACAAATCAACATAACAAAATATCAAATTTGTACCAGATTATCATAAAATGCTTCAATATGTATTCGCGCACAGTAAAAATATCTACTTCAATCACACTTATTTATCAATTTATATTCATGCATATTATACTTTATCCATTCGCGCAGATGCAAGTGATCATAAAAATAATTAAATATGAAATTAGAGAACAGATTCTAGATCTTAAAGCAGATAATAGATAAGTAACCACAAATGCATAACAATCCATATTTCGCCAAAATATTCTTCTTTATTAACAGATATAGTAGTCCCAATACATTTCGTCCTTCAATACAATTTACCCTTTCACGCACACGGCGAGGACTTAGGTCTCCGGAGACACAGCTAGCAAGAGTCTTTCTACCCAAAACCTGGACTTAGATTGAAAACCTTAGGAAATAACCATAACGAGACAATAGATAAAAGATATCTCCTCATGACTCGACCTTTAAATATTTATACTAACTTAGCATGCAGATAACATGGTCTCAAGTCGTGGTTTGAGAATCATGGTTTTCCCTTAAAACCCATTACATTTAATAAGGGCTTTGACCCACCCCAAAGCCCCTTTGACTCTTTCGCACAACGCACATAAAAAAAACATAAAAAAAACTTTATCAAAATTGCACCAAAATGGTACCCCAGGGGACCCCACTCCAACATCATGCAAGAGGTAGCTTATCACATCTCCAAAAGATTGTTAGCAACACTGCATATGACGAAGAAGGTACCATGGCCAAATATTCCTTTGTAGGTCGAATTATATGAGATTAATAATTTGAAATTCATAGATGCCGAAGGGAAATCCATTGTCAGAGTCAAGTTCAGAATAAAGAGGTACAATCTGTATGATGCCAGGGGAATTAGTAAAGAATACTGTGTGATATTTTACTTCAACTATGTCAGTGGGAAATATAAGTGGCGGAAGGAGGAACTATGGAATAACTATTATAACTCTTCCTGACATCATGAGCTGATTAGTACATCTGGGACTTCTCAAGTTGTTCCATAGGCGGTAGTAGTTCTAGAAGAAACATCGGCAACAGGCAGCAGTCTAATGCACGACAAAGGAAAGAGGAAGGTAGATGGCAATAAAAAAGAGGAACAAAGCTAGAATATGAAAGAAGATCCTCTCACTGAGAAAGGAGCTTTGGAAATTGAAGCAAAAAGTGGAAAAAGACAACAGAGAGCATAGAAGAGAAAAAAAGAGAAGCAATCCTTAGAAGAATTACTACAGAAAGTGTAGAGAGAACAAGAAGATTTGAAGGAAGAATGAGAGCTGAGAAGAAGAGAAAAAGAGGAGAGAAAAATTAAAGAATAGGAATAAAGGAAAGGTGATACGACATAAGAGATGACACCTTATAAGTTGAAGAACAGATACAGGATTAGTCGAAAATAGAAGGAGTGAGCAAATAGATGTAGGAACAAGAGTTTGCTCAAGATCTTAAATAGCTTATTCAACTCATAGACATGGAAGTGGGACCGGAGCTACGAGATGAAGATGTGGACCTGATGCCCAACACACCTCAGGCCACCATTCAGAATCCACAACCTTTAGCCACAGAACAAGCCCCGTGTGAGGAATGGGAGGTAGTTCCCCTTGATGATGTTCTGGTCATGGATGTGTACAATATATAATTTGATGAACAACAGAAGAATATTGTAAAAGCACGAAGAAATCAGTTCTTATATGATCATGCATCACAAACATTGATGAGAGAAAGGGTGACCATGGAAGACACTAGCAGTAATCCAAATGTCATTGTCGACGTCAGTTGGTCCTTCACAAGAGCAACTAGATCTACCTCCCATTTCTTGGTTTCCAATAATAAGCAGTTTGCATAGAAAACATAGGCACTTTGGCAAGAGAATGAAAAACTATGTGCAATGACACAAAATTCACCCTCCGCATAGGTCTATCGCGAGGAGATAATAAAAGTGATACCTTTTAAAGTATTTTCACTTAGAGACACTATGCGGGATATGTATGAGTAGTTGGTAATGATACATAAGGTAGTTTTCCACGTTAATAACTTGCTACGATAGAGCAGAAAATTCATTAGGATCCTAAGGAATATACAGACCGCAATCACTGTCGCGTATGAGTGGAAAATTCCATACAAGGTCGCGCTGCTCACACTGGTAAAGAAGATGAATCTGCAGGATGAGCTAGATTGTTGTGAAACCAGCTCCAAAAATAGAATAAAAGAGATATCAATGCCTTAGAAATCAGCTACTTCAAGGGGGAAACCTCCAATACATTACATAAATGAATAATTATTGGATGATACAAATGAAAACACCTCCTTTCTATATATAGGAGTGCATGGGGCCACAATGTAATCCTAGTGGGGCCATAATGTAATCCTAGCCGACCCAACAATAATAATGTAAGGGCACAATAATAACAATATGGGGGTTACAGGGGTAAAAAAATGACAATAAGGGGGTTACACTAACAACAATAAGGGACTATACTAGTAATATAGGGACCTAACATGCTCCTCTCCTTCAAAAAAGTGTTATCCTCAATGTTTGAGTAGCTTAGGGTGCTTTTGTATAAAATTCTCATTCTCCCATGTAGAATCTTCAGTGGGTAAGTTCTTCCATTTGATGAGATACTCTAAAATTGATAGGTTTCGTAGCTGTCGAGTTCTTGTTTCCGTGACTACTTTAGGTTCCAATATGGTTTTTCCTTCCTCATCAAGTTCTGGCAATATTGTTTTAACTGGAAGTTTGTCCCCTATAGCCTTTTTTAATCATGAAACATGGAAAACTGGATGTACTCGCAAAGAATCAGGAAGCTCCAATTTGTATGTCATAGTGCCAATATTTTGCAATACCTTGTAAGGACCATAGTGCTTTGGCGATAATTTATTATCATTCGTAGCTTGCTTGAGGGAAATTTTCTTTTATGGTTGTAGCTGTAAATATACCGAGTCTCCCAAATCAAAAATTATCTCACTGCGATGTTGATCTTCTTCTTGTTTCATTCGATTTTGTGCCAAATTTAGGTTATCCTTTAAGAGTTGGAGAACTTCTTGTTGATGCTTGATGTGATCCTCCATTGCTTGAACCCTAGAATTTTCCCTTAAAGAAGATGTTATGGACAGTGGATGATATCGATAAAGTTCCATAAATGGGGTCATTTTTGCTGTAGTATGGAAGGAAGTGTTATACCACCATTCAACGAGAGGTAACCACTTGACCCATTGTGATTTCTTATCAGATACAAAACAACGAAGATATCCTTCCAAACATTTATTCACTATCTCTATTTGACCATTGGATTGAGGATGACAAGATGAGCTATGAGCTAGTTGAGTACCCAAACAAGAAGATATTTATGTCCAAAAATTTCCTGTAAAAATGGGATCTCTGTCACTTACAATAAACTTCGGGTTTCCATGTAAGTTTTGAATTGTTTCCATAAATTCAGTAGCAATTGTACTTGCTTTAAATGGATGAGATAATGCAAAAAAGTGTGCATACTTGGTAAGTATATCAACTACCACCATGATGACACTCATTCCTTTGGACTTAGGTAAACCTTTGATAAAATCCATTCAAATCTCCTCCCAATGTTGACTTGAAATGGATAAAGGTTGTGAAAGACCTGGGGTTTTAATTGTCTCAACTTTATTTTTTTGGCAAACCAAACATTCTGCCACAAAATTTTGAATATCATATTTAAGGCCATCCCAAAAAAATTCTTTCTTCACCCTGTTGTAAGTTTTTAAAAATCCCGAGTGTCCTCCTAAAGGAGAAGTGTGCAATTCCAAAAGAATCTTTTGTTTTAGTTGGGAACTCTTGCAAATATATAAGTGATATTTTTAACATGAGGAATCATTTTTCCAAATAAATGTATCAGATGTACTAGGATCTTGCTTCAAATTTTGAATGAGTGTCCACACTTCTTCGTCCTTCTTCCATTCATCCCTTGCTTTGGTTATCCAATTTAGTTGGATAATATAAATGGAAAAGAGAAATGCTTCCACCTCTTCATCCTTTCTTGAGAGTTCATCTGCAACAACATTTAGCTTCCTTTTTTTGTAGATGATTTCAAAGTCATAACCCAACATCTTTGTGACCCATTTTCGCTGATCTGAAGATAGTCTTTGTTCCAAAAAGTGTTTAAGACTATCCTGATCAGTTTTTACCTTGAAGTGTCTTCCCATTAGGTAAGGTCTCCATTTCTTTAGTGCATGTAGTATTGTCAACATTTCCTTCTCATAAATAGCCTTTTGTAAATACTTTCCTTTGATTGAACGACTTTCAAAAGCAATGGGTCTTCCTTCTTGCATTAAAACAACACCAATTCCATTTCTTGAAACATCAAATTCCATAATAAAGGTTTTTGTGAAGTTTGACATAACTAAGACTGGTGTTAGGCACATTCCCTATTTAAGATGTTCAAAGGGCTTAGTTGCTTCAGGAGTCCATGAAAATGCATCTTTCTTCAATAATGTTATTAGAGGTGCTGCTATTCTCCCATAATTCTTAACAAACTTGCGATAATACCTTGTTAACCCGAGAAATCTGCGCAACTGCTTTATGGTTGTGGCGACTTTCCATTCCTTAAAGGCTTTAATTTTGTTAAGGTCTACCTTAACACCCTCATGAGATACAATATGACCCAGAAATTCTACCTCTTGTATTGCAAAGAAACATTTGGATGTTTTTACATATAATTGTTTCTCCTCCAATAGTTTGAGCACCCTATCAACATGTTGAACATGATCCTTCCAAGACCTATTGTAGATTAGTATATCATCAAAAAATACTAGCACAAATTTTCTAAAGAAGGGTTTGAAAATGGAAATCATCAACCCTTGAAATGTAGAAGGTGCATTGGTAAGGCCAAAAGGCATGACCAAAAATTCATAATGACCCTCATGAGTTCAAAATTTTATTTTTGGAATATCTTTAGTCTTCATTCTAATTTTATGATATCCTGAACGAAGATCCAACTTGGTAAAATAAATTTCTCCATGTAATTCATCCAATAATTCATCAATCAATGGAATGGGAAATTTATCTTTAATAGTGAGCTTATTGAGCTCCCTATAATCCAGGCACATGCACCATGATCCATCTTTCTTGTGCACCAATACTACTGGGGCAAAGAAAGAACTTTGACTAGGTTCAATTATACCAGCTTCTAACATTTCTGCAATCATATGTTCAATTTCTCTCTTTTGGACATAAGGATATCTGTAAGGCCTGATGTTTGGTGTAACACTTCCTGGAATCAAATGAATAGCATGATCATGATCACGAATAGGTGGGAGTCCTTTGGGAGCATCAAACACCTTGGAATGATTGTCCAAGACTTTTTGGAGATATGGAGAAATAGATGACTTTGATGTTGGAACTTCTAGTGAGCATAATTATGAAATTACGCCTTGTTGTTCTTTCTTCAGAAGCTTTGTCATGACATTAGAGCTTATTATCTTTCCTGGATTCCCTGTGATACCCCATAATTTGATTTCCTTTCCTTCTGAAAAGAATTTCAAGAAAAGTTCTTGAAAATTAAAAGCTACTGTCCCCAAAGATTGTAACCATTGTACTCCTAGTACAACATCAACAACTCCCATTGGGATGGAAAGAATTGGAATATTCAATACATATTCCCCCATGGATAGCTTGATATTATGGCATTTTCCCGAGAAATTTATAGTTCCTCCATTTTCAACCATCACTTGAAATTCTAGTGCTGGGTATATGAAACAATTCAATTCCTTGGCTACCTTACAATGAATAAAATTATGGGTACTACCCGAATAAATCAACACTATTACCTTTTTCTTCTTGATATGTCCTTCTATCTTGAGAGTTTGAGGAGTGGTAATTACTGCCAATGCATTACATGATATGGACAGACTCATTTCTTCTTCTTCTCGGGTTCCTTCTTGGTGTATATCCTCTTATTTTGAAGTTTATTTTTCATTTTCTTCTTCCTCTTCACAATCTATGTAAAATAATTTCTTCTCAGCACACTTATGACATTTAGTGTATTTGCTATCACACCTGTAGCAAATCCCTTTTGCGCTTTTTTCTTCCAATTTTTTTGGTGTCAACCTTGTAGGTTGTGGAAGTCTAGGAATAACAACACTTCCATCTTTATGGACGTGAGTGGTAGGCTTCCTTGTCGCCATAATTTTACATTCAATTTTCCATCCCAACCTGAATTCCTTCTCCAATGAATCAGGTTCCCAAATGTGAACTTCATGTTGGATGTTATCCTTTAAAGTCCCTATGAAGACATCAATCATGTGTTCCTCTGGAATATTAGTTACCCTTACATTGAATTTTTGGAAGTCCTCAATGTGGTCCACCACTAAACCCTTTTGTTTGAGATTTATTAGTTGGATAAAGAAGGTGTTACTCTTTGTATCCTCATAATGTGCTATCATTTCCTCCATAAAAATTGACCAAGTGACAATTTTTTTATGGGAGCAAAGCCATCGATACCATACAAATGTATTCTGTTCTAAATGTAAAGTTGCAATGCGTACCTTTTGTGTGTTTTGCACATTATTGAGATCAAAATATTGCTCCATCTGTAGTATCCATGTTACGGGATACTTCCCATCAAACTTCCTCATATCCATGTTTGGAATATGGTGGTTCTTCCATCCCACATTAGAGTTTATGAAATCACGATTAACATTTATTTTGTTCTCATCATGAGTTTCTTCTACTATATTTTCGCCATTAGGAATCATTTCTTGTATCAACTTTGTCAAACCTTCCATGTTTGCTTTTAGATAATTCTTCATGTTTTCCATGTTGTCTTTCATTTTTCTTCCATGTCCTCCATCTTAGCTTCCACGCCATTCTTCAAACCATCCATCTTTTCTTCCACGCCTTTCTTCAAAACTTCCATTTGATTTTTTGTTTCTATTTGCTAGAGCGAAATTTGGTGCACTTACTCTTGTAATATGCTCAATAGGCCCTTGGAATCACTTCAAATTGATTTTTTACACAAGACTTATGCAATTCCGAAAGAAAAAATACACACTTTTTTCTTGCTTTTGAGGAGCTCGATATTGAAACTACATTATCTATATGATTTTGGATCTTCAATATCTGAGATTTGGCCCTGAGGTAGCCCTCTAAATCCTCTTTCAAATTCCACAGGTCTGACCTGATTTGATTTTCTTCAAGACAAATTTTGTCCAATCTCCCTCAATGACCTAATTATGGACTGGTTCAATAGAGAGAACTTGTATGACTTTCTACGTGTCCCTGTTTTCTCATTTGGCTCTGAAATTGATAGAAATAAAACTACAATCCGTGCAATTGTGGCCACTCTTTACAAAATTCCAATCCGATGCTCAGAGAGAGAGTTCTGAAGATTTTCCCACGATCACCTCTTTGAGATGAAATTTGGGAGCCTTAAAAATCCCTAACTTCCACAGATCCTACCTCCAAAAATAATGTGAATCAATCTCTGAAATTTTTCCACGACGTTCCTCAGGATTTTGTATTTTCTCTATGAAACTTTCAGCTTCTGAACCCTCTTAGAAATATAGTTATATCAAAAATTTCGCGATGACCTGTTTAGGTTAAATTCAGGATCCTACAAAAATGCCTAACTTCCATATATAATATTTCCGAAGTATTGTGAAACAATATCTGAAATTTTGCGACGATGTTCCTCAGGATTTCGGCTTTGTGCTCTAAAAATTTCTTCTTCTGAAACTTCGTAGAAAAAACATTATAGCAAAAATGCCACGATGACCTGTTTGGAGTAGCGAAACCCTAGAATATAAAGCTCGGATACCAAATGTTGTGAAACCAACTCCAAAAATAGAAGAAAGAGAGATCAACGCCTTAGAAATTAGCCACTTCGAAGGGGAAACCTTCAATACATTACATAAATGAATAATTCTTGGATGATACAAATGAAAAAACCTACTTTCTATATATAGGAGTCCATGGGGCCACAATGTAATCCTAGTGGGGCCACAATGTAATCCTAGTCGACCTAACAATAATAATGTAAGGGCACAATAATAACAATATGGGGGTTACAGGGGTACAACAATAACAATAAGGGGGCTACACTAACAACAATAAGGGACTATAATAGTAATATCAGGACCTCACATAGATAAAGCTAGAGTTCAGATGTGGATCTTGAACAACAAGAAACTCACCTCATTCATGAGAAGAACTCAGGCCGCATATGTACGGATATACATAAGTTTGGATTTCATGGTGAGAACCCACCGGATCCAATCGGTTGGTACACTCACTAAGACTAAATGAAAACAATAAGTCTAGAAGGATATTGATCAGTACTTGAAGCAGTTGGAGAAGATGGCCATCCAGAAGGACATGGAGATCAACAAACAGAATTTGAAGACCTTCATCAGTGGCCCGGTTCAGATCAAAAAATGTTGCACCTAATTGAAGAAGAATTGGAAGATGAGTTCCAAGAGATTGTACCTGAATTCATTGGGGGAAAGAGTTTGCTTCCAGCCTAACATTATCTCACAGTTTGGGGAGACCATCGCACAATACCGATCATGGTATGAGTATGTGACCAAGAGACACCAAGTCTAAGATAATCGCCTTGAGTTCACCTGAAATCCAACATCATAGTGTTTTGTCTTGTTATGTTGTTAAGTTGTCTCTACCCTTTTGTATTTTATGGGCACGAGTGGAAATTTTAATATTATTTTTAATTATTATATAAGTGAAATTACATATGTCCATGATGGAATGTGAGGAGTCATGAGGGGAGTCCAAGAGTCACAAAGGGGGCATGCCAAGAGTCACCCCCCTTTTTTATACATACATCTTCATAACTCTTGTAAAGGGATTTTGGGAGCCAAGCTTTTGGTTGGGATTAGGCTTAGAAAGGCTTCGGGGGGCTTTTGGGAGCCAAGATTTTGGCTGGGATTAGGCTTAGAAAAGGCTTGGGAGTTTTGCATCAGCCTTGGCTTCTTCATAGCGTAGAGGGAGTATCTATGTGAGGAGCAAGTGTTGTTGACTTCATGTTCCACTATCGGGGTAAGTGGTTCGTCATGTTGTACGTATGAATGGAACTTTCACTTTGTTACACAGTAATTTGTCACCGTCCCTGCAATCTCTGTCTCACACATTCGAGGGCTCATTTTGTGACTTGTGAGAAGTGACAAGACTTGAAACTACTTTCATTTCATCCCTCTGAAGATGAGCTTTCATTGCCCTGAAGACATCTCCCTGCAAAAAACCCTAAAAATAGCTCTTTTTCCATTGGCGCGGTTTCACAGTTCAGCCCTCACGCCAAGGGGGCAAATCCTCCAAAGAGGGCGCGCCAATTGGTGCTTTGTCATAGAGCCGCACCCGCGCCAACCATATTAAGAGGTGTTTTTAAAAAATAAAAGGCAGAAGTTTCATCCTAACAAATGCCTGGACTAATATCTATCTTAAGTTGGGTGGTTTGGCTACGGATTTCCATAGAGAGGAAGTGGTTTGCCACCTCTCATGGAAGCTTCCTTGATGATAGGGCCAATCCCATAATTATAGGGATCCCAACTTCGCTTCCTCCTTCTATAAAAGCTTTCCCATTTCCATTGCAAGCTAGTTCTAGAATCTCCAAGTTCCCAAGAGCTTTCACACCCTTATGCTGCAAGAGCCTTCTTGATTCCCTTAAGGTCAAATCCAAGCAAGGAGACTATTGCCAAGTATCTGGAGAGAGAGGCTTGTCCCATCCTTGACAGGCTTTATCGAGACATGTTCTGCTGACGACCCGCCAAAGGAGAATTCGGTGTCGAAGCTTTGGTTGTATTCTTCTTTTTGACTCATTAATATTAAGCGACTATTGGTTATGGTTCCACTCTTGTTCTTGATTGTGTTCATGAGTTATGTCCTCTTCGGCTGACATATAGTTGTATGTACTGGATTTTATGCTTGTGTTTGTGTTGTTTCTTGCATGTGCAGGTGTCCGATCATGGAGATCGTGAGGATTGTGATCTACCAGGGCAAAGTAACGGGAGCACCACCTCTTCTACAAACGACAGCGTTGGATTCCAGGTAAGCCTTCCTCGCAAGTCGGCTTATTTACGATTAGGAACCTGCACTGTAGCGTGTTTGATTGTTGCTAGACCCGATCTGGGCTAGTAGAGAATGCCTCTGTCCGCAGAGGGGATTTACCTCCTCAACAATTTAGCGACTCCGTTGGGGAATCAGCTTGTTGTTTGATTTGTAAGTTATAGACGGAGCCTGAAGTGCAGCCTGATAGCCTTCGAAACGATTTTGCTCTGCATTAGCAAAGTAGATCAACGCTGCTTCAGTGAATCTCCAGTTTAGTTTACGGACTGAACAACTTGGAGGATTGTCTTCTCTTTTCGGTCAATTTCTTGGCCTTGCTTGCTTGGTCGACTCTTTTGGGCTGGCTCTTTCTGTGAATTTGGATTTTGGATAGCTTGATTATCACTGGTCTGCTTGTTGGATTGCTTTTTTTTTTTTTTTGACTGGTAAACTCGACTGGCGCGCTTTTCAGCTTGACAGTCGCGCCCATTGGCGCAGGTTGCTAGTGTATTACCCGCACCAATTCTATTATGGCGCTAGTTTTAGCCTTACAGTCGTGCCAATCCTGTAAAGTACTAGGGTTTACTCTGTTTTGAGCTTTCTGAGCTTGATCTGTGTCTGTCTCGCTTTGAGCCTAGATCACATGGTTCATTTGAGTCTTGGAGATTCTGCTTGAAGTGGTGAGTCTGGTCTTAGTTGGGAGAAATTCTTTGTTTGTTCATTTTCAGGCGTTGGCGCTTGTTGTCAGTTAGCAACCCGCGCCAATTGGCCATTGGTGCTAGTTGTCAATGTGCAAGTCACGCCAGTTGGCGCTAGTTGTCAATGTACAAGTCGAGCCAATTGCAGGGTGTGTGAAAATTGAGATTTTTTCCCTAAATCCTTCACCAGTGTGTCTTTCCCTTCCGATATTTTCCTTGTATGAGCATAGATTACATTGCTCATTGTTTGGGATGTCTTCTTGCTATGATTGCTTGATGTAAAAGGGAATGAATGCCTTGTTTTGATCTCATGCTTTGGAAGTCCTCTTTGTATTTGACCTCATATGTCTTGTTGCCTTTTGGGGGATTTCGTGACAAAGTGTTTGAAACAACGATTGCATTCTTAGTGTTTGTTTACATCTCTTTTTCATTCATCCTTCATTAAGCAGATTTGAGTTTATTTAGTTTTCATCTCAAAGTGTTATTTTTGTTAAAATGATTTAGATCACATTGCATTGAAAAGTATTTTTGAGATTTATCATTGAACTTAGATCACATTGTTTAATGATTGAAAACTAAAAGTCGCTTTGAGTGCATTCTCTTTCATTGAAATCATGCATTAAGTAGATTCTCATTTCGTCGAAAAATGCATTGAGTGCATTCTTATTATTTGAAAAGGAAAAAGGAAATTTTGCATAGATTGCAATTGCATAGTTTTCGAAAAAGAGAATTTTGCATAGATTACATTGCATTATTCGCATCGTTGAATGTTTGAAATTACTTTCGGATAATGAAAGTCATCTAGTTTGGAAAAAGTTTCGTTTTTTAGTTTTGTTGTTTGTTGCATCACTGTTTGAAGCTCTTCCCTTAACTAGATATCGTTCATCGAATTGAAATTTTTCTTTTCTCATATCACTGCACATAGGAGATTGTCAGATGACATACGGTAGGGCCTTGAAACTGAGACATAATTGAAGATCAACCATAAAATTTATTTAATTAACCTAAGGAAGCATTGAAACATTAACGAAAACACATTTAGAGGTCTAGGCTAGAGACGTGTTCCGGCGTCTTAAAACCTAGTAGCTGTCGTTCGCCTCTTGGATTTAGACAACGCTAGTACGAACTTGTGCTCCCAATACCGTCGCGTATATAAAGGGAGACCCCACTAGGTTTCTATCCTTTATCCATAGGAAGCCGAGTCTGCTGCCCTATACTCGTGATACACTAGACACAGCATTCAGGGAGATTACCTGCACATACTTTAAGTCCTTGGTTGATTTCTCTTTCATTTTGAAACCAAGGTGTATATTGCAGTTCATGGTTATTTGGTACACCCTTTGCCTAGCATTCCTGAGTAGTCATTTCAATCTTTTCTAACTCTTTAAATTTGAAAAGGTCATCAGGCACTTGTCCTTTCATGCTTGTTTCCAATCTAAAAGCGATAGAGTCACCTTTTGCTAGTTTCTTGACTCTTAAAAGATGAAACGGTAGAGTTTTGTTTCAATGTTTTAAAAAATTAATTGCCCACGAAATATTCCTGGTTAAAGTTAGTTTCCTTAGGATGTTGTTCTAAAGATATTTTCTGATGGCAACTTTTTCGGAGTTCACCAACCAAGGAATCCCCTCCGATGGGAATCCTGGTCATTTTCCTCCTTTTGGAAATGTTGGTGCTCCTGATATGGCAACGTTGTCCCTTCCTGGGTTAACTGTTGGGTTGCCTGTTTGGTTGTTTTCAACCTCTGTGGTCCCGAATGTCCCGGCTACTGTTCAACCATCTCCTCCGCCTGAACAACATCATGTTGATTCTAAGGTGGACCTCTCCCCTTCTTCGCCTGTTTCTGCGTCCTCCTCTTCTACTTCGCTTGGTGAAAGTCTGGATTCAAGTAACCAGGTGGCTAAGAAGAAGAAGAAGAAGACAAAGAAGAAGAAGTCTGATAAAGGATAGGCTAGCTCTGCGGCTATTGTGCCTAAGAAGTCTCCTCTTGATAAACCTCCCAACCCTCCACGGAAAGTCAAGTTCCCTTGCATGTTGTGCACAGGAGATCATCTTCTTCGAGATTGCCCTGGCATTCCCAAGGTGCTTGAAGAATGGTCCAGCGGTCGTCCGTCGTTGCCTTTGATTTCCGGGAGTCAGGTTGGGGACACGTCTTCAACTGGTGCTGGTAAGGCTCCTAAGAAGCAGGGTAAGATTACCAATCCCTATAAGTTGTGTGGGGGGCACCATGCCATTCACCTTTGTCCCTATATGGATGAAGCCAAATGAGTTTTGGAAAAGTTGGCTGTTTCTACGCTGTGCCTTCCGGCTGGTTATAAACAGCTTTCTTTGAGTCCTCCACCAGCTGATCCTACGATTGGTCAAGATTCATCCTTGGTCGATCCTGCTCGCTCAAAAATTCAAATTCAAGACTTCATCCCCGTCCAACCATTGGTCGTGGGATTGGTTGAGCTAGCTCCGTCTATGGTACACCAGGTCTTTTCTGTTGAGAGTGGACCTCACACCCCTCAAGTTCTTCTGGTTTCTTCAGATTCTTCGGACTTGGAGAAATATTCTCCTATCCCCGTATCCCAAGAAGCTACTCCTCGAGCTCCCATGATGGAAGTCTTGGAGGATACCCTTCCCGACTCTGTGATGGAGGTCGTGGAGGATGCTCCTTCTTCTGTAACACCAGGGGAAGACCATCTCGGTTCGATGGTAGCCCCTCCGAGTAGTTTGGTCGCTTCCTTTGATTGGAGTCGATTTGCAGGATACCGCCTTCCGTCTTATGTGCCTTTTGAGATCACGGTACAGGCTTTTGGTATGGTTGTACCTAGCACCATTATAGATGAAGGCGCGTCTATTAGTATTCTATCCTCAACTACTTGGCAAGCTTTTGGCTCACCACCGCTTGCGTCTGTTACACAGAATCTGTTGGCATTTAATAGAAGAACGAGTCAACCCTTAGGGATCCTTCCAAGGTTACCTGTTACTTTGGGAGGTAAAACCATCCATATGGACATGATGGTTGTCCCAGGCCCCTTGGATTTCAATCTGCTTTTGGGGCGCGATTACACCTATGCCATGGGAGTGCTTGTCTCCTCCCTTTTTCATGTGGTCTGTTTTCCACATGAAGGACGGATCGTGACCATTGATCGACTTTCGTTCTTTGGTCCTGATGTGGCAACTGGCCTACCATCATCCCTTCCTAGTTTTTATCCACCCATTGTATCTGCCCCACCGCAGGTCAACTATGTGGCCACCTACCCCATGCCTGTGCTCAGTGATGATGTCGTCGTGCATCAGGTGCTGGGAGCATTGGGTCCTGACTTCCAAGATGTTTTCCTTCCATCGAGAGTGGAAATCTTGGAAGCGATGAATTCTTATTCATCATAATGAGTTGTTGTCGGAGCATAGTTCGTTTTCTTGTGTCAAGCTCCTTAAAAAATGAAATAAGCTTGTCAGAGCAGAGTTCCTTGTCTTGTGCCAAGCTCCTTAAACCATGAAACAAGGCGCTGAGGATAGTTCTTTTAATGTGTCAACCTCGTTAAAATAATGAAACACTTTCCTGTTCAATTCGAGTCTCTGATAAATTCTCGTAAAATCCCAGTTGAGTCTTTCTCGTGATCTCGTAATTTGAACTTTCACTCCATCTACCTTTCATATGGACTGAAGCTTGGGGGGGCATGTACCTCGAATTGAGTCACCATGCTGGGGGCATGCTTACTTTTTCAAGCATAGTTTGTTTCCGTTTCAAGCTTGTGTAAAAATGAAATCGGTTTCAAGCATAGTTTATCTTTGTTTCAAGCTTGTGTAAAAATGAAACCAACTTCAAGCAGAGTTTCCTGATTTCAAGCTTGTGTAAAAATGAAACCGTCCCTATTTTACCTCTTGTGATTATCATTTTATCAGCCTGTTTTTGTCAGATGAGCCTTGGTTTTCTCACTCCATCGTCACTATCTGCTTGGCTGATCATTTGCCTTCACTTGGTTGTTTTACCCATTCCTGAGGAACCGCTGGGATGAGTGGTCTTGTTAGCCAGCCTCTTGACCTTTATCTTGTTTTGAGCAGTTCCACCATTACCGGAACTAGTAGCTACCCTTTATACCACTCGTTCCTCTAGGAGGAGTCATCTTTCAGATCTTTTCTGACTCTCTAAACATGAAAATATTGCCGAGTCCCTTGTCGTTTCGATCTCGTTAAAGTGCCTGCGAAACGACATCTACCCAGTATACGTTTACCCCTTTTTTGGGCTGGGATAGATTATTTACGAAAAAGGAATACCCTAGCCTATCGCGACTAGGAGGTTTCCTCAGACATAGTTTTCTACCTTTTTGGATTTGAGGAACTATTTACGAAAAGGGACCGTTGGAGTTTAATTTTCAGTTGTCTTTTCAAACTCTCTAAATATGAAAAGACGCGGAGTTATTCCTTTGTCAGACTCGTTAAACCTTGATGACATCGGATTCAATCGTGATGACGATATTCGAGTTTCTCCTTCCTAGGGCTCGTTAAATGTACTAGGATGGATTCGTCTGAAGGATGAGTTTATATGACAAGCAGATGGTATCCTCTTCAAGCTTGTGTAAAAATAAAGAGGTACTCACCGAAATGGTGAGGAAAATGGAACCAACATCATTGTCGTGTCGGCAGTATGTCGCTCTTGAACATGGCACTTGTCTGCATTCGTGTCGGGTTGGGGAAATCTCATCTCGTTCTTCACTTGCCTTCGTGGGTTTGGATAATCCCTTTTGACCTCTCATCTGCTCATTTCCTCGTCACCATGACCTCTGATCCGTTGATGTCAAACACTGCCAAATCCA
Source organism: Pinus albicaulis (assembly GCA_034641835.2). Lineage (NCBI taxonomy): Eukaryota > Viridiplantae > Streptophyta > Pinopsida > Pinales > Pinaceae > Pinus > Pinus albicaulis. The sequence goes on from JAXQQM020093109.1 coordinate 65,430, forward strand.
TTGTCGTGTTGTCAATATGTTCAAGAGAAGTTGACCTCTGCACGTATCAACCTCCCTCTGATTCTCATCTGATCGTGATTCACAAAAACATCATGTTCCTCTGTCTCGTGTCGATGATGTGGGAAACACTATGGCCCACCTTCGATCAAGGTCACTTCCTGTCGACTTCAACTCATTATCTAGGAAGATGATCTAGATACTCCCTTATGGTACCTTGGAGCCTGCATGCCTCAATGGCAGGTTCGTCGCATTTGACGTGAGGTTTTCATCATTGGCCTCCGATCGAGTGATTCTACAGGTGTTCGATCCCAGCTCATTGATTCGCACGCCGTAGATTGTACCTATAGTACCTTGAGAGCCATTGTCATTATTGGTGGTTTCTCTCACGTCTGTTAACAACTTTCATCATCGACTGGTAATCAGACAATGTTCTTGCATGTTCGACTTTAGCTCATATATTCGCATGCTTGAACTTGTACTTTGTTCGGGTCGAGATGGAGCGCAAGACCCTGGATTATGTCTGTTGTAATCCAGGCTGCGATATTGTGGATTATTATGATTATTTACATGACTCACTGATTGGATGGTTGCGACCATGCCTGAGTCTATTTATCGATCCTCACTAGATGGTTGCGTCCATGCCTTGGATCTAGATTATTATATACTCTGTTATGGATGGATATGCCCATACCGCACATATATATCATGTATCTGAGACATTATTTGTACTTCGTTCCACAGGTTTTCCAATGGCAGTTTTTTCAGTCGGCATGTTCTCGTAAAGCATTTCACCCCTCTCTCTCTCTCTCGGGCCTCACGCTTTAGGGGGCATCTGTTACACAGTAATTTGTCACCGTCCCTGCAATCCCCGTCTCGCACATTGGAGGGCTCATTTTGTGACCTGTAAGCAGTGACAAGACTTGAAACTACTTTCATTGCATCCCTCTGAAGATGAGCTTTCATTGTCCTGAAGACATCTCCCTGCAAAAAACCCTAAAAATAGCTCTTTTTCCATTAGCGCGGTTTCACAGTTCAGCCCTCGCGCCAAGGGGGCAAATCCTCCAAAGAGGGTGCGCCAATTGGCGCTCTGTCATAGAGCTGCACCCGCGCCAACCATATTAAGAGGTGTTTTTTAAAAATAAAAGGTGGAAGTTTCATCCTAACAAATTCCTGGACTGATATCTATCTTAAGTTGGGTGGTTTGGCTACGGATTTCCATAGAGAGGAAGTGGTTTGACACCTCTCATGGAAGCTTCCTTGATGATAGGGCCAATCCCATAATTATAGGGATTCCAACTTCCCTTCCTCCTTCTATAAAAGCTTGCCCATTTCCCTTGCAAGCTAGTTCGAGAATCTCCAAGTTCCCAAGAGCTTTCACACCCTTACGCTGCAAGAGACTTCTTGATTCCCTTAAGGTCAAATCCAAGCAAGGAGACTATTGCCAAGTATCCGGAGAGAGAGGCTTGTCCCATCCTTGACAGGGTTTATCGAGACATGTTCTGCTGATGACCCGCCAAAGGATAATTCGGCATCGAAGCTTTGGTTGTATTCTTCTTTTTGACTCATTAATATTAAGCGACTATTGGTTATGGTTCCACTCTTGTTCTTGATTGTGTTCATGATTTATGTCCTCTTCGACTGACATATAGTTGTATGTACTGGATTTTATGCTTGCGTTTGTGTTGTTTCTTGCATGTGTAGGTGTTCGATCACGGAGATCGTGAGGATTGTGATCTGCCAGGGCAAAGGAACGGGAGCACCACCTCTTCTACAAACGACAGCGTTGGATTCCAGGTAAGCCTTCCTCGCAAGTCGGCTTATTTACGATTAGGAACCTGCACTGTAGCATGTTTGATTGTTGCTAGACCCGATCTGGGCTAGTAGGGATCGCCTCTGTCCGCAGAGGGGATTTACCTCCTCAACACACTTATAATAAAATTAGAGTCACACGTATTCATGCATATATTGTAAATGTAGTTAGACTATTCTGGTTATGTTTGTGATGTATGTTTTTTAACTTATGCATATGATTATGAACTATTTTGTTTGTATTTGTACGAATATGGTTGAATGCGTGCTCATGTTTTAACCCATCACCTTTAGATTGTGGACTATTTCGCTTTCTATTTTGTGTGATGTATTTTTAGCTCGTGTGTTACTTTCAAGCTGTGCACTATTAAAGACTTCCAATGAACACACTTCATTCACCCTATGTTGTTAGAACCGCTCATGAATCATATTGAATTTCCGCAGGATCATACACTTGCTTTAAAAGAATAAATTCTGCACCGCACTATGCGTTTTTCAATTCAAGGAATATCATTAAACACCCTACTATTGGGACTCCTACTCGAAATGATGTGAGGTCTAATAGGGAGTTCATATCAGGCAGATCCCCTGAATGTTGGCAGGTCCAACACCGTCAACACCGTGATTGATTCATGGTTTTCCTTGTTTCTGAAACTCTAATAAGGTATGAAGGATCACTGCATTAACCTATTCTTTCTTTTCCTGAGCTATGGAAATTGTTTCCCGTGACTTAATTATATTGTCATTATATGCCTTGCAACTTCTAATTTATGCTTTCAAACTTATCAATGTGTCTCCTATATCGGGAGAGTACTTATCTCCTTGCTACTCAATTGATCCATAAGGATATTCACGTGAACTACAATCCACCATTTTTATCATCATCTCTGATATTATATTTTCTACAAGCATGCCATGTTAGATAAATCAAATATGTACATAATCAAAATCATACCTTAGTGAAGTTCAGGGGAGGCTATCTCATCTACAAAATCAATCGAGATAAGCATGATGTATGTATACATAATGACATGAACATATCAGCATCTCAACATTATCATGGTGACATAAGACTGCAACAATGACTGTTAAAATGCATGCATAATAAACACTTCAACAACTAACATGCATTAATAATAATCACATCTAGAATATCCATTCCAAGTGTTTGAACTTGGAAGCTCTGATACCACCCATTAAATGCCTCTTCCCACATTTATCCAAATTCACAAGCCTGTCAAGGTAAACATGAGACAAGTGTCACTATGACATGGCCCAACCTCCAAGTTCAAGTTAAGGAAGTGGTGACTACAAAATGAACACTTACAGACATGTCATAGGGACTACATATCACACAGGAGCCACAAAACCACCCTAGGTGATCAATCCTCGAGCTATAACTCGTTTTCTTTGACATAGCTACATAATTGTACCCTTAACACTGCATCCATGTGGTTGGACACCTATAATCACACTCATAGGATTTATTCCATGTGATTATGAACAATTTTTCTAGTTCTGGGATGTAAGCCACTTTTTCAGGCTAGCCTCTAGACCACTACCATTAAATACTTGTAACTTTCTAGAAGTATATAAAAGATGATATAAATTGTAACCATTCAAATTCGAGAAACAATTTTACCTAGCCATGCCTAATTTTTGGCTTCAGGGGTCTTGACCTAGGTTCAGACTTAAGGTTTGCCAACAAACCCCTATACTACTATCCCTTTCGGCAATGACCTACTTTCGCAGGCCAAGGTCTCACCCGAAGTAGTATGGGTGGGTGCTGGAACCAGGTTTCTGCACCCTGGGAGAGAGTAGGTAATTAAGGCAGATCTTGTTGAGTTCTATTAGGTTCACACAGAAACAAGCCTATTATTGAGTCTTTAGCAATATAATCAAAAGGAACCATAAACAAAGCTACTATTATTAATAAATCTGATCAACACATTCACATCCACGTGCGCATCAATAATTATCACCACAAAACATTACAATCATAGCTAATTCATATATCTCAGACACAATCGCATCTTATTCAAATAACACAAAGGAAATTTAATAATAAACACAACTAGTTCAGATAGCATAAAGATACTTCAATAGATTTCTCATTCATTAATATCCAAAACCCCAATCACAAACCCAAGTCACAGCCCGCGCACACAGCCAACAAGATTTGCACACAGCAGGACTAAGGATCTCCACGCACACAACCAGCAAGAGTCATTACCCAAAAAACCTCAAAAAAGATCTCAACAGTTCATACGTAGCATCAATATTACTTACTTCTTAATTTCTAGACCTAACTATCTATCTATTTATATCATCATAGCCTTTGCTATCCTATGTTCCGAAAACCATGGTTTGCGGACTTTAGGTCTACCCTTTGACCCACTACAAAATATTGGGGGCTTTGACTCGCCCCAAAGCCCTGCACAAGACCAATTACTACAAAATTATATCAAAAACACAGCTTAGGGAACCCCATTCCAACAGGCCCCCAACAAAATCTTGTGACTCATCCCGAGTTTCAACAGCCGTGGGGTTTTCATCTTTGCCTGAAGCTACTTGATTGCCTCGACCAGAGGGGGAAACACTCCTTCAATCCATGTGACAGCGTTATGTGCAATTTCCACCAACTTCTGCGAATTTGGGCCTTTAGTGGCAGCAGTGATACTTTCCAAGGTCTGATTCAGCTGTTTGACTACAATATCCATGACCTGAGATAGATTGAGGGCTTCAACGGCCCACGGCTTGATGTGGTCACTCAAAACCTTCTTCTTGTGGAAAAGCTCTTCCATGTCATCTATGAACGCATGGCTGGCTCGCAGACGTGCCAGGCATTGAGCAGGGATCAGAGTGGGCATAGTAGCTACCAGTTGCTCAAATTATTCTTCATTTTGGCGCAGTTCTTGAGTAAATTAGCATAGGAGAGGGTTGTGCTACACTTTGGACCACAGCTACATAGTTGTCTCAAGCAATTCTGTTCCCTGAGAAATCAGAGTTGTAATGGTTTTCCTAGCTTCTGTGACCAATGCAGCTCTCTGGGCTCGTACCTTAGGCAGAGTTTCTAGCTGCAATTTACCCTACAACATAGAAATCTGCTGCTCCATCTCGGTCTTGAAATTTTGGATGTCAGTCCTAGAGGCCTTCAGGGTTGTGACGTGTCCCTCAATATTGGCCTAGGGGGTGGCAGAGGCCGGATATCTTCAGTCACTTCTGTGCATAGCCTGCTGATTAGATGTTCCAACTGGGTCTGATGCGTGACGGAAAGGATGCACACAGCCTGTGCCTTTGATGCCTCAGTGGTTTTTTCAACTATTGTCTACTCAGTTCTATGGAGCTGCTGCTGCACCTGGTGATCTCTATTCTAGATTTCCTCAAAGAGGGATGAATGGAGGACCTGCAATGGTTCGTGTGGAAGCCAGGCCAAATCCAGATGCACTTCTACGCAGGCCTGGACTTGTGCACATAAAGCAGGCAGACTCAGGGTGAGTGCTACACCTAGTAGGGGACAGAGGCAACTCTCAGTCGTGACGATCTACTTAGTGCTGGTTGCTGGAAGCAGCCTCACTTGAACCATGCTCATCTGAAGGGTATCGGCCTTGAGCTGTAGAGCTTGGAGCTCAGACTATAATGCAGTGATCGCAGCCTTTTGATACTCATCCAGAGCAAGCCATCTGTCTTCTAAGGCAAGGGTGACCGCATTTGCAATTTTCTCCAAGTCTTCCTATGTCAAGGTAACTTCAGTCTCCCAACCGGGACTCGTAGCCTGCCGCTTTGTTCGCTGACCCTTGAGAGGTTTGGTTGTCTGTTTCCTGCCACACAGGGAATCAACACCCTACACATCCAAAACCTTTGTGTCCATGTCCTACTGCGATTCCTGCTCTACACCCTTCACTGCATCCTCAGTCCTGGCAGAGTCTTCCAGGCCACGTCCCTCTGCATTCTTGGCGGTATCAGGTGGGGTGGTATTCAGGGATGTGCTTGTACCAGCAGTGTTAGCTACACATGATTTTAATCCCAATCTCTAGTGTGGTGGCCAAGTGGCAATGAGTTGGTCAATTTCCTCATTGGTGAACATGTAAGGCAGTGATACCCAAGCTGGATCCTTATGGCCCTGAATCTACACATTTTGCATCATGATCTAGAACGCTACAATGCTCCTGTATTTATCGTATACTGTTGGTGACAAGCGTGGCCAGGAGTGAATTGTTGCTACAAGTGCACTCTAAAATAGGACCCAAATGACTTTGTTATCCTTAATGCACTGCTCATCCTTCGAATCCCACAAATTGGCATATCGTGCCCCCTCCCACATGTCTAGTTCGAGCTCAGGGAGGACCGAGTCTTCGAGGGATTCCCATGAGACCAAAGCAACTAGGAGCAGTAGCCAAGAGTAGCAGAATGCCTTTCCATGATCCTGGGCCTTGTGCATGTTCTCCAAAAATTCATTGCAAAGGAACTATGACCAGTTGAAGTAGACCCCCTTTTCACAGTGGCCAACCAACTGAATTACATAGGCAGGGATATTCATGGCCTGGCACTTACGCATCATCTTACAGGCCAGCAACAGGGTACCCATGCGCACTCCCAGGTTGGAAATGGTGTTGATTAGGAATCTGCCAGTATTTCGCTCAACATGATAGTCTTCTTGCAACTTTTCGGTGATATGTTTCTCATACTTCTTGCCGATGCGCTCCATGGGATTCGGCCCCTTCATGGGGAGACTAGTAATGCGGTGAACTAGGGTAGCATCGATGGGAATGCGGTCCCAGATCCATAAGCTATTGTCATGGATTAGGGTTAGCAGCTTTCGCGCAACTCGGTCAGTTATACTATATCAGCCAAAGTGAGGTATCTGCAGCAAGTTTAGTAAGCCAGATTTTTCTAGCTCGCGCGCCCACCGCATTGGTACGACCCTTAGCATGTCATCCTCCAGTACTCTTTCAAGGTACAGCTCAGGTGGAAATTCTGGAAAGGCCTCCAGGTTGGTAAGGTCATGGTCATCGAACTTAATTGAGGCGAGCTTGCCATGCGCTTCTCCAATTGTGGGGACTTCACCCAGAATTAGTGGCATTTGTAGATAGGCACACATACCTTCAAGGTTCTTAGGCGTGCATACCGAGGGCCTGCGAGGCCGAAAATAGGGTGGCAACCAAGTGATTGGTTTAGTAATCCGAGCCTCTTCCTGAGAAGATAGAGGTCGCTTCGTCAGGTTAGGCGAGAATTTCTGGGGAACCGTTCGGGGGGATTTCACATTATGAGGGGAGGTACGTGGCTTCCCTCCAGCCCATTTCATAGCCCTCCCCTACCCTTGCTCTTGGCCTTTCCCCTTACTCTTCTTTTTCTCTACCAACTTCCCCTTGGTTGGTGTGGACACAACCTCTTCAACTTCAATGGTGACCTCCAATACTTCATCAGTAGAGGCCACGGTCTATGACGATTCAGCAAGATTAGTCATGGTCATTCTCGCTCGGAGGACAAAGTAGGGATTGCTACTATAATAGGGGGTAGCCTACCCAGACATTAACAGAGAAAAATAGTTAAGGAAATTTGCAAGGCACAAGATTTTCAGAATGCACGGAATCCACTTCTGATCTACCCTCCTACTTTTATAGCTTTGGATAGTAACCAATGGTTGGATGAGGCTTATTTGAAACTCACAATCAAGAAAATGGTAAAAAATCTTCAGAAATTGCCTCATTAATTGCTGACTTCCCGCTCCTTCCAACGGTAAAATTTGATTTTTACCTAGTTTTACTGTTCCAACGGCTAGTTTGCGCAACTGTGGATTACCGCTACGCTCCCAGCGCACCTCCTCGGGCTTCCAAACCTGCGATCGACCCCTGCACACCTCTAGCGGCTTCCTGACCTCCAGGCGACCCTTGCACGTAGAATGGGTCTGCCTGCGTTTTTCCTCTTGCCTACGCGTATTCCTCCCAATACAGCTACTCCGGCCATATAGTCATTTGATCTGGTACGGTTTGAGCCGAATGCCATTAACATATCCTAGTACAATGTCACTGCACAATGTGGATAACTGTACAACTCCCCCGTTAGTGATTTCCTTTATCATATAGGGGCCTAGACAGTGTTGACAGAACTTCCCTGGGTGTTTCGAAAACTAGCTATAGCATAGCAGGACCAATTCTCCTTCCAAAAAGATCTTCTGCCGAATATGTCTGTCATGCCATCATTTTTCCCGGGCCTTCTAAACTTGCTGATGAAAGTTAGCAATGAATTGATCTTCCTCCAAGGCAACTAGTTGCGCTAAGCATTCCTCCATGATATCAGGCTTCTCCATGTTCATAAAGGTTGTGATACGAAGGCTAGGAACAATATATTCCATGGGCATAATGGCCTCCTTTCCATAAACCATCTGAAACAGTGTTTTCCCAGCCAATTTATTGCATGTGGTTCAATAGGCCTAAAGGATCAATGGGATGCACACATCCCAATCGCTTCGATCAACATTAGAGATCTTGGTCAGTGCCTGTTCCAGGATTTTATTGAAAGCTTCTACCATTCCATTTGCCTACAGGTGATATGGGGTACTTTTTTCATGGTGGATTCAAAATTCTTCAGTCAAAGACTGTATTGTTCCATTAATGAAATGTGTACCTCTATCGCTCATCAAGATCTTTGGACAGCCAAACATAGTTATAATATGTTAAAAAATAAAGTGCGCAGTGGTGTCTACAGTAAAAACCTTCATAGCTTACATAATCAGTTGCAATGATGATGTAGCGGGCACCTGTCTTATCAAAGTTGGGTTGATGGGCCCAACTAAGCCTATGGCTCGTTTGTCAAACGCTTGTAGGGCCATCTATGGTTGCAAGGGAATTTTGTCCCTCCACGATGGTCTTCCTATCCTTTTGCATGTGTCATAGGCTTTGCAATAGTCATAAGAGCCACTAAGCAGTGTGGGCCACCATAGCCCAGCTCTTAAGATCTTCTGCATTGTTGCTTTCCCTGTGTAGTGACTTCCTGCTATGCCTCCGTGGGCTTCTGCTAAGATGGATTTTCTTTCATGCTCCAGAACATATCTTCGCAGTACCTCATAAGCTCCCAGCTAATACAAGTGGCTCGCTATGATGGTAAAGTCCATTGCGCGGGTTACCAACTCTTTTTTCTATTGTAGGGAATAATCTGCAGGTGCCATCACTGTAGTTGAGAAGTTTATGATATCGGCGAATTGCGCATCAACCACCTTAATTGAAAATAGTTGCACATCAGGTAATCCTTCCTCTAGGTTGGTCGATTCTTCACCACTCTCGATTTGGCACAAGTGGTCCGGCCTAGCATTTAGTTTCCCCAGCTTCACGATGATCTCAAAATCATATCCTTGAAATAGAAGTAGCCATCGGAAAATCTTCCCCCCCCAACAGAGGCTTACTCACTAGGTACTTCAAAGCCGAGTGATCTGTGAACACCTTGAAGTTCCCTCCCAACATATAATGCCAGTATTTTTGTAGGGCATATACCATGGCCAGCCCCTCGTGCTCAGTAGTGGAGTAGTTATGCTCTGCACTAGAGATTTTTCTACTAGAAAATGCATTGGGTGGTCAATGTCCCCTTCCCTGGGCTATGTAAGGATAGCTCCCAGGGTGATCCCTGAAGCATCTACATGGAAAATGAAAACCTTCGCCCAGTTAGGAAATATGAGGATAGGTGCAGAGACCATCTTTTCCTTGAGTAGCTCAATGCTCTTCTGACAATCCGCGTCCCAAAAAAACAAAACATCCTTCCTTAGAAACTTCTCCATGGGTTCTGTGACTAGTGCATACCCTTGAATGAACTTTTGGTAGTATCCCGTGTGCTCGAGGATGGAGCACAACTATTTCTCAGTTGTAGGGACTCCCAAGTTGATGATAACTACTACTTTGGTAGGGTCAACCATCAGTCCCTACTATTATGTAGGTAAATCCTCTCTGCGAACAGAGATGATCCCTCTAGCCCTAGAGTGGGTCTAGTAACAAAAGGACAAACTAGAGTGTAAGCTCCTAATTACTGAATGAAATAAACGCAGTAGATCAACCTACCTAGAGTCCAACATTGTCATCATGGCTGTTGTAGTGGTGGCCTCTCGATTCTTATCTCAGCAAGTCACGACCCTTTTGCAGCGATGCTTGGATACCTGCAAAAAATCAACAAACAAGAGTAGCATACGAAACAACAATCTCATTCATAATTACTAACCAGTCAAGGAGGCTTAAGCATATTGCATCAAACAAAACACATCAACGCAAAATGGGAACCAGACAATAGTTATACATATGTATTAATAGAAGAAATAGTTACAACTAAACCTTGATGTCGCAACCTCCTTTAGCGGGGTTTAGTTGAAGCGCGTATCGACGAATGTTAGGGAATTCAGACGGGATGAAGGCACAAGCCTAAGCTCTCTCAATAAGAGACTCTTCCATTCTATCTTGAATAAAAATCTCTCCATCGTTTCTACTATAATATCTTTAGTTCAGCTAGCTTCATTAATGGAGGATGGCTATATTTATATAGGGAGAGGAGGAGGTTGGGATCCTTACTATGGTGGAAGGGAGGCCTTATCCCATGGGAGGTTTCCCCAAAAGGTGGAAACAAGAGGCCAAAGGAGGAAGGTCGTGGTTATTCAGTCAAACCACTCCCCACGACTCATCCGCGAAGTTGTTATGATCGAAACTTCACCTCTATTTTTAAAAAACTTTCCATAAACATATTGGCGCAGGCAGCTAACTGAGACAGATTGCCATCTGGCACGAGGGCTAGTGTTAGTCTGCCTCATCGGAACGAGGGTATAACTGACTACCAGCGCCAAGGCAAAAATAGGTGTTTTTGGTGTTCTGTTCAGGAAATGGTCAACGGAAGGAATGTTAGACTCATGGTAAGGGATGCAATGGTGGTATTTGCAAGGCATGACACTTTATTTTTTTCACATAAATGAGCCTCCAATGTGCGGGATGGGGATTGTAGGGACAATGACAAAATCTTGTGTAACAGATGCCCCTTAAAGCATGATGTCCGAGAGAGAGGAAGGGGTGAAATGCTTTACGAGAATGCGTTCGAACCAAACACCATTATCAGAATACCTACAGTTACAAGTACAACAGATATCTCTGAGACATGAACATGTGGCATGGGCGCAGCCATCCATAATAGAGTACATATATGAACTGAGATCCGAGGTATGGACACAGCCATCCAGCAGTAAGGATCAACAAATAGACTCAGGTATGGTCGCATCCATCCAATCAAAAGATTCATGTAACAAATCATGATACACCATAATATCCCACAATATGGATTTATCAGACAAAACCCAGGGTCTTGTGCTCCATCTCGATCCGAACAGGTACTGATTCAAGCATGCGAATATGTGAGCTGAAGTCGAACATGCAAGAAAATCACCTGATTACCGCCCAACGATGAAAGTTTTTAACAAGCAAAAGAGAAACCACCAATAATGAAAATGGATCTTAAGGTACAACAGGTACAATCCACGGAATGTGAACAGTGATCTGGCGTCAAACACCCGCAGAATCACCCAATCGAAGGCCAGTGATGTGGACCTATCGTCGAATGCGAAGAACCTGCCATTGAGGCATGTAGGCTCCAAGGTACCGATAGGGAGTTTGTATACCAACTTCCTGGATAATGAGCTGAAATCGACATGAAGTGACCTGGTCGAAGGAGGGCCATAATGTATCCCACATCATTGACATGAGATAGAGGAACATGATGAAATTGAATTAGGACCAACAAAGAATCAGAGGCAGGTTGAAAACTGCAAAGGCAAAACTTCTCTTGAACATATAAGCGACACGACTCTGGATTTGGCAGTATTTGACATCAAGGGATCTAAGGTCATGATGACATGGAAAAGAGCAGATGAGAGGTCAAAACAGATTACCTAAACCCATGAAGGCAAGAATGACGAAATGAGATGTCCCCAAACCAACACGAATGCAGGTGAGTGTCATGTTCAAGAGCGACATACTGCTGACACAACTAAAATCTGGTTCAATTTTCCCCCACCCTTTTTGGTGAGTACCCCAATTATTTTTTAAAACAAGCTTGAAGGGGATAGCATATGCTTGTACTATAAGTTTTTCCTTCAAACAAATCCATCCTAGTACATTTTACAAGCCCTAGGAAGGAGGAACTCAGTGAACGTCATGATGACGATGTCCGATGTCATCAAGGTTTAACAAGTTTGACAAAGGAAGAACTCGGCCTCTTTTCACATTTAGTGAGTTTGAAAAGAAGTGGAAAAGAAAACTCCAACATGTCCCTTTTCGTAAATAGTCTCTCATATCCAAAAAGGTAGAAAACAATATCCGAAAGAACCTCTTAGTCGCAATAGGCTAAGGTATTCCTTTTTCGTAAATAATCTATCCCAGCCCGAAAAAGGGGTAAATGTATACTGGGTAGATATCGTTTCGCAACCATTTAATGAGTTCAAAATGACAAGAAAATCGACAATATTTTCAGTTTTAGAGAGTTAGAAAAGAGCTGAAAGATGACTCCAGTAGTGACTTTCTCCATGCTTTTACCAAGTCCGAAAAAAAGTATAAAATACAACTCGTGACTTCATCACTATCGCATTAAAGACCTGTCGTTGCACAAGAAACAAACGTAAAACCCATATCTCGAAATAAAATAATGTAATAATCGAAAAAAAATGTCTTAAACCTAATTAGGGTTCTGAAAAGTTATAAAATGCCAAAAATGGTAAAAAATAATCACTTTTCACTTCTACCTCTTGTGGAGCAATAGTGACCCCATTTTACCTTGCGATTTTGTGGCGACGATAGCAGGAAATCAAACAAACCAATCTCGAATCCGTCAGTTCTAGGTAAGAGCTGACATCCTTCCCCACATTTTAAGCATTATTTCAATACTTGCAACCTTTAGTTTTGATTTATGAGGGGGAAATTGTGAAAACTAGGGCACGGCGGTCAGTGCGGGTTTCGGGCATGGACTCGCGCTAACCGTCCAATTTTTTAAACTGGGGCACGCCAACCGCGTAGACCTCTTAAAAAAAAAATAATGCAAGAAAGAAAGCCTAAATTTCACAAATTTCAGCTTTGGATTTGGCTAATAATGTCCATATGAACATGTTTGCAAGTGAAAGAGTGACAAAATGGTGATAGAGTGGAAGGAATAGGAACACAGTGAAGAGGATGAGCTTGCCATGGGAAATGCGAGATGCATGGAAGCTCTCAGAGACTGTGGACTAAAAAATTTCTTCATGACATCATGTTCAGAGCTCAACCGAAGATGCTACAATACTTGATCAATATCTGGGATGAGGATCAAGAAAAATTCATTGTCCGAGATCAGGAGCTCGAGATTGATGTTTCTGATGTCTATTTCATAACAAGACTGTCGTAGAGGGGGGTAGCACCAATCTTGACCAACACCCAGCCCACCATGGAGAGCATGGGCATGGTGATTGGCAGGGTATGCCCGGGAGCACGAAAAGGATAACAAAGCGAGAAGGTGTACATCCAGACTATCTTGGATTTAACACGAAGGGTAGTGCTACACATGATCACACGAGCTGCAGAAGCACAAGCACCACACGAAGCAAAAAAAATGCAGCTACTTCTTGTTGTATACTGCTTGTCACTGGCATCTACAACTGGGCAGAGGCAATAACAATCAATATAAAACGTCAGCTGAAAAAGTGTAAGAAGACCAAATTCAAATAGTTTGGTTATGGGTCTATCTTGGTATCGTTCATTCTAGAAGAGCTACCAATATTTCAGCGTCAGGAGGTGATATTCCCAACACCACCAGCACTGGAACCATGGATGGCTCGATGGGCAGCTCTGATGCCAAGGTCAGGGGGTGGTCAACAAATGTCCTGGAGACCGTAGTTCTTTGATTGGCTCCACCGACAGTTGATTGTCGTCAAGGACTGGCCCTACTCTAGCATAGATTTCACTGGTGATCCAGACCTCCCGCTCCCAGAAGGAGAGGATTGGGATGAAGCACTTGGTAAAACTCATTTTTTTTTAAATTTTTATGAGTATTATGATTTTTTGGTATGTATGTTCTAACACTTTATCCATGCATTTGCAGATGTAGGCCCAGAGAGACCCGCAAGGATGTCTCTGATAGCAAGGAAAATACCTCGCAATTTTGATGTTTCCCCTCAAGGTGAGGAGGAGTAAATCATGCACAACTTGGAGGGAATCACCCGTGGGGTCCCAGACTATGCGTGGTTTGACAATGTTCCTCGTGCATATAAAATACATAGTGTAGGGGTGTCAAATCGAGTTCACTGCTTGCTGAGACGGCTTGTCCAGGCAGTGACATGTTATCATGATCATCATGTTGATTAGACACCTAGGCTTTTATTTCTACATTTTGTTGTGAGATATGGTGTCTCAGGATGTAACAAAAACACACATATTTTTTGAAAATTATGGTGCACACTGATGCAAACCTTCGATATATATATATATATACATCTATTTTCCTATTTTATATGATTCTCTCATGTGATGATGATTTTACAAATTACGCAAATGTCTATCTAATACAATGTTAGCCACTGTGTTAGTTAATGCATTCATTTGTCTAGGAATATGTTGATATGTGATATAATCAAAATTTCTTTCTAGAAAACGAACACGTAAATACAATCTTAAAATGTGTGGGTTTCTAACTGAATAGCGCCTATTAAGCTGAAGAACAACAAGTTGTGATTCTATATTTACAACCAATGCACTAATGCCAAGGGTAATTGCCTCGGTTAACAGTTCAATGGTAGCCCTATATTCAGCGACATTGTTTGTAGTTCGTCCTAGAAAAATACCTTACAGGCCTATCAACGCACCAGTAGGATCATAAATCACCTAGGCTGTTGAAGACAAGTTTCGAGTACTGCGGGAAGAACCATCCGCAAAACCGACATAAGGATTAATAGACATCTGCACAATAAGAAATGACCCAATAAGCAGGAAATGCTCACAAAACACACCAAGCCAAAAAATGTACAAAAATGAAAAAAACACCTATGTACACAAAACATGCACGAATAACTTATGCATAATACTTCTTGAGATACAACCCATTTCTGGGTTGATCTAAAGGATGGCATTCGTAATCAATGAGCTCATAGGCCCTATTCTTCAAAACGTGCTTAATGATGTAAGGCCCATGCCACATGGGTTGAAATTTGCCTGCCCCCAGATTATCATGAGCTTGATCATACAGGAGGACGAGGTCTCCTTATACAAAGGAGCGAGGGGAAACCGACTGGTAAAAATGGGCTTTGACCCACTTATTTTGTGCCTTGATGACCAAAGCAGCAAAGCAGCGAGTTTCATCCAGCCTCTCTAAGTAGAGAAGATGCTATTCTTCAGGTGAAGTGTTGGGTGTAATTCAACAGCTAATTTGAGTGAAGGTATTTCACACTCAATCGGAAGTGTAGCTTCCAGACCATAAACAAGCTGGAATGGAGTGAATCCGGTCGCATCCTTGACTGAGGTTCGTATGCCTAGAGAACCGAAAATAACATGAGATGCCAATTGGATTTGTGGATCCTAATCGTATGTTGAAGCATAGTGACTAAAACTTTGTTCACAACCTCAACCTGGCCATTGACCAGAGGATAGTACGGCATTGAGTTGTCGTGACACAATCCCAACCTGGAAGTCAACTCCACCACCATATAATGCCAAAAATGGGAACCATGATCAATAACGATGGCTTAAGGGACACCAAACCTAGAAATTATGTGATTTAATATGAACTGAGTTGTTGTCTTACCGTCGACAGCAAGTGTAGGCATTGCTTCGGCCCATTTGGTGAAGTAGTCAACGGATACGATAATATAAGCATGCTCCTCACCCGAGTGAGGGTTACACGTCATAAAATCAATGCCCCACTTCACAAAGGACCAACTGTAATGACAGGGTGCAGATGTGTACGAGGCGCGCGCATTTTGCGCTGATATATTTGGCAATCATGACCTTTACGGACAACAACAATGCTCTCCTTGAAGACAGAAGGCCATAAATACCCAACACGAAGAATATTCTGTGTAGTGGCATAACCAGACATGTGACCGCCACAGGCGCCACTGTGGAAATCATTTAGAACTTTCTCAGCCTCCTCGAGGGTCAAACACCGACAGAGAATGGAATCTACTCTGACACGATAGAGTGTATCTCTGACTATAGGATAAGGTTGCGACTGATGATGGATGTGTCGGTGAGCATCCTTCATCAACTCAGATCTAAAAGTATAATTTTGAAGATATACAATGATATCACTGTACCAAGGATTGAGGGTGGAGATTAGAAAAAGAGTATCATCTAGAATGCGTTCTTCGGAACTAGACGGAGCGAAGTCAGAGGGAAGGGAGTAGATCAAATCAGTAAATACGAGTGATTTCTTTGACTTGGCAGTAGTAAACACCAAATTGAACTCTTAGAGGATAACAATCCACTTTGAGTATTTCCCCCCCAACAATTTTCAAGACAATATAAAGGTCATAGGGTTACATTCTGAAATCACAGTCACAGTACGCAATAGAATATAATGACGAAAATGTTGAATGGCTTGAACTGCAGCTAACACTAACTTCTCAACATGAGCATAGCGTGTTTCGGTATCGAGAATTTTACGAGAGAGGTAGTAAATAACATGCTCGTCACCATCATCATCGTCTTGAACCAGAACCATGGAAATCGTGATGAAAGAGGCAGTTAAATAGAGGGAAAAATTGCGATGATAGTTCAGAGGATGCAACATAGGAACGTTGACCAGCAATGTCTTCAAAGCATCAAAATATTTTTGGGCAACATCATCCCAAAGGAAAGGGACACCCTACTTTAGTAACTGCGTGAATCCTTTAGCTACTTCAGCATATTTAGGTATAAAACGGCGTAAAAAAATTAGCCTTCCCTTGCAGACTCTGCAGCTGATGTAACGAAGATGGAGAGGGGAGATTAATAATAGCCTCGACTTTGAGTGGATCAAGGCGAATCCCGTCTTTGGACATGATAAAACCTAAGAGTCTACCGGAATCAACGCAAAAGACACATTTGTGCGGATTGAGCCGAATATTGTAGCATCAACAATGAAGAAATATCTGACGAAGATGGTCAGGGTGATATTTACGCTTAGCTAAATGAGCAGAAGGTCATCCAGATAAGGTTGAATGATGTGCTTAATATCATGAAAAACATATGACATCGCTCATTGAAACGTGGCCCCAACATTCTTCAAGCCGAAAGGAAGCTTCTTATACGCGACAGTACTCCAAGGATAGATAAAAGCGGTCTTATGTTGATTAGTTGGGAGAATGTTAATCTGGTTATAGCTATAAAAGTTGTCCATGAGGGAAAATATCTCACTCCCAACACAATCATCAATGATCTAATCAATACAGGGAGTAGGATAATTATCCTTGGGACAGGCCCAATTGATGTCACAGTAATCAACACAGACTCGAATGGTACCCTGTTTCTTATCTACAGGGACAATGTTGGACACCCACTCTGTCAGGGGAATCAACTAGATGAAACCAAAGTTGAGAAGTTTTTCAACTTCATGTTTAATGGTGGCGGCTTTCCGAGGGTGCACAGGACGAAGGCGCTGATGAACAGGCTTTGAACCAGGGTAGGTAGGAAACTCATGCACCACGATACTAGGATCAATGCCAGGCATTTCTTCATAGGACCATGAAAAGACGTCACGAAAATCGCGGAAAAGGCTAGTATAAACCTGAACTTCATCTGAAGAATAGGTGACCCCGAGATGGATGTTCTCGATAATTCCCAGTTTGACAGAAATGTCAATAGGCATCATTTGCATAATGTTACTCAAGGTACCCTCTGTAAATACTTCATGTGTCAGAATAGGAATTTTAAGCAGAGGAGAAGGAACCTGAGATGTGAACCTTTCAAGACACGTAGACATGGCCCAGAGACCAGGCATGAACGAGGAACGATGATGGCCATCATCCCATGGAAAATCCTTGAGAGACATAGTTTCCACAATGGCTTCATCGGAAGGAAATATCTCTCGCAAGGGATCGGATGAATCTGAATCACCGAGCCAAGGGGATTGATAATAAGCATCGAGAGACATGCTCAAAGGAGCATGATCAAAAGGCGGAGGATTCGAAGCTGCAAGGAGTTCATAATAATAAATCTCAATTGGACTTAAAGGCATCGAATCTCCAAAAGAATCAACCTATTCAGGCGAAGGGATGATCCATGGGTCATCAGACCGAGAGATCATATTGATCTGAAGAGTGTTAGGTGGAGGAAGAGGAAAAATCGCCATGAGGGCAGGATCTTTGAAGATACCCGGCCCAATGCTCTCGTAGGGAATATGGATCTTATCCACATACGGAACATTGTTCTCGGAAGAAGAAGTGAATAATGACAATTGATCAACAGTAACAATCTTTCCTTCGTGCGGGAATTTCAAGACACGAAAGAGAGTGGACAGAACGCACAACATAGCGAGAGTCCAACTGCGACCGAGGAGAAGATTGTAATTGAGCTTGGCATCAACTACTTCTACCTCAACATTGACTGTCTTCCCTTTCAATGTAATCGGTAAACTAGTGAGAACACCCAAAGGTTTTGATTCTCTCCCATCAAATGCTTCAAGGGAATTTGGTGATGAGGTCAAAGCCGGAGAACCAATGGCTTTCTAGCAAGAAGATGACATGATACATGTAGACGCACCTTCATCCACAACCGCTCGATGGATATCGAGATAATTAATGAAAACTTGTATAATGAGTGCAATCTGGTGCGGGAGTCGTGGAACAAAATTCTCTAAATCAAAAGCGAGAAGGCTAGTATCAGCAAGATCAACCCCACCACTCACAGATAACAAAGCCTTATGTTGAGACATACAACTCTGAAGTACTTCTAGTGCAGACATTGTAGATGGTGCCTGAGCCAAATCCTCAACAATACTGTAATGTTGAGCAACACGGGATTTTGGATTATAAGAAGACTTGCAGAGTACACCTTTGTAAGGTGGTTGTACAATGGGCTCAATACTGGGCCTTTCAATCTGAAGAGGGCCAGAAGCAGGTGGAGGAGGAGGACCATCAGCGATCTCTTTCCCTACTGCCTGACACTATTTAGTATAATCTTTCGATCGAGTAGCAATAGAAACGGACGCAGAACCGTTCGTCATGAACACCTGAGAGCCAAATGGGCTAGAGGACTGAGGTTGCCCTACCATCTGGGTCTATTGAGATGGAAAAGGTTCTTTAAGAACAGTTTTAGTTCCCTGAGTGCCTTTGAGCAATCTACTTACTTCGGCCGGTCTGGACAGTCCTTGGTGTAGTGCTCTTTGTCACAGATCAAACAAGGATACTTCAGCTTGTGCTATGAACCATCATCAGCACGAGATTTGGATGAATCTTGTTTCGGGGTATCGGCTTTGGCCTTACCTTTACCCTTATTTTTCCCCTTGGAAGTTTTTTCCACCGGATTAGCCTGAACAGCATTGACTTTTGAGGTTTTACCATGATTAAGAGGGGGTTGAGAAGCAGCATCATTGGAAGAATTAGAATTTTTCTTCCCAGGATTTGAAGGAGAAGACTTTCGAGAATTCTGAGACACGAAACCAATAATACCATCAACGGATGGGGTCGTTGGTGCTTTAGAATTTCCAGGTCGAGGGGCATCAGGAAAGATATCGTATAATGTGTTAGACTGAGAGTACACAAGATCAAGGTATTGGGCACGAGAAATGGCTTGTTCCTCAGTTACACATGCTCCCATAGCTATGTCTTTCACAATCTGATCGACAAAGGATGCAGTGAACCAATCAGTTAGAAGTTGATCAGGAATATCAAACTTAATCAAGCAGTGACGATGTCTCCATTCATGAATGTGATCTGAGATATGAGTAGCTCGGTCCTGTTTCAAGGATGTGAGGAGGTGTGTCCCGGTTTCATAATGAAGCGGTAACTGAAAATGTGTAAGGAATGCGACGGTGAGAGAGTTGAAGTCTTGAAAGATGCCACGAGATAGCTCAATGTAACACTTTGGAGCGGCACCAGTAAGAGTCTGTTGGAAAATACGGAGTCAGATGGAATCGTCAACCCAAGAGTTAGAGGAACACCACAAGTGGTAAGTCATAACATGTGCTTGGGGGTCTTCACCAGACTTGCCCTCAAACTTAGGACAATTATCATGAATCTTAGTCGGAATCAGAGGCCAATACGGGTTATGAAGAATTGGATCGTTCGTTAACTTTGACACATCATGTAGTTCCAATGTAGCGAGAAATGGTAATTAATGATTAAAAGGAACTGGAGGTCTTTGATAAGGACCCGTGTTAACATTCCACCCAACCTGTGAGAAATTATTCCCCCAAATGTTTTGTCCCGAAGGATTTTGAGCATAGGGGTTATAAGCCTGATAATTCTACTAATACTGGGGTTGAGGACTAGGATACTAATTCTGAGCATACCATTGAGGTCCTTGCTGAGCAACATATGGATTCTGTTGCGGAACGTAAGCATGGCCTTGAGGTTGATTATAAACCAACTAAGATGGATTTTGAGGGTAAAAAATGAAACCTTAGGGCACACTATATACCGACTGATATTGACCTTGGGGGTAATAAGGGCCTTGGGGTTAAGCAGGCTGTTGAACAGGGGGACCCTGTTAAGTCGGATAAACAGGTTGAACCGACTGTTGAGCGGGTTGAACAGGTTTTTGAGCAGATTGAACTGGATTTTGAACAGGTTGAACCAGCTATTGAGCTGGTTGAGGAGGCTATCCCTGCGGAACAGGTTGGCTTGAATAATGAGGGCCACCAGGTTTCCCTTGTGGAAGAGGTTGGCTCGATGGAGGAGATGGACCAGGTTGTCCCTGATGACTAGGTTGACCCAGAGCAGGACCATAGGGTTGTCCTTGTTGCGCAAAAGTTTGGCCCTACTGTATGTACAGTTGCTGCTATTGTACAATAGGTTGTCCCTGTGGGGGACACATGGGCTCGCCAACAACATACGACGTTACTGGTTGAAACTGAATTGAAGGACCGAAGGGTTGTCCTTGTTGGACCAAAGGTTGACCTTGCGGACCGTAAGGTTTTCCCTGAGGACCAAAGGATTGTCTCTGCTGAGCAAAAGGTTGTCCCTGTAAGGGTTGTCCTTGTAAGCCTGAGGGTTGTCCTTGTAGCAAAGGTCCTTGATAAGTGACGGTCTGATAAGGATCAACGGGAAATGGATAGATGGGGTTGCCGACAGCATCATAGTGATGGGGAGCATTAACAGCAACTTGGGGTGGCCAAAAACCCTGAGAGTTCTATTGCTGAACAGCCAACAAATACTCTTCAAATGTAAGGCCGCCAGGAATCATAGGGACAGTCGAGGTCATACTAGAAGCAGATGGGGCTGTAGGAGATTGAGCATCTGGAGAAGGAGCATAACGTCGATGAATTTCCAACATGTGCTCATCAAAAGTATAGAAACCATAGACGTAGTTGTAGTCGCACCAGCAGGTGCAGCGTCCGGAGCACAAGCTTGTAATCTGCTCGGATCCTGATTGACAAGCCATGTAGGATTAAGTAAGATAGACCTACGAGTGTGAAATGTCTCTGAAAACTGTGTTGTAACAATCGGTGTAGACGAAGCTACACAGAAGGTAGGTCGGACTGGGATAGATGTAACAATAACCGACGAACTCAGTGTTGAAGGTGGCAGTCCCAATGAAGGGAGGACCAAACTCCTAGGGGGAGTTGATGTATTAGATTGTGCTATGGATGCAACACCAAACATAATCTGACTCAAATTCTGATAACCAGGTGGAAGTGATACCGATTGTGGAAAAGATTGAACAGAAACATGTGGGAGATCTTCAGGGAAAAGTTGATATTCTCCTATAGAAACAAGCATTCCTTCACTGTCAACAGGACTCGAAGAATCCATATCTGACAAAGTCGTAAGATCATAAAAAATATGACAAGGACTGGGAAGTATAGCACTAGCTACAAATGGTGATCCCGAAGTAAGAGGAGGGAATTCTTCCTCGTCCCTAAAACCAGACCAAGCACTTGGAGGAGGCCAATTGAACTCAACTGACTCTTCAGGAGGAGATCGAGTAGCGAGAGGTAAAACAGTCGGGAGAATAGGCTGCGAAAACTCGACAGACCTAGTGGACTGAGGGGTTTTGTAAGAAACGTTAAGAAAGGAACTACCACTAGGAGGTAGTGAGGAAGACGAAGAAACTGGTGGTTTCGCCACTATGACCGTATTTCAAAACAGAAAAGGAAAAATAGATAGGAAAAAGAAGGCTTCAAGACCAAGGCCTAAGGAAAAACAAAAACAAGCCAAGTAACAAAATTTCAACGGGCATGTGATTGTGGGTAATTAATTTTATGACATTGAAACCGGAATTTGTTGTTTCATGTTTTAAGAGTCGAGAAACAGACAAAAGATGACTCTAGTCACTTTCAATTTTAAACGAGCATGAAAGGACAAGTGCTCAATGATCTCTTCTATTTTTAAAGAGTCACGAAAAGATCGAAATGACTACTCTGGTAATCTAAGAAAGAGGGTGTACCAAGTTTCCGTGAATTGCCATATACACCTTGGTGATCAAATGAAAGAGAAATGACCAAGGACTTTCCATATGTGCAGGTAGTCTCCCTGAATGTTGTGTTCAGTGTATCATGGTTACAAGGCGATAAACTCAGCTTCCTATGGATAAAGGATTTGAACCTATAGGGGTCTCCCTTTATATACTCGTCAATACGGGGAGCACAAGTCCATACTAGCACTGTCTAAATCCAAAAGGCAAACGAAAACTACTTGGTTTTAAGATGCTAGAACACATCTCTAGCCTAGACCACTAAAATGTTTGCGTTAGGTTCCAATGTTTCCTTAGGTTAATTGAATTGACTTTATAGTTGATCTTGAATTATGTTTCAATTTCAAGGCCCTACAGAATGTCAATCTCAAATTTCCTAGATGCAAACTATATGCAGATGAACACCATTTTCCATTCAATGAACGCTAATTAAGACAAGGATAAAGATCTTTCAAACAATAGAAATCAATGAAATCAAACGAATAAATCCGCTAATGCATCTAATTCGATTAGGCGAAAAATGAAAAAAATTATTTCCTAGTTAATCAAGCACTAGTTATGCAAAAGAAATTTTCCTTTTTCATGCAAATGAAAGAATGCAGTTTTTTATTTTTTCAATGAAATGAAGCACACAATGCACTAATTACACGAAAAAACAAAACAAGCACTAGTTCGAGGATTGCGAATGTAAAGAGCTAAACCGACTGATTCGATGAAAGCAACACAAACACAAAAATGCACTCAAAGAAATGAAGCACTCTTCCAAACAAAGAGAAAGATTTGAAACAATCCAAACAAGCAATGTGATCTTGCTTGGAGCAGCAAGAAGAAAAATCAAACGAAACTTGAAATGATAATTCAACCAAAACAAACGCTTAAAGGATCAAAAAAGAACTAAACACAATTGATCAAGAGATGTGACTGACAAGAATCAAAAGACTCGACTTCCAATCAGAAGGCTCAGTGAGCTAAGACACTCTGAAACCCTAAGGCCATAAACTACACTGATAAGTAAATAGACATACAACTGAGAAGAACAAGTATATGACAGTCAAAACAATCTCAATAAAACAATTGCAAATCAGAAATCCACCCAGAGACAAGAAAAACTGACCAAAAAACTCAAAAGGAAAGTCAATCCAAACCCTACAGGATTCAGCACAACTGTAAGGCGGTAATCCGTGTCAAACATGGGTTGGCGCTAGTGCAACACAAGCAACATGTGCCAATCGGTGAAACTGTTCAACCAAAAAATGTGCCAAGCCGGATATCTATGGGAGAATGGGAAATCCAATGAGCAGAGGTCTTGACACTCTGGAGTTGAACAAGAGGACTCTAAACAAGAAAATAGACCAAAAATATAGAAAAACAAGCAAACGACCAAAGTCAACTTGACAAGGGAAAAAAGACAAACTCACATAGATCCCTAGTGGAGTCGCCAATTTGTTATGTAGGTAAATCCTTTGTGTGGACAGAGACGATCCCTCTAGCCCTAGAGTGGGTCTAGTAACAAAAGGACAAACTAGAATGTAGGCTCCTAATTACTTAATGAAATAGACGTGGTAGATCAACCTACCTGGAGTCCAACGCTGTCATTGTGGCTATTGTAGTGGTGGCCTCTCGATTCTTATCTTGGCAAGTCACGATCCTTTTGCAACAATGCTTAGATACCTGCACAAGATCAACAAACAAGAGTAGCATACGAAACAACAATCTCATTCATAATTACTAACCAGTCAAGGAGAGTTAAGCATAGTGCATCAAATAAAGCACATCAACACAAAATGGGAACCAGAAAATAGTTATACATATGTATTAATAGAAGAAAGAGTTACAACCAAGCCTTGACGTCGCAACCTCCTTCAGTGGGGTTCATTTGAAGGGCGTCTCGATGAATGTCAGGGAATTCGGACAGGATGAAGGCACAAGCCTAAGCTCTCTCAATAAGGGACTCTTCCATTCTATCTTGAATAGAAATCTCTCCAACGTTTCTGCTATAATATCTTCGATTCAGCTAGCTTCATCAATGGAGGATGGCTATATTTATAGAGGGAGAGGAGGATTTTGGGATCCCTACTATGGTGGAAGGGAGGTCTTATCCCATGGGAGGTTTCCCCAAAATGTAGAAACAAGAGGCCAAAGGAGGAAGGCCGTGGTTATTCAGTCGAACCACTCCCCATGACTCATCCACGAAGTTGTTATGATCGAAACTTCACCTCTATTTTTAAAAAAAAATTCATAAACAGATTGGCTCAGGCAGCTAATTGAGATAGAGCGCCAGCTAGTGCAGGGGCCAGTGTTAATTTGCCTCATCGGTGCGAGGGCATAACTGGCTACCAGCACCAAGGCAAAAACAGATGTTTTTGGTGGTCTATTCAGAAAATGGTCAACAAAAGGAATGTTAGACTCATGGTAAGGCATGCAATGATGGTATTTGGAAGGCATGATACTTTATTTTGTTCGCAGAAATGAGCCTCCAATGTGCGGGATGGGGATTGTAGGGACAATGACAAAATGTTGTGTAACAAATGTCCAACTACCATGACCAGTGGGTCTCATTTAACCTTACCTCGTCATGTGGTTTACTACTTGCATAAACATTCAGTCTTTCATAATACAACTAAATATTTCATACTTAACATTTGACCTTTAGATGATCCACAAGGTAATATAATCTTTGTAACTGTAGTTAAAAGAAAAATATTTACAAGTTACCAGGGGATGTGACATCTGCCCCCCCCCCTTGAGAAAAACATCATCCTGGTGTTTTCACAATCTCATAACATGATTAGGTATGCTTCTTTCATAAATTTCTCATCATCCCAGGTAGCCTCTTCTGGGCTAAAGTGCTTCCACTACACTTTAACATGGGTGATAGCTCGCTTCCATAGCATTACTCCTCTTCAATCAAGTAAATGTAGAGGTTTGACCAGAAACTTTCCATCTAATTCTACTTGTATATTCACAGTTAACAATCATTATTAATATGTATCATTAACAGATTCTATAATATTTATACAGATACACATTTACAATCATTACCTGTATATTTTACCAATCAATGATATGTCTAGGGTGTTATATATATGTTTTCAATAATGAGACAATGAAAACATTATGAACACGCATGTGGCTAGGTAAAGCTAGTTGGTATTCCATAGGCCCAATCCGAGCTAGAATCTAAAATGGGCCATAGATTCAGGGGGCCAACTTGGCACAACCTCCCTAGTGTAGTGTGTTATTCTTAGGCTTGACTCACACATCTACCTGATCCCCTACTTGAAATTTCCAATAACTTCGCTTTTTATCAACATACATTTTTTGTTTGTCTTGGGAAGCTTTTAAATTTCCCTTTACTTTCCTTACTGCCTCTTCCATTTATTTCAAGAATTTGGGTCCCAACATTAAATTATCTTCCATATCGCTTCAATTAACAGGTGTTATGCATATGCGCCCATATAATACCTCAAACAGGCTCATCTTCAGAGAAGTATGATAGATATTGTTGTAAGCAAATTCCACTAAGTGAATATAGTCCTCCCACTTAGTGGGTTGTTGAATTACATACATTCTCAGCATATCCTCAATCACCTTATTCACTCTCTCGGTCTGCCCATCTGTTTGAGGGAAATATGCAGTACTAAACTGTACACGAGTACCTAATCCATCAAATAAAGCTTTCCAAAATGGAAATGTAAATTTCACTTCTCTCTCTGAAATTACTACTTTTGGTATCCTGTGTAACCCGAAAATTTATTTCATAAATATGTTAGCAATTTGAACTGTTTTGTATGTAGACTACACTGGAATGAAATGACTAGACTTACTCAATTTATATATTAATACCATTATAGAGTTATTTTGTCTTTTATTTTTAGGTATACTAGTAATAAAATCAAGCGTAATAGTCTCTCATTTCCACTCGATAATAAGTAATGGGTGGAGAAATCCGACTGGATGTTGGTGTTTGGTATTCACCTGTTGAAATTCTAAACACTTGGAAAAATATACAAACACCTCTTTCATCATACCTAGCCAAAAATATTCCTTCCTTAAAGCATAAGTTAATTTCTGATATCTGGGGTGGGCAACATAAGGGATTTTGTGATATTCATTTAAAATCAGATGCTTAATACCTGCCTAATTAGGAACATACACTCTGTTTCGATAACTCAACATGTTTTCCTCAGTTACCTCATATCCAAGTTGTCGTTCATTGTTGTTTAGGTTTCTTGCTTGCTGCTACACAAACTGATACTTAGGATCCTTCCAAGCAACCTCCTTATTTTTTTCTTTAAAAGCATTTTCTGCTTCACTAAATGAAATTTCATATACAAAATTCAATTTTCTACTCAAAGCGTCAATTAATTGGTTCTCTTTTCCTTTCAAATGTTTAATTTCAAACTCAATTCCGCTTAGGAAATCAATCGAATGTGCTTGTCAAGCATTTAAAATAGGCTGCTTAAAATAGTTTGTTAGACTATTGTGATCTGTCATCTGTATGAATCATTTTACAAGAAAATAGTGTCGCCAGATTTTTAGAGTGTGTACTATTGTTGTTAGCTCTGAATCGTAAGCCAAGTACTTTTGTTCATGCTCCTTGAGCTTTTGAGATTCATACTCCACAACCCAACCTTCCTGCATTAGTAATCCTCCTACATCCTCCTTACAAGAGTCTGTACAAACATTAAATTCCTTGTTCGGATCAACGATCCTTAAAATAGGAGCAGTAGTAAGTGTTTTAGTCAGTCAAAACTATTTTGGAACTCAACCATCCACTTGAAGGTTCTCCCTTTCTTTTGAAAGGAGGTAATGGGGTGAGCCAACTTTGAGAATCCTTCAATAAAATGCTTATAATACCCAGCCAACCCCATAAAGGATCGTATATCGACCACGTTCTAAGGGACATGCCATTCCATTATAGTTCTTATCTTTTCTGTGTTTACAACTATCCCATCTTTAGTAATAACATGTCCTAAATATTGAATTTTCTCTTTATAAAACTCACACTTACTATATTTTGCATACAACTAATATTCCCTCAAAGTTTGCAAAACAATTTGCAAATGCTTTTTATGCTCCTCCATATTTATTGAATAAACTAATATATCATCAATAAAAATCAACACAAATTTATCCAGATACTTCTGAAATCTACTATTCATAAGACACATGAACGTTGTCGGAGCATTGGTTAGTCCAAAAGGTACGACTACAAATTCGTAATGCCCATAGTGGGTTCTAAAGCTTGTTTATATATATCTTCCTCTTTAATTCTAATTTGGTGGTACCCCGAACGCAGGTAAATTTTAAAAAACATCGTAGCCCCTTTCACCTATCAAATAAGTCATCAATGCAGGGTAAGGGGTAATTATTTTTAATTGTTAACTTATCTAACTATCTATAATCAATGTGCAACCGTAAATTTCCATCCTTCTTCTCGACAAAAGGTATTGGAGCCCCCCAAGGTGAGACGCTTAGGCGAATGTATTTTTTGTCTAATAATTCTTTTAGTTGTATTTTAAGTTCAGTTAGTTTTGGGACACTCATGCGATATCGTGTTATGTATATAGGAGTAGCTCCTGAAATAAGTTCAATGGTAAAATATATATCTCTTTTAGGAGGTAATACAAGAATTTCTTCTGAGAATACATCTGAAAAGCCTTGCACCACACGCAGGTCCCCCAATGTAGCAATATTCTCTTTCGAATTTGAAAATCCCACTTGCACTGCATAAATTTAACACCCCTTCCTCATACATTTTTCTAGCTATGAAGCCATAATCGATCTTAATTTCATAGGTCTCCTTACTCCATGCACCTCCTATCTCATACTTTCCTCATTTAAAAAACTAATTTTCTTGTCCTTACAATTTATAAGGACCAATGCTTCTCCATCCAATCCATACCAATTAGAATGTCATATGACCCTAGGGGTAGCACATTTATGGTTTCTATTATTGGAAAATATACCAATTTTATCAGATAGTTGTCCACCTTGGCTAGTACCCTTCTTTTATCCCCCATGGCTAACTAAACCATGCATAGGTTCCTAAATTTAACAGTTTGCAAATGAAAATTTTCTACTAACTTAGGACTTATGTAACTTAAACTAGCCCCTTGACCAATTAATATGGACACATCATTGTTAAAGATTTTTCCTTCAAACTCCACCATGGTAGGTTGGTACTCTTCCTGGTGATCCTACAGTGCAGCGCTAATCCTCAGCAAAATTCTTGCTACTTCCCCTACAATAAATGCCTCTTGACTTTGTGCTACTAGCTCCACCTATTTCTGGTAAGGACATCCCACATCCCCAACATCCCCAACACCATAATGGGTTTCTGGTTACTGGTTTAAATCCAATTTTATTTGGTTTTCAAGTATATTTCAACTCATTATGTAATTTTGAATTTTGTTGGGTCCTTCCTGAATTCTTGTTCGACTGATTTTTGTAGGAGCTCTTGAAATTTACTGTCTTTGATCCCTTTTACATTTTGTGAATTTTGTGCCCACTTCTTTCTACCATCTCCTTTCTACTTCATTTGTTGGTAGCATATTCGGGCTTTTCTAATAGCCTTGTCCATAGTTTTGGGGTTGTCGAATTCTAACCGCTCTTTCATAAATACTGGGAGACTGCTGATAAACTGTTGAACTTTCACCTTTTCTTCATGTATGTAAGGAACATACCTTAGCATGGAGATACATTTTGTTATAAATATATCCATAGAAAGTTGACCTAACTGCAAGTCATGAAATTCCTTTGCTTTTTCGTCATAAAATCTCTTAGTTAAATATTTATCTTTCAAATGTTTTTGAAAATCCCCGCAGGTTACTTCTTTCTCATCAATTCTTCTTACTGTTTTCACCTCCCACCATAAGGTGGTGTTTCCTTGCAGCTGATAGATCGCCAACCAAGATTTCAGATTGTGATCGTATTCATAAATCTAGAAATACTTATTCATATTTATCAGCCAAGCTTCGACAACCTCCTCTTGCTCACCATCACATGTCGAAGGTTTAATTTTCTTGAACTCTCCTTGGAATTCCACTTTTTGTCTCTTAGGCCCCATATGATCTGAAACATTATTTGATTCCTCTTCATTATTCTCTTGATCACCCTCCGAGTCTGGGTGATCATATCTTTGTCTATGTGATGCAGTTATGTTTTCTTGTTCTGGGCTTGGAATAGGATGTCAATGGCTTTGTCAATCTGATAATATTTTCATAATTTTCTCTTGTTCTTGCATCAACCTTTCGTTATATGCTCTCAACATTTCCATTTCATTCTTCAATTCTTGCACTGTCTCAAATAGGGTGGTATTGACATTTTGATATTCTTCTCCTAAATGTACCCACATCTTAGGGTTAGCTTCTATATATGGTACCGAACCAACTCCTATAGTTGGTCGCACTGGCATAGGTCAAACTCTCCTCATCATGCCTCTATTATTTCACTCTATTCACACAAAAAGTTCTGTAATTCTCGCACTTAATCACTTAGACCACAATGTTGAAACGTGGTTCTGATACCACTTGTCACAACTCCTCATTACATGCAATTTTTTTTTAACCAATAGTAATAAACATAAAGCAATGTATGTCGCAATTTCATTTCACCAAACACTACACATAACATAGGTTTGGTGTTTAATATGCTTCCATCGGTACTAAGTATAACAAAATTAACATAGGTTCAATGTCTAATATATTTCCACCAGTACTGAGCATAACAAAATATTAATTGAGAAGAAAGTTTGCAATTTGGCAAATATACACCAATCTAACATTTGATATAGCCCCAACCTCCGCTAAACCGCTAAGTGTTTACATGCAAGCACATGTAAGGTTAATTCAATTTTGGTTAACTTGGAGTAATGTCAAACTCTCTGGAACCCTTCACGACTTTCCACCTGGCACTATGGATCTCGAGCTTTGGAGCCCAATTGATGCGCCTCCTTGCAACCCTACAATCAACGGTCTAGATGCAAAAGAGTCAGTTGAGGTAACCTAAACCTTTCTTCGACGCCGCAGAGGGCTCATTCTACCTCCATTGATTTGAAGGAAATTAACTCTACAACTCTAGCGACCATGGCATCCTAAGAATACTCATCTCAGGTACATGTTCTCCCTTCACCAGTATATCCATCATTGAGCTTCCTTTCTAGTTAATCGTTTCCTTTACAGGGAAATTTCTTAGGCTAAAAGAGCTCTTGCCTCCATAGGTCTGTAATGGGGTTCTATGGGTTCTTTCTATGGCCGCTCTTTATGGCTAGAGTTTGTTGTTGCCAGTTTATTCCTGCTTAGACTGGGTAAAGAATTTGTACTCGGTTCCCTCTCTGGTTATGCTACTTATAGACTTGCAATGTTATGATAAAGTTTGTTTTTTTTCTTTTTTCTTTTTTTCTTTTTGACTTATCATTCTGTGTTGTCTCGGTGGCAGAGTTTTCATGAGGTTTAATCTTCTTTACTCAGGTAATAGTGATTATGCATATTTATTTAACCTTTCGTTTGTTTTTGTGGATACTATACCTATTGTTCGACCCTATATACAATTTTTTTTCTACGTATGTTGAAAGGTGAGGCTTCCGCCGATTGCAAACATTATTAAAAATTTCAAAACCTCGTGTCAACGACTTATTGTTCCTTCCTTTCCGGGTTAGCAACTTGGACTTATTCGGCTAGGAATATGTTCCATATAACACTACAACTATTTTTTTGTGTCTTAACGAATTGGAAAAATAGCTAGGGTTAAGGGTTTTTAGTTGAATACTCTCTTTTATGAATATTTTGGCTTTTCTGCCAAGAACTTAGAAACTACCTGTTTTCTTTGGAGTTTTAATGTAATAATTTACACTTTACATGGCGAAACCATGCTTTATCAGGAAACAAACTCACTGTGGTTGTATATGATACCATTATGACTCTGGGGGATTTATCTTGTTGATTTTTTGTTTCTTAACTAAAGGTTGGATTGAAATAATTGTTTAGTATGCTCATCTCTCCAAATTTATTTTTGTTACCAAGTCTTTATTTATAGTATGCATTTCTTGTATATATTTACTCATATTTTCTTAATTAAAGGTTATGAGTAAATACAACCCTTGTATGGTCTTTAATCATGACAATGTGCGACAATCAACACAGTTTAAATTTACGAATATAGTCATATGAGATTTTTAGCTTGAATTCGGTCTCGGTTTCTTCTTTTCAAACTAGATGCAAATTAATTTAATATTATGGTTTACCCTTGGTCTGTAACTAAGTCAATACAAGAAAGGTTGAGGGATTGTTCTTGGGCTGTTGAAAATGGCTGGGCCCAGGAACTAACCCTCCAACTACTAGTTGTATTTTTTTTGCATGAGACTTATATTTATTCTATGAACATGGTTGTTCCTTGAGTTACCCTCTGCCCAAACTCGTCCGTCACATTCGAATTTGTTTTCCTTTTTAATGGTGCCCCATCTGGCATTGGTTGAGGCTCTACCTAGCTTTTGGTTAGCAGGTGGCCCTCGACCAAACTTGATCTAATAGACTTAAATTGTTGCCTGCAACAAAATTGTCCAACCTGTCCCTAATATGGGTATAGTTCACATTTGGCATAGAATCCCTACAAGATCTATCATTAACATTCAAAAGCATAATAAGGTGCTCTAATCAATATTTAAAACACCCAACATTCACTCATATGTATTTTACTGGTGAAGGTCAAAATAGTTTTCTTTTAACAACAAATGTCAATTCATTCACTATTCTATTAATAGTACTCAGGACAGTGTTTGCAACACATACATTCTTTTTTCTTTTTTCTTTTTCAGCTTACTAGTAACACTTAAAACAACATTTACAACACACAATATTTCATTTTTCATTCCACTACCAACAATTTAGACAACATTTCATACTGGTACAATACTTATCTGTGTTACCCGAAATCGCTTATGCAAGTGGTCACAACCACATGGAACAAAGGTTTCCTCCCTACCAACGAGACCAGTTTTCAAACTTCATCTCCCCTTGAACTAACCTCAACAATAGGGTAATCAGGTAGGAAATACTGCACCGAACTTCTACCTGTGACTATCTGGTCCCAACTAGACTTAGTCAAGGACAATTTCCACTCAAGAAGATTCCTCTGGCTAACCAACAAGAAATCTGTCTCATAGTCACACTCTCTTTCAACTTTGTAGTTCTCCTCCTCCAGGTCACCTTGGGTTCATTAAATCCTCTCGGTTCCCCCCTTTTCATTTTTAGAACATTTTCCATCAAGGAGAAGTTTGGCAGGTAACCACCTGACCCATAACTATCCAACTACCCTGACTGGTGGGTCTCATTTAACCTTACCTCGTCATGTGGTCATTTAACCTTACCTCGTCATGTGGTTTACTCCTTACATAAACATTCAATCTTTCATAATACAACCAAATATTTCCTACTTAAACCTTATATGATGTGCACGGTAATATAATATCTATAACTGCGGTAAAAAGAAAAATATTTACAAGTTACTAGAGATGTGACAAAGCTAAGAATGAAGATACTAAAAATGCAAGACCAAGATTAAATAGAGAAAGAATAAGCTATTAGGGGGTGATCATTAATGATTTAAAGAATGATTTAAAATTAAATTAAGTAAAATTATAAGAATTGAAATTAAATTAAATTAATAATAATTGAATTAAATTAAATGAATAATAATTGAATTGAATTAATAATAATTGAATTAAATTAAATGAATAATAATTGAATTGAATTAAATTGATAATAAAGGAAGGGGTTTAGTGAAATATGACCATTAGAGAACAAGACACACAAGGAAACATTTATAATATTAATAACAATCACTTTTAATTTAGGGAGGGGGAGTTTAATTTAGAAGAATAATAATTCAATAAATAAAATAACTAAATAAATAAAATGAATAAGGATAAATTAGTTAAGTGAAATAAATAATAAATGAATAAATTGCAAGAATGAAATAAAAGATTAAAATAGAATAAAATATAATAATAATGAATTAATAATATAAAATATAATAAGTAGAATTAAAATGATTAAATATTTATTATTTTTTTAACAAGAACGGGTATGGATTTCTATTAGAGATTGGACAAAATGCCTTTCACCAGTTACATTAGGTCGGGCATAGCCCTTAAACTTTCTTCCACTAACTGATCATAGGCCCCAAAATTTGGGAATCCACAGATTTTACTCGAGACTATCGAGTCTATCTCCGTTATTTTCCCTATCTTAAATAGACATACAAACTGTTTCAGTAAAATGCAGAAAAACATAGCAAAATTTATGGTATGGAATCCCACTCCTCACTTCCTTCTGTCAAGAGGAAGCCTGCGGGAAGTGGAACTGCCCTGTTGGCTTCCAAATCAGCATCCTTATTATTTTCCCTCAGAACATGAAGAAAGGATGCAGTCTGGAAAGATTTCACCAGAGTTCTGATTCTTGAAATCACTCTTGCCAATCTGATATCTGCTGGAGAGGAATCCTCCACTAAGACTTTGATAATGGACTGAGAGTCTCCAATGATACTGACATCTGAAATACCAATAGCCTTTGCTTGCTTGAGAACTTGCAGAAGTGCCAAGGCCTCAGCTTGCATGCTAGTAGACTGCCCTAATCCCCAAGCGAACTTTGTCACAATTATGCCCTCTTTATTTTTTATAATTCCTCCTGCCCCAGCCAATCCGGGGTTGCCTTTCGCTGCCCCATCGAAAAACAAGGAGTATCTGGATTGCCTGAGGAGCAGATCTGATAGATCATTCTCCTTTCCTCTGAATTGCCACTCTTTTATGTCCTTGTGCTGCCTTATATCGCCAGAGAATTGGAGATCCAACGAGGCACCCCATTCTAAGTCTTGCTGGCTTAGATTCAAATCCGGCAAATTTTCCCCTAGACTTTCTTTCCATAGAATTTTTATTTTAATGATGATGAACTACGAATTTAAGCTTTCATCTTTGAAAAATCTTCTATTACGCTCAAGCCAAATTTGCCAGCAAACAAATTTCGGCAAGGAGAGCCATGCAACTTTAAAATTTTCATTCTTTGGGAGCGTTTCTGGATAGAGATTTCGCCAGTTTGCAAATAGATCTGTG
This sequence comes from Pinus albicaulis, assembly GCA_034641835.2. Taxonomy (NCBI): domain Eukaryota; kingdom Viridiplantae; phylum Streptophyta; class Pinopsida; order Pinales; family Pinaceae; genus Pinus; species Pinus albicaulis. The sequence continues at coordinate 99,939 of JAXQQM020093109.1, forward strand.
ATAGACATGGGTAAGATGAATTCAGTTTTCCAATAGCTCAATAGGCCTTGCCAGATTTCTCTTGAAAATTTGCAGTCTAATATGATGTGTTGGGCGTTCTCTTCACTGTCACAGCATAAATGGCATCGAGAGGGACCTTGGAACCCTTTTGTCTTCAATCTGTCAGCTGTTAAAATCCCTCTGTGACATAACAGCCAACAGAATGAGTCAACCTTTGGCATGGAATTGAAATTCCAGAGCCCTTTCCAAACAGCAGGATCAGGAGGGTCATTAGGACGATCTTGAAGGCTTTTATATCCCTGCGCAACAGTGTACAGTCCTGGGGCGGCTCCCCAACCGCGGGCATCCTTCTTTCCCACGCGCATAGGCGCCTTACCATTTAGCAGAGACAGGAGGAGATCACGAGCGGGAGTCAGCTATGGAGGAATGGGAGGAAGACTCCAACGCAACCAATTGCTGCCTGCCCACTGGGAGATGTCCCAAAGAGTTACATAACCTGCGTTGTTCAGCCACAAACGAAGCGCATGCATAGAGCAATGAGACGATAAAGGAGGATACATCATGATGCAATCGTCCCATATCCTAATTTATTTGCCGTTGCCTGGAATCCAATACGCTTTGTCTCTGATTAAAGGGGCTGCTTTGTGGCAGAGTTTGATAAGATGCGAGCCTGTAGTGGGCAGAGAGGTGTCCAGGCATCTCTTCCTCTTCCCCCTGAAATATTTCCTCCATAGAGCTCTTTGCGCCCAACCTGGGTGTGGACCAATGATCCTCCAGAAGATCTTGGCTCCCATGGCTATGTTTTGGAGGCTGAGGTCTTTGAAGTTGAGGCCTCCTTCAATCTGAGGCTTGCAAATTTTCTCCCAACTTACCAAAGGGATTTTCCTGTCATTGTGATTGCCCCCTTTCCAGAAGAACTTACGAATGAAGGCTTCCATTTTTTTGATGATGCCTGAAGGTGCAAGAAAAACAGAGAATTGAAAAATGGGGAGGCTACTGAGAACGGATTTGATGAGAACAGTTTTGCCGGCAAGGTTTAACCAAGAGAATCCCCAAGCTTGAATTTTGGCCTTAAATTTGTCCAACAGAGGAATCCAGTCTCTGCTGTAAGCCAGTTTATGGAAGATGGGAAGGCCCAAATAAGTAAAAGAGGACCAAGAAAGGGAGGCAGAAAATCCAAGGATTCTGGAGATGGCAGAGAGGGTGGAAGCAGAGATATTCCAGCAAAAAGCTTTACACTTACCTTTGTTTAAACAACTGCCTGTAGCTTCACTGTAGTCGTCCAAGACCTCCTTAAATCTTAAAGCAGATCTGGCAGAGGCAGCCCCTAACAAGAGGGTATCATCCGCAAACACTGTGTGATTTACATTTTTAACCCCTCTGGCTATATTGAGCCCCAAGATCTCTTGGTCAACCAATTTCTGATCAAGGTAGAAACTCAGGATAGAAACATGAAGGACGAAGAGAAGCGGAGAGAGGGGGCAACCCTGCCTAAGCCCTCTTGAAGCTTTAAAAAAGCCAGCTGCTCTCCCATTCACCAAGGGGGCGATCCAAGGATCGACAATACAAGCACAGATCCAATTTAAAAAGCCCATTCCAAAGCCAATTTTTTTCAAAACTTCCCAAAGAAATCTAAGTCTGACCCGATCAAAGGCATTTGCTAAATCAAGTTTAATTACCATACCTTTCTCATTGTGAAGATGGCTTGAGTGAATCGCCTCTTGCACGAGAATGAAATTGTCAGCAAGCTGTCTCCCCTGAACAAATCCGCCTTGGTTCTTCGGGATGATGACTGGGACGATACCTTTCAGCCTGTTGGAAATTACCTTTGTGATTAATTTATATCCAATATTACAAAGAGAGATGGGCCGGAACCGATTAAATTCTTTAGCACCCTTTTCCTTGGGAATGAGGGCGAGAAAAGCTGAATTGGTGCTGCCCCCTATTTTCTGGAAATTTTGGGATTTCAAAATCATTTTGTAGAGGTATTTCTCCACAATCTGCCAGCAGGTTTGAAGGAATCTTGCAGTGAAGCCATCCGAGCCTGGGGCTTTGTCCGGCTCCATGTTGGAGAGAGCATCTTTTATTTCTTGTATAGAGATCTTCGCTTCCAGCTATTGATTCATTAAAGGAGAGATCCTAGGGGGAACCGCCTCCAAAAATTTAGAGTTTGGGTTGGTCACACCCTCTTCTCTGTACAGGTTTTGAAAGTGATTGAAAGCTGCTCTCTTTATGCTCTCAAAGTCTTTGTGTGTCGAGTTACCATCCTTGATTTCTGCAATAGAGTTGAAGCTCTTTCTGGCTTGAGCTTGTTTGTGGAAGAAGGCAGTATTTCTGTCTCCCACTTTAAGCCATAAACTCCTAGACTTTTGTCTCCAATGCTCTTCCTCCGAGAGGCAAGCTTTATGGAATCTTTGCTGGAGCTCAGCTTCCTTATCCAATACTTCTTTAGTGATTTCAACATCTTCGCTTTGGGCATGATGCTGGGCAAGAATGTCTTGGGCCTGCCTTCTCTCTTTTGAAGGGGAGGGAAGAGATTTGGCCCAAGATTTAAGAACAGCTTTTAGTCTTCTAAGTTTTTCCTCCCAAATGAAGAAAGGTGAACCTTTCACTGGCGTTTTCCAACTGTCCAGAACCAGATTCAGAAACTCAGGTTCCTTGACCCAAAGAGGATTGAACCTGAAGGGAATGGGGCCAAGATCATAGTGGCCCAACATCTCAAGCATAATGGGCTTATGATCAGAAACACTGCATGGGAGTATATGCAATCTAAATTCTAAGCCCAGCAAAATGAAGGAACTCTGCACCAAACGTCTGTCAAGTCTAGCAGCAATGTGACCAGGACCTATTCTTTTATTGGACCAAGTGTACTTACCATTTTCTGGGGGGATATCTAGCAGATCCCAGTCCTGCATGAGGTCTTCCACCCACTCCCTTGCAGGGTTCCTTATGATTGTGCCTCCTCGCTTTTCCTCCATGCGCAAGGTAAGATTTAGATCACCTACAACAATGATGTTTTCCAAGTTTTCTGACTCCGACAGATGCCTGATGGAGTCCCAACACTCCCTTTTCTCCCCTATATTTGTTGGAACATAGACATTGAAAAGACTAAGTGCCTCCCTCGAGTCCAAAGGTTGGAGCTTCAAAAACAACCAATGCGTGTTGTGCAGCTCGGTGACCAGCCTATACTTGAGAGGATTCCAAAGAGAGCCCAGTCCCCCAGAGGCTCCTCGTGCTGAAACTGCTTGACCGCTACTTCCTTTCCAGAATTTTTTACTGATTTGGAGAAACTCATTGTCCTCCATTTTGGTCTCCTAAATCAGAAGAATGTCTAGGGCTTCTCTTCTTATAAGGCTTCTCGTTGCTTCTTCTTTCACTTTGCTCCCCATTCCTCTGCAATTCCAGGAGACAATCTTCATCATTTATTTTTATGGTGAGGGGCTCCCTTGGAGCCTTGCACTTGATTTTTGATCATCTTCGCATTTTTGCCAAGGAGTTTCTCCAGAGTGGGCTGACTACCCTGAAGCTTATCTTTATAAGTTTCTTGGTCTATCTTTTCTCTAGCAGATTTGCGGCCCCTTGCAGATCTTCTGACCGATGTCTGCGTCTCTCCTATTTCTCCATCCTCCTCAGACTCCTCCGAGTCATGCTCCTCCTCGGAGGCTTCTGTTTGCTTATCCTTATTTCTTGTCGTGGCACTTTCTTCAGGACTTGTTCCTGTTGAAGTCATTTTCTCTGAGGGTTTATCCTGCCTAGCTTCTTCCCGAGGAGTCTCTTCTGTAGAGCTTAAGAGCTCATACCTATTTCCTTGGCTTTTTGGTGGAGGATCATTCTGGGTGGAGGCAGGCTGGGAGCCTTGAGCCCCAGTCTTCTTGTGAGTTGTCTTTGACCTCTTGACTTGGTTCCAACCATCTTCCTTTCCTTTCTCTGCTTCCCCTTTGTTCGGGCACCCTCTTGCAAAATGGCCATAGACGTGACATTTACGACATTTGAAAGGGAGTTGCTCGTAGTCCAGCACTTGCACATGCGTCCAATTGCCAACCTTTATTTTGATGGCTTCCGGAAGTCCCACCTCTAAGTCCACCTCGACACAGATTCGGGCGCAATCATACTGATCGTTGTTGTTTGCTCTATCAATGAACTTTCCCAAAGCATCTCCAATGTGCTTGAGGGAATCCCAGTTCCAGCAGTGCACAGGAAGATTAGGGAGCCGAACCCAGACAGGAACTGCCGTTGGGACATCCACGGCCGGATCGAAGTCAGGGGTCCATTTATCGAGGTAGAGGCCCTGAGGTCCCATGAAATAAGGCCCATTCCTGAAGATCAAATCTTTGTCCTCCTTTGTGTTGAACTCGAACAGGAAGTAGCCTCTACCCAGAAAATATGAGGTGACTTTGTTCTTGATCAGCGGAATCCAATTCTTAACGACCCAATTTTCTGTCGATTTTGGCGAGGGCCAAAGGCCCGTGAATTGACCCACTAGGGCCCGATCTGCAAGGGAAAAAGTGACCTGGATCGGACCCTCAGGAGGGAGGTTTACCTCAGGAACATCGTCGAGCTTTTTGACGAACTTAGAGGCTTCAAACTTTTTCTTTTTGGGCAACGAAGCTAGCAGAGAGGAGAAGGCAGCTTCAGCATCCGGGGGCGGAGCATGCGAGGGCCCGAGGGGCGAGCCTTGGGCCTCCATGGCAGAGAAGGATAAATCGGCAATAACACACCCGATTTGCACCGAGCAAGAACTGGAGGCGAGGCATCACAGGCCCGAGATGAAGAAGAATCTCCAAGGCCGAGGAGCAAGTTCAAGCAGAACTGACGAGGGAGGAAGCGACGCTGCGAGACCCTGAAGCAGGATCTGGAGGGTAAAGAAGGATCCGAACAGATCCGAGAGACCCAGAGGTCAGGAGGACCAGGGTCAGAGGCGAAGACGGCCAAGAGGGCAGAGCCCAGACACAAGCTGCGCAGAGCAGGTCGCAGCAGGCAG
>JAXQQM020079568.1:0-163661 GCA_034641835.2 Pinus albicaulis
GGAATGCTAACATGTGCTAGATAGTTCGAAGGCATGTCAAATATGCTAAGATGTGTCAAGTTCTAAGGCATGCCAAGATGTGCAAGGGTGTGACAATACATGCCAGGGACTATCAAGGCAACAAAAAGGAGAAACAAGTTAAACTACAAGGAAATGAACACATCGTAGGGTTAATAAGTCATCAATTTACATTTTCTAGGAGGGGCATGTTATGCACACCAACACTAGGTGGAAATAAGTGTAGAGTGGCAAGTGTTAGTGCATTCTAAGTGCCAAATAATTCTCTGTTACTTCTCTTATACTTTCCAATAATTTATCTCAAATAAATTTAATATTAAACCATGCCAAAACATACCAAGGCATCTTAATGAATTCTAGACATGCTAATGATCATGGCCTCTTTAGGACTACATCTCTCCTCGCCCCCTTGATCAAATGAGCTCCTTCTCACTTGATGTTATTTCCTTCATCCTAAGGACTCCTTAAATAGTTTTTCCTAGAAATCTTAGGAACCCTCTAGAACTTACGGGTTTTATCCACTTGGACCTTAGGAAATATTAATTTTCCTTTTTATTTTTCATTTATATTTTAAACCCCATCTTGGGTCCAAAATCCCCTTTCTTGGCTTCTTTGCCCACAAATCCTTTTGTGACCAAACTCACACAAACCCATCTCACTAGGCTTGTGGAGTACCTCCCAAGCTACACAATTCAACAACATAGTCTAGTTGTAATAATTGTAACTTGGTCAAGCTTTTGTAGTCAAGCGAGGGCTTGGTTGGGTTCCCAAGTTGCAAATTAAGTAAGGGTAGTTGTGAGGGCATGATAGCTAGGGAGGTTCAAGGCATGCAAAAGAAATAAAAGGCATGTTAACACATGTCGGACAATGTCAATGCATGTTGAACTAGAGTGTCGGGGCATATCAAGGGATAACTAGGTCAAAATGCATGGAGAGGAACGAATAAGAGTGTGTGCCAAGGAGTGTCACCGAATTCAAGTGTTCTAATGACGAAGTGTGTTAAGAGAAGTTTAGAATAGGATTTACAGGAGGCAAGCCTACGGTTGTCTACGTAGTAGTTTTAGACAAAGGGAGATCACTTTGTGCTAGGCACAACATTGTTTCGCCTTTAGCTATTTTTTTTTATGAGAAGTGGCACACTTTGGCTACATGCTAATCTTTTAAAATATTCTAGATAATTGCATATTGTACATTGTTGTGTATAATTTTTGGGGCACTCAGCTTGTGTCAGCTTATATCTTGTGTGCCTTGTGCATCTTGTGGTTCTTGCAAACTCTCAGTCAATGTTCTACCATTTATATGAATTGAACATACATTTGAAATATTGCCTATGTAAGCTATCTTTCTTAGTTGTTTTATGGCCATGGCTAGATCATGTGATCCTTATATTGGTAACTAGTTAAGTGTGACAAGTTGAACTTGAACATGAGTGGCATAAGATGAGTTATAGGCGGTTCTTAGGTGAACAAGGCACAATATACTTGTAGTAGGTGCAATTGGTCAAGTTGTTGCAGTTGAAGCAAGCCAATGTTGTCACATGAACTGCAATGGCCAAGGACTTGATTGGGTTCCCAAGCTGTGAAAAAATTTAAAGGCTAGTTGTGAGGACATGAGTGCCAAGGTGTGCTAGGGAATGCTAAGATGTGCCAGATAGTGTGAAGGCATGTCAAACATGCTAAGATATGCCAAGTGATAAGGCATGCCATGACGTGCAAGGGTGTGGCAATCCGTGCCAGGGACTATCAAGACAACAAAAGGGAGAGACAAGTTAAACTACAAGGAAATGAACACATAAGAGGGTTAATAAGTCATCAATTTACCTTTTCCTAGAGGGGCATGCTAGGCACACCAACACAAGGCGCCAATAAGTGCCAAGTGAAAATTATTAGTGCATTCTAAGTGCCAAGTATTCCTTTGTTGCTTCTCATATACTTTCCAACAATTGATCTCAAATAAATTTAATATTAAACCATGCCAAATCATACCAAGGCATCTCAACGTATTCCATACATGCTAAGACTTTCCAAGTGCCAATATGTGTAAGGAGTGTTATGCATGCTATGAAGTGGAAGGGCATGTTGAAAAGTGTTAAGGTGTGTTAGAGAGTGCTAATGCATGTTGAGGAGTGTTAACGAGTACTAGGACAAAACATTAAGGGACCACTAGGTCAAAATTCATGGAAGTTAATGAATATGAGAAACGTGTGCCAAGGACTAGTGTTAATGAGTGCTAGTTTTCATACCAAGGAGGGAGTGACAAGGTATGCTAAGGATTGAAAAGGCATGTCAATAAGTTCCAAAGTGTGCTAGCGAGTTCTAGGGTGTGCTTGACAGAAACCTAATATCATCTTTTTTTTTTTTTACTCTACGGGATTCTTTTCATCCTTGATCTGCTCCTCTGCCTCGAAAGGTTTTTCTGGCCTTTCTTTATTCTTCATCTCCGAAATAGCTCGGCAGGCCATGTCAAAAAGATTTTTAATATCCAAATTGTGAGGGTTCGCCATCCTCGCAACTTCGAGTAGACGGTTAGGGTCTAACTCATATCTGTCTTTCAGGTATACCACATCCAACCTTTCTGCCTCATCTTTGGTCAGCCCATCCTGTGATTTAATGAGTGCGCAATGGTGAGTGCAATATTCGATTACCTGATATAAAATGATGCTGGAACACGCGACAGATTAATGGGTCTCTCATTCCCATTCTTGTCCATCAACCTGTTTACAACCTCGGACTACAATGCGACATCCCTTTTAACCTCGAATAGTTCGCCATCTGCGTTCTCCAAAGTAACTTTTACAGGCCGTCGTCTCATGCCCATTACCATGTCGGAGGAAAACATTATGACACACAGAGAAATTCAAGAGTGTCTATCGATTGTGATCACGGACTTGATGTAACTACCGCAATGTCTCTACTTTCAATAGATTGCATAACATGAATTTTTATTTTTTAAAATATAAAATTTCTAGGCCGACGATTTATGTATGGTGTTTTCTACAAAGGAAAATTTAATATTTAATATTATATTGGAGTATTGTGGTTAATTATTTAGAGTAATGTGGGTTATGACGAAATCAAATATCTTAACCTATTTTATGTGATTCGAAATTTACTTAGGTATCTCATCATGTTGGGTTAAAGTGTGGTTTTAACAATCAAATTATTTTTATCTCACAAATAACTCGTCCTAAACACCATTTTAATATTTCACTTTACAATTACATTATTATTATATTTTTTTTATACAAATCTGGTGTTTAGTATTTGAATTTATAATTACATTATTACTATATGTTTTTTGGTACAAACTTCTTAATCTCTACTAAAATTCAAAACAAATTGAATAATAAATTTATTCATTTATTTGGGTTAAAGTGTGTGTCACGTCTCCCAGACCCATTTTTTTTTTCATTTTCATAACAAGTCTATATACATTACCCCGATTGGGGAAGACAATTGAATCTATGATGAGTGCTACACATATAACATAACTCAAATATTCTCCGCTTTATGCAACGATAACAATTATAGTTTTTATACTGAATCACTTACAATTTCAGACTGTTATCTGGGGTTTAGATTATTTTCTGTACTTACAGCCAGCCATGGAATACAAGAAATTCCATGAGAATTTTTTTTTTGGCTTGACCTCCCCTCTTCTCAGTCCATATAGTAGACTTATATACATATATATATTACTTTGTATTTCTCAGGTGGTTTGTGCAGAGTTTTGTCCAACTCTAGATGATCACTAGGCCCTTACTCAAACTTCCCAGTTTGCGGGCCTGATCAGATTTTCAACATTTTAAAGTGGCAGCATCGAAGTATAGATGTATGCCTCCTCGCCTACATTTATCTATACTCAGTTAACCTCCATTGCTCCAACTACCTTCCGAGCAGTTTATATGGACGGTAACCAGATGCTCTGTTCATTGTATTTTTTTCCATATGCTTACAATATTCCCTCACACAACCTTTGCTCACACAATAGAATGTTCAATAGGATTTCCCCCTTATTTTTCTGTTACAAACATTCAACATGTGTGACACTCTGGTACAGATTCAACTGTTCCATGGGAAAACTAGGAAACAGATCCTCTTGCTCCAATCAAATGGAGGTAGAGAATGCTGGACTGGATAGTTTAGAATCCCTAGTATTAGATTTAGGATTCAACTTCTGCTTCCATATGTTTACACTTACACTTAATAGAATAAATTAATTTCTAAAATTTACAATTCTTTCCATTGTAACACAGCTGACATACTGAACCCCATACTGCTGTCACAGGGTTGCCGTTTTCTACTTTCTGTTATTGGTTACAAGGAATTCTGTGCCATCAGTATTGTTATGATAGGTTTATTTATTTGGTGCTTGCTGTTCATGGGTACTGTTTTGTTAACATTTTCTGTTTATACACACAGAAATGAAATGTTCCTTTAAAAGATAGCAACCTATACATAGTTATTAGATTGGCTGTTCAATTGGTCTATCATCTCTAACCTTGTTACTGCAAGGTACTCATCCCTACATCCAACCATGTGTCTCTGCTATCAATAGCTTTAGCTTGCAATTACATAAGTTAATGAACCATTAATCAATCTAACATTTGCATAATGCACCATAACATAACAATCCATAATTTGCATAATGAACCATAATATCAAATTACATAAATTGCATAACGAACCAGAATATCCCAATTCATAAATTGCATAACGAACCATAACATCAAATTACATAAAACAGGGATATGGTTAATACAGCCTTACAGATATCTCCAAAATTATGCATGCACACCTCTACTATGACCAGTCCACCCATCCTTAGAGTTTGTTTATCTCCAGAACTCACCCCCGAGCTGAGATCCTCCAAGAACAGACTAACCTCAATCTGTTCTGGAGCAGCTTATTTAAGCTGTGCTTTCCCCAAAGCCTGTTTCTAATTCTGCGTCCAGAATTTCAGGATGCTTTATTCCTGTTTAGCCTAGGCTTCCCATTTTGGGACTCTTTAAAGTTGCTTTAAGCTTTTCCTCATCTTTTCCAGCTTTTTCTCACATCTTCCCAACTACTCCTCTTCATTGGGGAAATTTAGATTTTTCCTCAAAAATCTAAATTAGTAATAATTTCTTTCAAGGATTTTTGAAAGATTTGGGGAAAGTCTTTTTCCTTTTCCATCACCTCATGGATTAGGCATGTGATCTCACTTTCTCATCTGGTCATAGTGCATGCACAATGTTTTATTTATTTTTCATAAATAAGTAGTTAACCATATCCACATAATAATTATCCATTGGGGTCCACTCCCCTATGGATTTATGTTCAAATGTCTAATTTGAAAAGCATAGAACTTGGGGGTGTTACATATTCCCCCTCTGAAAATAAACACCGTCCTCAGTGTTGACAACTATCTACTTAGTTTATTTTGAACATAAATATGAATGCTTTTCCATCATCTCAGCTTCACTGTTCCATGTAGCTTTTCAGCAGTAAAGTGCTCCACTGCACCTTTACTCTAGCTACTGTTCGATTTCGCAATTCAATTTCTTCCCGCTTTCAGAGTTGAAGCGGCTTTGGAAGGAATTTCTCTTCTGGTTCCACCTAGACCACATTCCAATCATTAATGTGAGAAGCATAAAAAATTATATTTTTTTCCAACAAGGAGATATGAAACACATCATGAAATTTAATATGCAAGGGTAAGGCTAGTTTATAAGCCATGAGTTTCCTCCCTTTCCAACACCTTCCTCAGTATTACACTTTAACGTTGACTTTTTCAACTTTGACGAAGATTTCTTCTTCATTTTTGCTTAGTTTCCAGCAGAGTACTCTCCTGCTTTATGCAGTTGATTTTCTTTCTACTTCTTTGCAAGAAGTCTGTCTAGAAAATCTTTTCTTCTGTTTTCTCTGTCCACAATTCATACCAATGTAAGTAATGTCATGTACATACAATTGATAATCCACAACAACATTCTGCATTTCAATAAACTTAAGAAATTCAGTTATTAGTCAAACCGTTCAGGTTCATAATAGTTTAGTGCCCTTTGAGTACACTACTTATTCTTTCTTGTTTTTCTAGGTGATTTATCTTCACCTTTTTCCTCCTTGTTTCCAGAGTGCACAATTTCCTGTTACACACTTGGCTAAACAATTTTACAACTTTTCATTAGTACTCATACATGAATGGAATCAATCGTATCATATGCATGATTATGCTTGCCCTTATCTTTGAATTTAAGACTCAGGGAAATTACCTAAATTTTACACCAACAAAATTTTATAGTGTGAATGCATGTAATTACTACCATTCATCCCATTCACAAGTACTACTACTTGATAACGTCAAAATGGAATTTGACACAATTTCCCCTTTTTCCAAAGACTTACCCTAATTCATACCTTTACTTGCAGCGTTTACGGTGAATTCACTTTTAATATTTCCTCAGTGAATTATTTCTTCTTCCTTAATCTATCAGGTTTGAAGATATTATATTCATACAACCAAAGTTAACATTATAACATATAACAAGATCACCTATATTTATAATGTTAATTGTAGTTTTAACTTATGTCCCACGTGAAATTTGTTTCATTTTAATTTATTATTATTATATATATATATATATATATATTCTTAATAGGAATTTAAGAATTTACAATTTATATTTAATATACCTCTATTAAATATAATTTGTCATTTTTCTATTATCCACTTTTCTCTATATGTTCCACTATAAGCTTTCCTTCTTCTTTTGTTCCAATAACTATGGTAACACATAGTATTATATACATATTAGGAACATATATCCATTTCTTCTTAGAGATATTCTTTCTCGATAATAATTGTGAAACCAATAGTTTAGTTCGTCTCTCTTTTCCAACATCACATTTATAACACATACAATCCTATTGCACATACAATATTATTGCCTCTATTAAGGCCCATATATACGTACCTACCTTATACCATCTATCTCCCATATAGATCCATACATATACCGAGATACACTTATGTCAACCGCTTATATAACATAATTATCATATGTCAATACATAGAACGATATACTACCACATTAACCACTTGTATGTAATAAATATCATATGTGCAATTATACATATATCACATAATTTGTAACATCTTGACAAAGTTTTTCTCTACGCATCTAGCATCTTTACATTTATAAAACCATGGAACATTCCACTTATATTATTCTTAATCACATACATATACATCTTTGGCTTACACATATATATATATATTATCACACATATATATATACCTATGTATTACCGACATACAAATAAAACATTTCACCTATATATATTCTCGCATATATATATATATATAGTACTTACATACCAACAAAACATCTCGGGTTCATTTGTATCACCTCCGGTTTTGGGAAATTTTTTTATAACATCAGCTAACCCATATGTATTTAACACAATTATCTGGGGGTATATCTTTATATATATATACATCCCCTATATATATAAATATATATACCATCACATGTATCTAACAATCATTTATCCACTATATTCTTTTGAGTCTTTATACCCTTTTGTTATATGTGTAAGATGGTTGACCCATATTTAGAAACCACATAAATTATATATACATAATACCTAACTCGTGGGTATCTCAAATCTCATAAATATACACCATATATATGTATATTTATGTACTTCAACGAAGCGGTTTGAACGAGCATAACTATGCACAATACCTATTTAAATATAGTCCACTGTTTATGTACTTTGATAGACGTGTGCTATCGCCCTCGAGATATATATATACATGTGTAACGCGTTTAAATGTAAATATTTTACTTTCTCCACCCTTATCGGTCATTCGGCGTATAATGCATATTTCCGCCCTTGAAAACATTTCCATCATTTCTGAACGGTCGTGATGCACATAGAGAGATTTGACAACTCGCCAATCCGACGCAACCCCCGTGCTGTTCACGTGATAATTAGACGTGTCAGCGTAGCTGCTTTATGTGACCCGTATACTGTGTAATTTGGCGTCGCGCAATTATGCGCGCCGCATTTTCTCTGCAGGCACTCGAACTATACCCCTTCTCCCTTGCTATCATTCCGATTTGATTTGCATTTTTTTCTGTATGCTTTAGAACTCGATTTCCTAGCCGTGAGATCGATAAGTTTTAACTCTGAGCACTGCGTACATGTAATCAGAATTGTTTATCACCCTCACAGGTACGTACCTACGCTGAGGATTACCAGTTGCAGGGCTACATATCTGACAGAGTGGTTGCTTGTGGTGCTAATAGCTACGTGTCAGAGTATGCCAGGTTTGTACGATTTGGGAGAACCGTCGTTTAACTGAGAGAGATGCACGCATCCCTTCTCACACTGTTCCATACAACTCATTAGTGAGCCTCTTGCTCGCGACTGAAACCCTTTTGATCGAGCCTTCGTACCTCATCCCTGGACGGAGAACGCTTTTCATCAACAGCTGTATGAAATTGTTGTCAATCGGTTTGCCAGATAACCTTAAATAAGGTTTTCCTTATCGATTTGTGCAGAATGTTCTGTGCTACGGAACTTGTGAAAATATCCTTCGAGATTTTGTCAAAATTCGAGGTTACTACGGCCGTCCCTGCACCAGCGTTCCCATGCGCTTTGGGGATTCCACCCTAGGGTTCTGGTTCTTGTTATAATCTCTTCTTTTCCCCGGACTCCTTACGGGTCGTATAGCGATTTTATTTCTTGTCTTATTTCTTCCAAGCCCTCCAGTGAAGAGTATTTCGTGGTTTCCTTCCTAGAGTGAATCCTTTTTCCCTATATTATTCAGACCCGATGACCCGGTTGCGTCTGGTGTTCGAACCCTGTTATTCCCAGGTTGTGCAGAGTTGCTGTGCGACCTCGTAGCAGATTTCAGGTTCAGGTTGCTGGCTCCCCATTTTATTTGTTCTTCTCTTGTTGGTTTTATAACACAGTTGGGTTATTTTTCGTCTCAGGATTTGTTTGAATATTTTTGGCTTTTTCCTATTTCTGTGGTTCTCCTGTTGTACAGGTTACTCAATCACCGATTCTTCGAAGAACGCTTTGGGCACAGTTCCTGTGCGTTGAGGGTTAGGCCTCCGTAAGGTCAAGGGAGTTAATCTCTCTATTTTATTTCTGCGATTTATGTTGGTAAACCGAAATAGTTGTTTTTTTTTTCACGCCTGGAAACGCTAGGGTTTCCTTCAAAACGATTATTCAACGCTAAACGCCCGGTCTTAATAGTGATGGTGATCGCTCATGATTTAAATTTTCAGAGCGTTAACATAGCCCTTTTCAGTTACCGATGATAGTTAAGTTCATGCCTCGGTGAAACTATTGGTTCTTCTAATTTCTAACCCTAACTGATACGGCTATCCCTATCAGTCTAGGGTTCTTGCAGCCTTTAAATATTATCGTTGATAGCTATGTGTATACAGGTACCCGGTCTGCATTTTCTTGAAAGAGTTTATTTATCTGTTTCGCTAGCTATCCATTGGATCATTACCGAAGTGAAATCTAACCTCTGTTGCATGTATAATTTCCGAATGGTTGACTCGGCGCTACAATTTTTTTTCCTGCGTTTATATATTAGGCGGGGAAAGTCGTAGCAACATAATCGTAGCGCATAGTTAATTTCAGGGTTAATACCACAGAGGCATATATATATTCGGCCTTGTTTTATTAAGTTTCTGTGTATTGCATAAAAGGAGCTGATCGTAGTGAATAGCCCTTGCTTTTTTTTTTTTTTTCGTTTGGTCAAAGGGATTTTTAATATTCACCACTACTCATTTATTTCACACATACTCACACACATTTCACGTGATTAAAAAATGGTCAGAATCATTAATCATGTACTGTTACATAACTCACAGCGCGTAGTTGGATGGTTATATTGCCTTTTTTTTTTTTTTTGACCTATATGTTCATATATCAGATTTGCATTTATATCGCCGCGTGACACATAACATGCAGGTATACTTGTGATTCCTTTATGGCCGAGACTAACAATAGTCAACTTGGTATAATGCTCGAGGCTTATTAATATATATACGCTTTTGGGTTTTTAAATGCATATTGTATAGGTGTTCGATAGGTTAATGAAGAGTATACTTCGAGCATCGTTTAAATCTTTTACCCTAATGCTTGTTTCAAGGGTAAAAATGAATTTAAAATACAATTTACTCTATAATAGCCATGCATGCTATACCTCGTCTATAATGTAAATTTATTTTGAGGTTTAACAAGATTTCAAACTATATATTCCAGATTCCTTGCTCATAGTTCCTCTTCTCCTTTTGAGGTATACCTATATGTATTCAAGCATGCTGGCTAGAGAACCCTAGTTTTCAATTCAGTACTTTACAATGATAATTATTTTAAAAAAAAAAAATTTTCTAGAAAAGTTAGAGTGTCGTGTTCTAATGTCTTTCTTTCCCTTGCCACAATTCTGTTATAATATTCAACCTACCCACATGTGTTAATTCGGACTTGAGTAGAGAACAGATATATATATTTTTGTTAAGTGCTTATGCAAGTATTCAGGAGTTCAATGATAGTGTACATTCAAGACAACTTAATCCATTTCTATAATATTCTTCTTCTTTCTCAAGAGCTAGAAATGAGTTTAAACACTATATCCTATACTTGCTAGTATTAAATTTCTAATACTCATATAGAATAGAAGTACTTCTTTATATGTAGAGAAATCTCAGTCTTCTCTTTGTTTAGTGTCCTTACTTTCTTTGCCTTAGTTCTACTACAATATAGTTCTAATATAATGGTGCAAATATCACATGTGTTCTACATGACACCAGATAATATTTCATTTTCCATAGAGATTGAGAAACTTCAGATTTCGACCACACTTGGTTTAGAGCTTCTGAGGTTTCTACTCTATGGATTTCTCGTCTACAACTAAACAGAATCTGGAAGGTGAATGCCTTAGGATGGACTCTGTTAAATGTAGTACTGAAATCAATCATACAAATTCTCTTAAGTTTTATATGTAGCTAATTCATACCACAATACATCAAAATGAACAATAATTTCAGGAACATACCACTGTGGCAAATGACCAACCTCCCACCACAGAAAAACCTTTACTCTTATCTCTAGAAGTCCCCTTTTCTATGTATCTAGGGAATACTTATAAATTCATTTTTTCTCTTGTTTTTCATCACAGTAAGGAACACTTAGTTTAGCAGTTTTAATAATGGAAATCATCCTTCTATACTCTTTGTAGCCTTTGCTCGACATCTTCATGTTGATGGTAGTACCATTTTCCCCTTTCCTCTCCATTAACTTCAGCATTGATCTTTTCTACGGTATTAATGATGGTTTCAGTATCTTAACTTTATGAACACTGAAATTTCTTTTACATAACGATGATAGTAGGACAATAGCTAAATATGTCATTATAACTTACAGATTTTTTTCATCATGGATATATAGTCCGAGTGAAGAAACAATCATACTCTATTATTTTACATAGAAATAATATTTTTCTGAGAGATATTGGTTTCCAGTTTTAAACCTATTATAGGTTTAACCATTCTGGTTTTATGAGCCTCCTGATACTACTCTCATATCAATGTTTCTACTTCATCACCATCTGGTACATGTATACTTGAAATTATATCCAAGATAATTGTATACTTGAAGTAATATTTTTAATATTCATTAAATCTATAACAGTTTACTAGTTCTTGGTGAGCACCTATCTTGCCCAATTTTTGAACTTGTTGCTCCGATACCATTTGTCACGTCTCCCAGACCCATATTTTTTTTTTCATTTTCATAACAAGTCTATATACATTACCCCGATTGGGGAAGACAATTGAATCTGTGATGAGTGCTACACATATAACATAACTCAAATATTCTCCGCTTTATGCGACGATAACAATTATAGTTTTTATACTGAATCACTTACAATTTCAGACTGTTATCTGGGGTTTAGATTCTTTTCAGTACTTATAGCCAGCCATGGAATACAGGAAATTCCATGAGAATTTTTTTTTTTGGCTTGACCTCCCCTCTTCTCAGTCCATATAGTAGACTTATATACCTATATATATTACTTTGTATTTCTCAGGTGGTTTGTGCAGAGTTTTGTCCAACTCTAGATGATCACTAGGCCCTTACTCAAACTTCCCAGTTTGCGGGCCTGATCAGATTTTCAACATTTTAAAGTGGCAGCATCGAAGTATAGATGTATGCCTCCTCGCCTACATTTATCTATACTCAGTTAACCTCCATTGCTCCAACTACCTTCCCAGCAGTTTATATGGACGGTAACCAGATGCTCTGTTCATTGTATTTTTTTCCATATGCTTACAATATTCCCTCACACAACCTTTGCTCACACAATAAAATGTTCAAACAGTTTCCTGTTTTCTGTTACAAACATTCAACATGTTTGACACTCTGGTGCAGGTTCAACTATTCCATGGGAAAACTAGGGAAACAGATCCTCTTGCTCCAATCAAATGGAGGTAGAGAATGCTGGACTGGATAGTTTAGAATCCCTAGTATTAGATTTAGAATTCAACTTCTGCTTCCATATGTTTACACTTACACTTAATAGAATAATTTAATTTCTAAAATTTACAATTCTTTCCATTGTAACACAGCTGACATACTGAACCCCATACTGTTGTCACAGGGTTGTCGTTTCCTACTTTCTGTTATTGGTTACAGGGAATTCTGTGCCATCAGTATTGTTATGATAGGTTTATTTATTTGGTGCTTGCTGTTCATGGGTACTGTTTTGTTAACATTTTATGTTTATACACACAGAAATTAAATGTTCCTTTAAAAGATAGCAACCTATACATAATTATTAGATTGGCTGTTCAATTGGTCTATCATCTCTAACCTTGTTACTGCAAGGTACTCATCCCTACATAGAACCATGTGTCTCTGCTATCAATAGCTTTAGCTTGCAATTACATAAGTTAATGAACCATTAATCAGTCTAACATTTGCATAATGCACCATAACATAACAATCCATAATTTGCATAATGAACCATAATATCAAATTACATAAATTGCATAACGAACCAGAATATCCCAATTCATAAATTGCATAACGAACCATAACATCAAATTTACATAAAACGAGGATATGGTTAATACGGCCCCTTCGGAATATCTCCAAAATTATGCATGCACAACTCTACTATGACCAGTCCTCCCAACCTTAGAATCCTCTTTATCTCCCAGGACTCACCCCCGAGCAGAGATCCTCCCAGAACAGACTAACCTCAATCTGTTCTGGAGCAGCTTATTTAAGCTGTGCTTTCCCCAAGCCTGTTTCCAATTCTGCGTCCAGAATTTCAGGATGCTTTATTCCTGTTTAGCCTAGGCTTCCCATTTTGGGACTCTTTAAAGTTGTTTTAAGCTTTTCCTCAGCTTTTCCAGCTTTTTATCACCTCTTCCCAACTACTCCTCTTCATTGGGGAAATTTAGATTTTTCCTCAAAAATCTAAATTAGAAATAATTTCTTTCAAGGATTTTTTGAAAGATTTGGGGAAAGTCTTTTTCCTTTTCCATTACCTCATGGATTAGGCATGTGATCTCACTTTCTCATCTGGTCATAGTGCATGCACAATATTTTATTTATTTTTCATAAATAAGTAGTTAACCATATCCACATAATAATTATCCATTGGGGTCCACTCCCCTATGGATTTATGTTCAAATGTCAAATTTGAAAAGCATAGAACTTGGTGGTGTTACATATTCCCCCTCTGAAAATAAACACCGTCCTCGGTGTTGACAACTATCTACTCAGTTGATTTTGCACATAATTATGAATGCTTTTCCATTATCTTAGCTTCACCGTTCCATGTAGCTTTTCAGCAGTAAAGTGCTCCACTGCACCTTTACTCCAGCTACTGTTCGATTTCGTAATTCAATTTCTTCCCGTTTTCAGATTTGAAGCGGCTTTGGAAGAAATTCTTATTCTGGTTCCACCTGGACCACATTCCAATCAATATTGTGAGAAGCATCATGTACAAAAATTATATTTTTCTAATAAGGAGATATGAAACTCATCATGAAATTTAATATGTAAGGTTAAGGCTAGTTTATAAGCCATTAGTTTCTCCTCCTTCCAACACCTTCCTTGGTGTTACATTTTAACGTTGACTTTTTCAACTTTGACGAAGATTTCTTCTTCGTTCTTTCTTAGTTCCAGCAGAGTACTCTCCTGCTTTATGCCGTTGATTTTCTTTCTACTTCTTTGCAAGAAGTCGGTCTAGAAAATCTTTTATTCTGTTTTCTCTGTCCACAATTCATACCAATGTAAGTAATGTCAGGTACATACAATTGATAATCCACAACAACATTCTGCATTTCAATGAACTTACGAATTTTAGTTATTATTCAAACCGTTCAGGTTCATAATAGTTTAGTGCCCTTTTAGTACACTACTTATCCTTTCTTGTTTTTCTAGGTGATTTATCTTCACCTTTTTCCTCCTTGTTTCCAGAGTGCACAATTTCCTGTTACACACTTGGCTAAACAATTTTACAACTTTTCATTAGTACTCATACATGAATGGAATCAATCGTATCATATGCATGATTATGCTTGCCCTTATCTTTGAATTTAAGACTCAGGGAAATTACCTAAATTTTACACCAACAAAATTTTATAGTGTGAATGCATGTAATTACTACCATTCATCCCATTCACAAGTACTACTACTTGATAACGTCAAAATGGAATTTGACACAATTTCCCCTTTTTCCAAAGACTTACCCTAATTCATACCTTTACTTGCAGCGTTTACGGTGAATTCACTTTTAATATTTCCTCAGTGAATTATTTCTTCTTCCTTAATCTATCAGGTTTGAAGATATTATATTCATACAACCAAAGTTAACATTATAACATATAACAAGATCACCTATATTTATAATGTTAATTGTAGATTTAACTTATGTCCCACGTGAAATTTGTTTCATTTTAATTTATTATTATTTTATATATATATATATATATATATATATATATATATATTCTTAATAGGAATTTAAGAATTTACAATTTATATTTAATATACCTCTATTAAATATAATTTGTCATTTTTCTATTATCCACTTTTCTCTATATGTTCCACTATAAGCTTTCCTTCTTCTTTTGTTCCAATAACTATGGTAACACATAGTATTATATACATATTAGGAACATATATCAATTTCTTCTTAGAGATATTATTTCTCGATAATAATTGTGAAACCAATAGTTTAGCTCTCTCTCTTTTCCCACATCACATTTATAACACATACAATCCTATTGCACATACAATCTTATTGCCTCTATTAAGGCCCTTATATACGTACATACCTTATACCATCTATCTCCCATATAGATCCATACATATACCGAGATACACTTATGTCCACCGCTTATATAACAAAATTATCATATGTCAATACATAGAACGATATACTACCACATTAACCACTTGTATGTAATAAATATCATATGTGAAATTATACATATATCACATATTTTGTAACATCTTGACAAAGTTTGTCTCTACACATCTAGCATCTTTACATTTATAAAACAATGGAACATTCCACTTATATTATTCTTAATCACATACATATACATCTTTGGCTTACGCATATATATATATATATTATCACACATATATATATACCTATGTATTACCGACATACAAATAAAACATTTCACCTATATATATTCTCGCATATATATATATATATAGTACTTACATACCAACAAAACATCTCGGGTTCATTTGTATCACCTCCGGTTTTGGGAAATTTTTTTATAACATCAGCTAACCCATATGTATTTAACACAATTATCTGGGGGTATATCTTTATATATATATACATCCCCTATATATATAAATATATATACCATCACATGTATCTAACAATCATTTATCCACTATATTCTTTTGAGTCTTTATACCCTTTTGTTATATGTGTAAGATGGTTGACCCATATTTAGAAACCACATATAAATTATATATACATAATACCTACCTCGTGGTATCTCAATCTCCACATAAACTACCACCATATATGTATATTGCTGTACTACTCAAGCAGTTTGACAGGCATACTTCTTTGTACCTATTTAAATATATTTATTTGTTTATGTACTTTGATAGACGTGTGCTATCGCCCTCGAGATATATATATACATGTGTAACGCGTTTAAATGTAAATATTTTACTTTCTCCACCCTTATCGGTCATTCGGCGTATAATGCATATATCTGCCCTTGACAACATTTGAGCAGTCGCATAGATCCATGTCAAACTGACCTTCCAGTCAATTATTCAGCCATAACCACATGTCTTTTGATTCAGCGTGAACGTGCGCGTAGTTTCTTTATGTGTGTATACGAGTAATTTGGTGGCTAACATAATTATGCGCCGGCATTATCTCACACTTTGGACGATACAATCTTCTCCCTTGATATCATTCCGATTTGATTTGCATTTTTTTTTTTCCTGTATGCTTTAGATCTCGATTTCCTAGCCGTGAGATCGATAAGTTTTAACTCTGAGCACTGCGGACATGTAACCAGAATTGTTTATCACTCTCACAGGTACGTAGCTACGCTGAGGATTTACCAGTTGCAGGGCTACATATCTGACAGAGTGGTTGCTTGTGGTGCTAATAGCTACGTGTCAGAGTATGCCAGGTTTGTACGATTTGGGAGAACCGTCGTTTACCTGAGAGAGATGCACGCATCCCTTCTCACACTGTTCCATACAACTCATTAGTGAGCCTCTTGCTCGCGACTAAAACCCTTTTGATCGAGCCTTCGTACCTCATCCCTGGACGGAGAACGCTTTTCATCAACAGCTGTATGAAATTGCAGTCAATCGGTTTGCCAGATAACCTTAAATAAGGTTTTCCTTATCGATTTGTGCAGAATGTTCTGTGCTACGGAACTTGTGAAAATCTCCTTCGAGATTTTGTCAAAATTCGAGGTTACTACGGCCGTCCCTGCACCAGCGTTCCCATGCGCTTTGGGGATTCCACCCTAGGGTTCTGGTTCTTGTTATAATCTCTTCTTTTCCCCGGACTCCTTACGGGTCGTATAGCGATTTTATTTCTTGTCTTATTTCTTCCAAGCCCTCCAGTGAAGAGTATTTCGAGGTTTCCTTCCTAGAGTGAATCCTTTTTCCCTATATTATTCAGACCCGATGACCCGGTTGCGTCTGGTGTTCGAACCCTGTTATTCCCAGGTTGTGCAGAGTTGATGTGCGACCTCGTAGCAGATTTCAGGTTCAGGTCGCTGGCTCCCCATTTTATTTGTTCTTCTCTTGTTGGTTTTATAACACAGTTGGGTTATTTTTCGTCTCAGGATTTGTTTGAATATTTTTGGCTTTTTCCTATTTCTGTGGTTCTCCTGTTGTACAGGTTACTCAATCACCGATTCTTCGAAGAACGCTTTGGGCACAGTTCCTGTGCGTTGAGGGTTCGGCCTCCGTAAGGTCAAGGGAGTTAATCTCTCTATTTTATTTCTACGATTTATGTTGGTAAACCGAAATAGTTGTTTTTTTTTTTCACGCCTGGAAACGCTAGGGTTTCCTTCAAAACGATTATTCAACGCTAAACGCCCGGTCTTAATAGTGATGGTGATCGCTCAGGATTTAAATTTTCAGAGCGTTAACATAGCCCTTTTCAGTTACCGATGATAGTTAAGTTCATGCCTCGGTGAAACTATTGGTTCTTCTAATTTCTAACCCTAACTGATACGGCTATCCCTATCAGTCTAGGGTTCTTGCAGCCTTTAAATATTATCGTTGATAGCTATGTGTATACAGGTACCCGGTCTGCATTTTCTTGAAAGAGTTTATTTATCTGTTTCGCTAGCTATCCATTGGATCATTACCGAAGTGAAATCTAACCTCTGTTGCATGTATAATTTCCGAATGGTTGACTCGGCGCTACAATTTTTTTTCCTGCGTTTATATATTAGGCGGGGAAAGTCGTAGCAACATAATCGTAGCGCATAGTTAATTTCAGGGTTAATACCACAGAGGCATATATATATTCGGCCTTGTTTTATTAAGTTTCTGTGTATTGCATAAAAGGAGCTGATCGTAGTGAATAGCCCTTGCTTTTTCTTTTTTTTTCGTTTGGTCAAAGGGATTTTTAATATTCACCACTACTCATTTATTTGCGTTGTTATCTTGTTCACATATTTCACGTATTTAAAAATGGTTGTGAATCATTAATCATGTACTGTTACATAACTCACAGCGCGTAGTTGGATGGTTATATTGCCTTTTTTTTTTTTTTTTGACCTATATGTTCATATATCAGATTTGCATTTATATCGCCGCGTGACACATAACATGCAGGTATACTTGTGATTCCTTTATGGCCGAGACTAACAATAGTCAACTTGGTATAATGCTCGAGGCTTATTAATATATATACGCTTTTGGGTTTTTAAATGCATATTGTATAGGTGTTCGATAGGTTAATGAAGAGTATACTTCGAGCATCGTTTAAATATTTTACCCTAATGCTTGTTTCAAGGGTAAAAATTAATTTAAAATACAATTTACTCTATAATAGCCATGCATGCTATACCTCGTCTATAATGTAAATTTATTTTGAGGTTTAACAAGATTTCAAACTATATATTCCAGATTCCTTGCTCATAGTTCCTCTTCTCCTTTTGAGGTATGCCTATATGTATTCAAGCATGCTGGCTAGAGAACCCTAGTTTTCAATTCAGTACTTTACAATGATAATTATTTTAAAATTTTTTTTTTTTCTAGAAAAGTTAGAGTATCATGTTCTAATGTCTTTCTTTTCCTTACCACAATTCTGTTATCATATTCAACCTACCCACATGTGTTAATTCGGACTTGAGTAGAGAACAGATATATATATTTTTTTAAAGTGCTTATGCAAGTATTCAGGAGTTCAACAGATAGTGTACCTTCAGCACAACTTAATCCATTTCTGTAATATTCTTCTTCTTTCTCAAGAGCTAGAAATGAGTTTAACACTATATCCTATACTTACTAGGACAGCCCTAATACTCCTATAGAATAGAAGTACTCTTTATCTAGAGAATATCGAAGTCTTCTCTTTATTTAATGTCCTTCCTTTCTTTGCCCTAGTCCTACTACAATATAGTTCTAATATAATGGTGCAAATATCACATGTGTTCTACATAACACCAGATAATATTTCATTTTCCATAGAGATTGAGAAACTTCAGATTTAGACCACACTTGGTTTAGAGCTTCTGAGGTTTCTACTCTATGGATTTCTGGTCTACAACTAGACAGAATCTGGAAGGTAAATGCCTTAGGATAGATTCTGTTAAATGTAGTACTAACATTAATCCTACAACTTCTTTTAAGTTTTATATGTAGCTAATTCATACCATACTACATCAAAATGAACAGAAATTTCAGAACATACCAAAATCTTCAAATGACCAACCTCCCACCACAGAACAACCTTTACTCTTATCTCTAGAAGTTCCCTTTTCTATGTATCTAGGGAATAATTATAAATTCATTTTTCTCTTGTTTTTCATCACAGTAAGGAACACTTAGTTTAGCAGTTTTAATAATGGAAATCATCCTTCTATACTCTTTGTAGTCTTTGCTCGACATCTGCATGTTCATGGTAGTACCATTTTCCCCTTTCCTCTCCATTAACTTCAGCATTGATCTTTTCTACTGTATTAATGATGGTTTCAGTATCTTAACTTTATGAACACTGAAATTTCTTTTACATAACGATGATAGTAGGACAATAGCTAAATATGTCATTATAACTTACAGATTTATTTTTATATTTTTTTTTCATCATGGATATATAGTCCGAGTGAAGAAACAATCATACTCTATTATTTTACATAGAAATAATATTTTTCTGAGAGATATTGGTTTCCAGTTTTAAACCTATTATAGGTTTAACCATTCTGGTTTTATGAGCCTCCTGATACTACTCTCATATCAATGTTTCTACTTCATCACCATCTGGTACATGTATACTTGAAATTATATCCAAGATAATTGTATACTTGAAGTAATATTTTTAATATTCATTAAATCTATAACAGTTTACTAGTTCTTGGTGAGCACCTATCTTGCCCAATTTTTGAACTTGTTGCTCCGATACCATTTGCCACGTCTCCCAGACCCATATTTTTTTTTTCATTTTCATAACAAGTCTATATACATTACCCCGATTGGGGAAGAAAATTGAATCTGTGATGAGTGCTACACATATAACATAACTCAAATATTCTCCGCTTTATGCGACGATAACAATTATAGTTTTTATACTGAATCACTTACAATTTCAGACTGTTATCTGGGGTTTAGATTCTTTTCAGTACTTACAGCCAGCCATGGAATACAAGAAATTCCATGAGAAATTTTTTTTTGGCTTGACCTCCCCTCTTCTCAGTCCATATAGTAGACTTATATACCTATATATATTACTTTGTATTTCTCAGGTGGTTTGTGCAGAGTTTTGTCCAACTCTAGATGATCACTAGGCCCTTACTCAAACTTCCCAGTTTGCGGGCCTGATTAGATTTTCAACATTTTAAAGTGGCAGCATCGAAGTATAGATGTATGCCTCCTCACCTACATCTATCTATACTCAGTTAACATCCATTGCTCCAACTATCTTCCCAACAGTTTATATGGACGGTAACCAGATGCTCTGTTCATTGTATTTTTTTCCATATGCTTACAATCTTCCCTCACACAACCTTTTCTCACACAATAAAATGTTCAATAGGATTTCCCCCTTATTTTTCTGTTACAAACATTCAACATGTGTGACACTCTGGTACAGATTCAACTGTTCCATGGGAAAACTAGGAAACAGATCCTCTTGCTCCAATCAAATGGAGGTAGAGAATGCTGGACTGGATAGTTTAGAATCCCTAGTATTAGATTTAGGATTCAACTTCTGCTTCCATATGTTTACACTTACACTTAATAGAATAATTTAATTTCTAAAATTTACAATTCTTTCCATTGTAACACAGCTGACATACTGAACCCCATACTGTTGTCACAGGGTTGTCGTTTCCTACTTTCTGTTATTGGTTACAGGGAATTCTGTGCCATCAGTATTGTTATGATAGGTTTATTTATTTGGTGCTTGCTGTTCATGGGTACTGTTTTGTTAACATTTTTACCCATTTATACACACGAAATACAATGTTCCTTTAAGGCCATATACTATGTAGTTATTAGATTGGGTACATTTCAATTGGTCTATCATCTCTAACCTTATTCTTGAGTCCTCATCCCTACATAGTCGCCTGTCTGCTATCAATAGCTTTAGCGCAGTACATAAGTTAATGAACCATTAATCGGTCTAACATTTGCATAATGCCATAACATAACAATCCATAATTTGCATAATGAACCATAATATCAAATTACATAAATTACTATATGAGAACAGGCTCTCCCAATTCATAAATTGCATAACGAACCATAACATCAAATTACATAAAGCAGGGATATGGTTAATACGACCTTACGAGATATCTCAAAATTATGCATACCTCTACTATGACAGTCCACCCATCCTTAGCTGAAGTTTATTTATCTCCGAACTCACCCCAGTGAGATCCTCCAGAACGAGACTAACCTCAGTAAATTGCAGGCGCTCTTTAGAGTGCTTTCCCAAAGCATGTTTCTAATTCTGCGTCCAGAATAGCAGGATGCTTTCTTTCCTGTTTAGCCTAGGCTTCCCATTTTTGGGATACTTTAAAGCTGCTTTAAGCTTTTCCTCAGCTTTTTCAGCTTTTTTCTCACCTCTTCCCAACTACTCCTCTTCATTGGTGCAATTTAGATTCTTCTCGAAAATCTAAATTAATAATAATTTCTTTCAAGGATTTTGAAGATTTGAAGAATCTTTTTTCCTTTTCATCACCTCATGGATTAGGCATGTGATCTCACTTTCTCATCTGGTCATAGTGCATGCACAATATTTTATTTATTTTTCATAAATAAGTAGTTAACCATATCCACATAATAATTATCCATTGGGGTCCATTCCCCTATGGATTTATGTTCAAATGTCTAATTTGAAAAGCATAGAACTTGGGGGTGTTACATATTCCCCCTCTGAAAATAAACACCATCCTCGGTGTTGAAAACTATCTACTCAGTTGATTTTGCACATCATTATGAATGCTTTTCCATCATCTGAGCTTCACTGTTCCATGTAGCTTTTCAGCAGTAAAGTGCTCCACTGCACCTTTACTCTAGCTACTGTTCGATTTCGCAATCCAATTTCTTCCCGCTTTCATATTTGAAGCGGCTCTGGAAGGAATTCCTCTTCTGGTTCCACCTGGACCACAGTCCAATCAATAATGTGAGAAGCATCATGTACAAAAATTATATTTTTCTAACAAGGAGATATGAAACTCATCATGAAATTTAATATGCAAGGGTAAGGCTAGTTTATAAGCCATTAGTTTCCCCTCCTTCCAACACCTTCCTTGGTGTTACATTTTAACGTTGACTTTTTCAACTTTGACGAAGATTTCTTCTTCGTTCTTGCTTAGTTCCAGCAAAGTACTCTCCTGCTTTATGCAGTTGATTTTCTTTCTACTTCTTTGCAAGAAGTCGGTCTAGAAAATCTTTTATTCTTTTTTCTCTGTCCACAATTCATACCAATGTAAGTAATGTCAGGTACATACAATTGATAATCCACAACAACATTCTGCATTTCAATAAACTTAAGAAATTCGGTTATTAGTCAAACAGGTCCAGGGTTCATAATAGTTAGTGCCTTTGAGTACACTAACATCCTTTATTGTTTTTCTGAGTGATTTATCTTCACCTTTTTCTCCTTGTTTCCAGAGTGCACAATTTCCTGTTACACACTTCGCTAAACAATTTTACAACTTTTCATTAGTAATCGTATCATATGCATGATTATGCTTGCCCTTATCTTTGAATTTAAGACTCAGGGAAATTACCTAAATTTTACACCAACAAAATTTTATAGTGTGAATGCATGTAATTACTATCATTCATCCCATTCACAAGTATTACTACATGATAACGTCAAAATGGAATTTGACACAATTTCCCCTTTTTCCAAAGACTTACCCTAATTCATACCTTTACTTGCAGCTTTTACGGTGGTCACTTTCATGTTTCTCGGTGAATAGAGTTCTTTGTAATCTATCGGGTATGTAGATAAGTATGTTTAATACAACCAAAGTTAACATTACAACATATAACAAGATCACCTATATTTATAATGTTAATTGTAGCTTTAACTTATGTCCCACGTGAGATTTGTTTCCTTTTTAATTTATTATTATTATATATATATATATATATATATATATATATATATATATTCTTAATAGGAATTTAAGAATTTACAATTTATATTTAATATACCTCTATTAAATATAATTTGTCACTTTTCTATTATCCACTTTTCTCTATATGTTCCACTATAAGCTTTCCTTCTTCTTTTGTTCCAATAACTATGGTAACACATAGTATTATATACATATTAGGAACATATATCCATTTCTTCTTAGAGATATTATTTCTCGATAATAATTGTAATGACAACAGTTTAGCTCTCTCTTTTCCCATACATTATAACCCATACACAATCCTATTGCACATACAATCTTATTGCCTCTATTAAGGCCCATATATACGTACCTAATACCTTATACCATGTTATCTAACATATAGATCCAGCACATATGCCGAGATACACTTATGTCCACCGCTTATATAACAAAATTATCATATGTCAATACATAGAACGATATACTACCACATTAACCACTTGTATGTAATAAATATCATATGTGAAATTATACATATATCACATATTTTTCGCATATATATATATATAGTATTTACACACCAACAAAACATCTCGGGTTCATTTGTAACACCTCCGGTTTTTGGGAAAATTTTTTTTTTCATAATGAATGCACTCTTGCTATAGACCCATATGGATTATTTCCCTTGTATATATATATATATATTTTTTTATAACATCACCTAACCCATATGTATTTAATACAATTATCTGGGGGTATATCTTTATATCTATATACATCCCCTATATATATAAATATATATACAATCACATATATCTAACAATCATTTATCCACTATATTCTTTTGAGTCTTTATACCCTTTTGTTATATGTGTAAGATGGTTGACCCATATTTAGAAACCACATATAAATTATATATACATGTACCATTTATATCAACCTTCCATTGTAGCACATAACCCCACTCTATATATGTCTTTTACATAACATGTATATCTTTTATATCTAATTTTTATCTTAATACACGACCCCACCATATATAAATATAATACCTAATATATACATAATACCTAAACTCGTGGTATCTCAAATCCACATATATGTATATTTATGTACTTCAACGAAGCGGTTTGAACGAGCATAACTATGCACAATACCTATTTAAATATATTCCACTGTTTATGTACTTTGATAGACGTGTGCTATCGCTCTCGAGATATATATACATGTGTAACGCGTTTAAATGTAAATATTTTACTTTCTCCACCCTTATCGGTCATTCGGCGTATAATGCATATATCTGCCCTTGAAAACATTTGAACGGACGTATAGATCCATCATCATTTGACAACTCCGTCAGTTACAATCTGACGCAACCCCTGTGTGCTGTTCACGTGATAATTAGGTGTGCCGCGTAGTTGCTTTATGTGACTGTATACAGGTAATTTGGCGCTGCGCAATTATGCACGCCGGCATTATCTCACACTTTGAACTATACAATCTTCTCCCTTGCTATCATTCCGATTTGATTTGCATTTATTTTTTTTCTGTATGCTTTAGAACTCGATTTCTTAGCCGTGAGATCGATAAGTTTTAACTCTGAGCACTGCGTACATGTAACCAGAATTGTTTATCACCCTCACAGGTACGTACCTACGCTGAGGATTACCAGTTGCAGGGCTACATATCTGACAGAGTGGTTGCTTGTGGTGCTAATAGCTACGTGTCAGAGTATGCCAGGTTTGTACGATTTGGGAGAACCGTCGTTTAACTGAGAGAGATGCACGCATCCCTTCTCACACTGTTCCATACAACTCATTAGTGAGCCTCTTGCTCGCGACTGAAACCCTTTTGATCGAGCCTTCGTACCTCATCCCTGGACGGAGAACACTTTTCATCAACAGCTGTATGAAATTGCTGTCAATCGGTTTGCCAGATAACCTTAAATAAGGTTTTCCTTATCGATTTGTGCAGAATGTTCTGTGCTACGGAACTTGTGAAAATCTCCTTCGAGATTTTGTCAAAATTCGAGGTTACTACGGCCGTCCCTGCACCAGCGTTCCCATGCGCTTTGGGGATTCCACCCTAGGGTTCTGGTTCTTGTTATAATCTCTTCTTTTCCCCGGACTCCTTACGGGTCGTATAGCGATTTTATTTCTTGTCTTATTTCTTCCAAGCCCTCCAGTGAAGAGTATTTCGAGGTTTCCTTCCTAGAGTGAATCCTTTTTCCCTATATTATTCAGACCCGATGACCCGGTTGCGTCTGGTGTTCGAACCCTGTTATTCCCAGGTTGTGCAGAGTTGTTGTGCGACCTCGTAGCAGATTTCAGGTTCAGGTTGTTGGCTCCCCATTTTATTTGTTCTTCTCTTGTTGGTTTTATAACACAGTTGGGTTATTTTTCGTCTCAGGATTTTTTTGAATATTTTTGGCTTTTACCTATTTCTGTGGTTCTCCTGTTGTACAGGTTACTCAAGCACCGATTCTTCGAGGAACGATTTGGGCACAGTTCCTGTGCGTTGAGGGTTCGGCCTCCGTAAGGTCAAGGGAGTTAATCTCTCTGTTTTATTTCTGCGATTTATGTTGGTAAACCGAAATAGTTGTTTATTTTTCACGCCTGGAAACGCTTGGGTTTCCTTCAAAACGATTATTCAACGCTAAACGCTCGGTCTTAATAGTGATGGTGATTGCTCAGGATTTAAATTTTCAGAGCGTTAACATAGCCCTTTTCAGTTACCGGTGATAGTTAAGTTCATGCCTCGGTGAAAGTATTGTTTCTTCTAATTTCTAACCCTAACTGATACGGCTATCCCTATCAGTCTAGGGTTCTTGCAGCCTTTAAATATTATCGTTGATAGCTATGTGTATACAGGTACCCGGTCTGCATTTTCTTGAAAGAGTTTATTTATCTGTCTCTCTAGCTATCCATTGGATCATTACCGAAGTGAAATCTAACCTCTGTTGCATGTATAATTTCCGAATGGTTGACTCGGCGCTACAAATTTTTTTTATAATCAAATGCAGGGTTAATACCACAGGTGGCATATATATATTCATCCTTGTTTTATTAAGTTTCTGTGTCTTGCATAATGACTAAAAAGGAGCTGATCGTAGAGAATAGCCCTTGTTTTTTTTTTTTTTTTTTGGTTTGGTCGAAGTGATTTTTAATATTCACCACTACTCATTTATTTGCATCGTTCTCTTGTTCACCTCTACATTATTCACATATTTCACGTATTTAAAATGGTTGTGAATCATTAATCATGTAGTGTTACATAACTCACAGCGCGTAGTTGATGGTTATATTGCCTTTTTGACCTATATGTTCATATATAAGATTTGCATTTATATCGCCTCGTGACACATAACATACATGTATACTTGTGATTCCTTTATGGCCGAGACTAACAAAAATCAACTTGGTATAATGCTCGAGGCTTATTAATATATATACGCTTTTGGGTTTTTAAATGCATATTGTATAGGTGTTCGATAGGTTAATGAAGAGTATACTTCGAGCATAGTTTAACTCTTTTACCCTAATGCTTGTTTCAAGGGTTAAAATGAATTTAAATTACAATTTACTCTATACTAGCCATGAATGCTATACCTCTTCTATAATGTAGATTTTTTTTTTTTTTTGGGGGTTTAACAAGATTTCAAACTACATATTCCAGATTCCTTGCTCATAGTTCCTCTTCTCCTTTTGAGGTGTACCTATATGTATTCAAGAATGCTGGCTAGAGAACCTTAGTTTTCCATTCAGTACTTTACAATGGTAATTATTTATTTATTTATTTATTTATTTTTATTTTTTTTTAGAAGTAAGAGTAGGTTTGGACTGGCAAAATATACCATTATAATTGTTACCAGAATCATATAGAGAAAAATTATTATTTTTCTAGCACAATTTCGAAGATCACATAATAATGTCTTACTTCTTCCTTTTGGTTATGTATCATGTCTACTTCAGTTCTGCTATACTATTTTTCTAGCATCTATAAGAGCATAGAATATTCCCCTTTGTAGCTTCAGGAACCAAAGTAATATTTCATTTTCTACATGTGTCTCTTCAGAAACTAAAATAATATTTTATTATTTATGGAGACTAAGTAACTTCAGATTTAAACCTACCCTGGTTTAGAGTTTCTGGAGTTTCTCCTCCATAGATTTTTTGTCTACAACTAAACAAAATCTGGAAGGTGACTGCCTTTGAATGGATTCTGTTAAATGTAGTATCACAATCACTCATACAATTTCTTTTAAATTTTATATGTAGCTAATTCATACCATCATAAAATAGAATAATAAAAAATTGTATAACATACCCCAAATTCTGTAAATGACCAACCTCCCACCCCAGAACAACCTTGACTCTTATCTCTAGAAGTTCCCTTTTCTATGTATCTAGGGAATAAATATAAATTCATTTTTCTCTTGTTTTTCATCACAGTAAGGAACACTTAGTTTAGGAGTTTTAAGAATGGAAATCATCCTTCTATACTCCTTGTAGTATTTGCTCGATATCTGCATGTTCCTGGTAGTACCATTTTCCCCTTTCCTCTCCATTAACTTCAGCATTGTTCTTTTCTACTGTATTTAGATGGTTTCAGTATCTTTACTTTATGAACGCTGAAATTTCTTTTTTTCATAACGATGATAGTAGAACAATAGCTAAATATGTCATTATAAACTTTTTTCATACTCTATTATTTTACATAGAAATACTATTTTTCTGAGAGATATCGGTTTCCAGTTTTTAAACCTATTATAGGTTTAACCATTCTGGTATATGAGCCTCCTCATATTACTCCCATATCAATGTTTCTACTTCATCACAATCTGTTACATGTATACCTGAAATTATATCCAAGATATTTGTATACTTGAAGAAATATTTTTAATATTCATAAGAACAGGTAACCATTTCTTTGTGAGCACATGTCTTGCCCAATTTTTGAACTTTTCTCTGATACCATTTGTCATGTCTCCCAGACCCAAATTTTTTTTTTCTCATTTTCATAACAAGTCTATATACATTACCCCGATTGGGGAAGACAATTGAACCTGTGATGAGTGCTACACATATAACATAACTCAAATATTCTCCTCTTTATGCGCCGATAACAATTATAGTTTTCATACTGAATCACTTACAATTTCAGACTGTTATCTGGGGTTTATATTCTTTTCAGTACTTATAGCCAGCCTTGGAATACCAGAATTTCCATGAGAATTTTTGGGCTTGACCTCCCCTCTTCTCAGTCCATATAGTAGACTTATATATCTACATATATTACTTTGTATTTCTCAGGTTTTTTTTTTTTGTGCAGAGTTTTGTCCAACTCTAGATGATCACTAGGCCCTTACTCAACTTCCCAGTTTGCAGGCCTGATAAGATTTTCAACATTTTAAAGTTCCAGCATCAAGGTATAGATGTATGCCTCCTCGCATACATCTATTTCTGCGCAGTTAACCTCCATTGCTCCAACTACTTTCCCAGTAGTTTCTATGGACGGTAAGCAGATGCTCGGTTCATGGTATTTTTACACAGACTTACAATCTTCCCTCACACAAAATTTTATCACACAATAAATTTTTTCAATAGGCTTTCCCCCCCTTCTTTTTCTGTTACAACCATTCAACATGTGTGACACTATGGTACAGATTCAACTGTTCCATGGGAAAACTAGGAAACAGATCCTCTTGCTTTACTCAATGGAGGTATAGAATACTGAACTCGATAGTTTAGAATCCCTAGTGTTAGATCCTCGTCCTTAGTTACGATTCAACTTCTGCTTCCATATGTGTACAATTACATTTAATAGAATAATGAAAATTCTAAATTTTACAATTCTCTCCATTGTAACACAGCTGACATACTGGACCCCATACCGCTATCACAGGGTTGTTGTTTCCTACTTTCTGTTATGGATTACAGTGAATTCTGTGCCATCAGTATTGTTGTGATAGGTTTAGTTGTTTGGTACTTGCTGTTCATGGGTCTGTTTTGTTAACAATTTCTGTTTATACACACTGAAATTAAATATTTCTGTAAGAGACAACAAGCTATACCTATACATGGTTATTAGATTTGCTGTTCAATTGATCTATCATCTCTAACCTCATTGCTACCAGATACTCATCCATACAACCCAACCATTTGTCTCTGCTATCAATAGCTTTGGTTTGCAATTACAGGAATTACTTAACAATTAATCAATCTAACATTTGCATAATGCACCATAACATGAAAATTCATAAACTGCATAATGAACCATAATATCACAATTCATAAACTGCATAATGGACCATAATATCACAATTCATAAACTGCATAATGGACCAAAATATCACAATTCATAAACTGCATAATGGACCATAATATCACAATTCATAAAACAAGGATATGTTTAATGCAGACTTACAGAAATCTCCCAATTTATGCATGCACACCTCTACTATGACCAGTCCACCCAACCTTAGAGTTCGTTTGTCTCCAGAACTCACCCCCGAGCTAAGATCCTCCAAGAACAGACTAACCTCAATCTGTTCTGGAGCAGCTTATTTAAGCTGTGCTTTCCCCAAAGCCTGTTTCCAATTCTGCGTCCAGAATTTCAGGATGCTTTATTCATGTTTAGCCTAGGCTTCCCATTCTGGGACTCTTTAAAGCTGCTTTAAGCTTTTCCTCAGCTTTTCCAGCTTTTTCTCACCTCTTCCCAACTACTCCTCTTCATTGGGGAAATTTAGATTTTTCCTCAAAAATCTAAATTAGAAATAATTTCTTTCAAGGATTTTTGAAAGATTTTGGGGAAGTATTTTTCCTTTTCCATCACCTCATGGATTAGGCATATGATCTCATTTTCTCATCTGGTCATAGTGCATACATAATATTTTATTTATTTTTCATAAATAACTAGTTAACCACATTCACACAATAATTATCCATTGGGGTCCACTCCCCTTTGGATGTATGTTCAAATGTCTCATTTGAAAAGCATAGAACTTGGGGGTGTTACAATGATATCTGATCATCTTAACTAGTCTTGAAAAGTTTTTGTTGTATGTTAATGAATTAATACTTGATGATATCATTTTAACTATGATGATTGAAGTTATTGTGGATTCATATATTAAAGAGTGTTGATGCTTCTATTTGTATGTGATTGGAGATTTGTGATGGCTCTGTGATTATTTCATAATGATTCAGTGGTTATGTAACTTAGTTTCTATTTCATAATGACAATGATTCGGTTTCAAGGTTCAATGCTTTGAGGTGACAGTGCTATATACACAGAAGATGCGTTCTGTTCATGTCATCCTCTTATGCTTTATGAAAGGGTGCTACTTCTAGGGGTTCTCAATGAAGTTTGTCACACTTTAATGAAACTAAACTAAATTGTAGAAAGGAAATGAAAGAAATGGAACTAATTTAATGTGCAGGAAGGAAATGACTCTAAGAAACTAAATTAAATTTCTAAAAAGAAATGATATGAAGGAAACTAATTTAATTTTCAGAAAACAAAGAGCAGATATGAAACTAATCCTAAACCACACTTAACTTGGTGAAACGGCTAAATGCACTCTACTTATCCTATGATCTATCTAGCATGCTTCTATCCATGCAACTAGGCTATCCATGACTTAATTATAATTAAAAGGAGTTAATTTTCAGCTTGGAGGGAAGAAATGGGCTAAAAGAGGCTAATGGGGGGTTGAACACATGAAACTAGGTTTGGAAGTGGAAACAGGGGGATAAAACTGAGATGGAAGAGTGTGATGGAGAAGAAAAGTTATGATGTGCAATGTCGCAATCGCAACTTTGTAAGCTTAAAGGGATAGCAGTAAGGATTAACAAGAATGAATTAAGTTATGCAAAGCGTGAACTGAAATGGCAAGTTGTCAATCACAATATCGTAAGTTTAGATGGATAACAGTAAATATCAAGAGGAATGAACTAAAATGTGCGAAGTGCGATTTTGAATGCGGTAAAGGTTGTGGGTTATGATCTGTGATGTGGCAAGTTTTGCGAATTGCGAAGTGCGATGAGTGACACGGCAGAGTTATCACATCGGTGGAATGAAAGGTAAGTGTTATGCACAAAGTTAAATTGTGTGATTTACGATTTCCAATTTCTCAATATCGTGGTCACAATAATCAAGTGGTAAGTGTTAAGGGTAAAAGCTAAAATGTGCGAAGTGCGATTTTATGATGGGCGACGTGGCAGTGGGATCGCCGGCAGGGCGTGATTTCACAATATCGCAATCGCAAGGAGCAGCGATAAGTGTTAAGTGAGAAAAGATAAATGGTTTGAAGTGCGATTTGCAATTTCACAATATCGCAATTGCAAAGAACGAGCTATAAGTGTTAAAGGTAAAAGGTAAACGACGCAAAGTACGATTTGCGATTTCGCTATATCGTAATCACAAAGAGCGAGGGGTAAGTGTTAAAGGTAAAAGAAAAATGTTGTGATTTGCGAAGTGCGATGTACGGTGGCAGGAGACTCGAAGAGAAAAGGCAGAGGTCGATTTTTCAGTGCTTTTGAATGGTTTTTCACGTGTTTTGCATAAAAGGGTAAGGCAATCGTGAATGGAGTAAAACAAAGAAGTAAGGCTTGAAGGGCTTAAGTGCGTTAATGTAATTATTTTATTTTAAATTTCAAATAATGATAAATATTTCTATTTATTTTATAATTTTTGTCTTACACTTTTTTAATACAATAAAAATATTATTAAAAAAACATTTTAATATTTCAAAATTAATGTTATGTTTTAAATAAGTTAAAAAACAATATATAGAAAGTTCTTCTTGGCTTGGAGATGTAAAATCTCTAGTAACAGGGTTAACCATGTGAAGGTGAGAGCTTATATGACCCCAAAAACGGTCCATCATTGACATGGGACTAACCACAAACACGCACCCACACAATCCATTGCCAATGAGACATAATCAATCACATGCATACATGCACACAACAAACATAGGGTGCACTGAAAAAAAAAAAAAGGGTTTGGGAGACGTGACAATGACTCACAAGGTGACATGTTCACACACATCACAATTATAATGAAGATTAGAATTAACATTATTTTATGCATGTGTTGAAAATTGAGTATAAGTATTACGATGTTGATAATTGCATTTATTTTATAAGTTAATTAGTCTAAAATTAATAAGTATTTATTGTATTTATTATATTTAAAACAATTCTTATTATTAACCAAACTTTAGAATTAATATTTTTTCCCTATATTATTAAATTATAGTATTATGAATTTTTCTAATAAACTATTCAAATGAATGAAATATTTTAAATTAAATTAATATTTATTGTATTGATTTTAGTATTAAATAATTAATTGATATGTGTTGTTAAAAATTGATGTTGTTATAAATTTTATGTTGTTTTTCTTTTTAGTTTTAGTTTCATGGTTTGCATGATACTCTATAACACGATCGTTAATTGAGGTGTAGGTTGTGGGATAATATTATGTCCTTTTTAGTGTTATTGTAATAATTATATTATTTTCTCATATAAAATGATTAAAATTTAGATAGAAAAAAGATAAAAAATAAAAAAATAAAAAAAAATAGTTATCTAAAAAAACAATAAAATAATAATAATAATAATAATAATTTCACAAATATTTAAAGTAATGTATTTATAAGTTAATATTTAAACTACTATATTTATAAATCAATATTCTAAATAATATATTTATATATAGAAATAATATATTTATAAAAAAATATGCTAAATAATATATTAATATATATAGAAATAATGATAGTATATTTATAATCATATTAATGATAGTATATTTGCACATATTAGGCTCATATATCTACAAATAAATAATACATATACAAATGTAACAAAGAAGAGTTCCTAAAAAATAATACATTCACACATACAAAGAATACAATTAAACAAGACACGTACAAATGTAGAAAATAATAAATTCATATACACATTAAGAATACATTCATACACATGAAGAACACATTCATATACATACAAAGAAAAAAAATAAACAAGACACATACAAATGTGGAAAAAAATAGATTCATACACACATGAAGAATATATTCATACACATAAAAATAATACAAGTAAACAAGACACATAGGAATGTACCAAAGAGTAGATTCATACACATACAAAGAATACAACTAAATAACACACATTATAATGTGGAAAAGAACATATTCATACACACATGAATAAGACATTCATACACATAGAGGGAATACATTCATACACATACAAAG
This sequence comes from Pinus albicaulis, assembly GCA_034641835.2. Lineage (NCBI taxonomy): Eukaryota > Viridiplantae > Streptophyta > Pinopsida > Pinales > Pinaceae > Pinus > Pinus albicaulis. The sequence goes on from JAXQQM020079568.1 coordinate 33,633, forward strand.
AATAAAAATAAATAACACACATTAGAATGTGGCAAAGAACAGATTCATACACACATGAAGAAGACATTCCTACACATAGATGGAATACAAGTAAAAAAGACACACTACCAAAGAATATATTCATACACATGAAGAAGAAATTCATAGACATACAAAAATACAAGTAAAGAATAGATTCATACAAACAAAAAAAAATGCAAGTAAACAACACACATCAATTGCAACAAAGAATAGATCCATATACATACAAGTAAACAATTCTCATACAAATGAAACCACCACTTTAACACTCAAGGCATACCCAAACAACATATGCATATACATACAAATAAACAATGAAAGAATACTCAAAAGCATGCATAATGAGATATTCATAAACATAGAAGAATAAACACTCCAAAGAAGTACATGCCACTAATGCAAACCTCTATATAATACATTCACACATATCATAGAGAAATAGATATCCTATTCATTAATGCATACCAAAACAAAAATATCAATAAATAAATTCTAACTATCTAAATGCAACTAATAAAAACACCATTTCAATTCTCAAAATAATACATCCATATACATACAAAATAAAGAATCCAAAGCATACATTATAACTCAGATACATTAATATATAAATATATAAGCATTCAAGAATATATTTATAGTATATAAATAATAAAACCAATACATACCCATTCAATCTAATAAATTTATAAATATATTTAAATAATGGCAAAGACTCTAAATATATTGAATGAATTCATAAAAATAAATAATAAAAATATTTAAATATTTAATATATTAGTATTTAATTTAAACCTATAAAAATAGAAATATGTAAATATTAAAAAATATTTATCTATATATATGAAAAGGAGGAAAAAATATAATATAAATATCTTAATAACATACTTATAATAAAAATATATAATTAAAAAAAATTAAAATCTTAAAAAATTCAAAATCAAAATGAAAAAAAATATAAATTAAAAAATATAAATGAATTTAAGTTATAATTTTTATATAATGTATGTGAATAAGAGTGATTTTGTCATTTTTCTGCAATGTGATGGGAAGATGTTTAAAACATTGTAAAAATGTTAAATGATTTATGTGAATAAGAGTGATTTTGTAATTTGTGTGCAATGTTTTGCGGAGATGTTTAAAGAATTGTAAAAATGTTAAATGATTTATGTGAATAAGAGTGATTTTTCCATTTAGGTGTATGTGGGGGAATGGTTAAAACATTGAAAAAATGTTAAATTATTTATGTGTAGTAAAAGTGATTTTGCTATTTGTGTGTATGTAGTGAAGATTTTTAAAAAAAATTTAAAAATTATTATTATAATAAAATGATATATTTGTGGTTGTGAATATTGGAGTTACTATAAACTAAAGATCATGAAAACCATGAACACAAGGAACACAACTCAAAGGAGGGTTAAAATGTGACCTTCCTAAGAGCCTTTTGGAGGGGTTGAATTTCCCTGCCCCCAAAAAATGTCTACTCCTTTTATTAATGATAGTTTACATCCTGTGATGGGCCCATCTAAAGGAAAATATATATTTGTTTCTAATTACAACATTACAAAACATAAAAATAGCTAATGTCTTCGATTCATGAGCAACTTTGACATTGATAAATTTTCTCCAAACATAAAAAATTCAAATAATATTATTAATATACAAACCCTTCATAAAAACTTGCAACATAATTAAATGTACAAATCATAAAAAAATCCATCATATATATATAAACCTATAATGTATAATAAATATTAATACAATATTATTATATAAAATAATATAAACATAATATAATTTACAAATTTAATATAATAACAACTAAATTTAAAAAAAAAAACACATTTCGTAACTTTTAACTTCAATGAAACAATAGCATGATTTTATTAATGAAATTTCATTGAGTAAATAAAATATAAAATTTCAAATAGACCCAGCCATGTCTAGCTTTCGAAACCGGTTCTAACTCTAAGGTTGGGTAAGATATGGATATTCACTACTCCATACTCTATTCTGGCTAAAAAGAAATAGTATCTCTTCCCAGCGCAAGAAAGATACAATGGGCATATCCAAACAAAAAAAAAATTATACATATTTTTCAAATTAAAATATAAAATAAAATAATGAATAAGTAATAATAATAAAATATAGGATCTAAATTCTAAATTGATAACACTAATTCTAGGTAAATAAATATGATTTTTAAGTAAAAATAAATGTTGCATTAGAGATTTAATAAAAAAAAAGTAAGCATTGATATATAATTAATTAGAAAAACTAGAGAAAAAAAAACAAAAACAAAAATCTTATGATTATTTGAGAGTTGCCATGTGAAACCCTAATAATAAAACCAAGTAATTAATAACACAGACACACAGGAAAAAGGAATCTTTTAATTATAAATCTACGTAATTAATATAACACACAGGGAAAAAGGAATCTTTTAATCTTTTAGGAGATGGTTGTGAATTTGTATGATTGTTTTGGGAGTGCGCATGCGGGATAACACAGACACACAGGAAAAAGGAATCTTTTAATTATAAATCTACGTAATTAATATAACACACAGGGAAAAAGGAATCTTTTAATCTTTTAGGAGATGGTTGTGAATTTGTATGATTGTTTTGGGAGTGCGCATGCGGGAAGTTGTATGATTGTTTAGGGAGTGCGCGTGCGTGAAGTTGTATGATTGTTTTATATCACCTGCTCTTGACTACCAACCAATGACGGGTTTCTTTCCCATGAACTCAAACTCAAAAATACTAATAGACATATCTCACGGATTGAACTTATCACAACTGAGAGACTCATAAGTCTCCACTAATTGTTGACTGACTTCATCATACAGGAGAATTTGTACTTGTATTTGTTCCCATGTTATGCATGAAAATAGCACGACTCTGCATGAACTGACTCATAATTTAGACTAATTGTTGGAAAGTCCATTAAAACCTTAGTAATTTACTGTTTATAATTAGAACCGAATGCAATGCCATAACCCATAAGACAGATAAACATAATAAAATCGAATTGATTACATAATAGAAATAAAACAATCTAGTGAATGCTAATTGAATTGATTACATAATACAAATAAAACAATCCTATGCTAATTAAATATAAAGCTATGTCTAAAATAGAACTGGATTGTAACTAGCTATGTAGGCTATGTAGAAATGCTTCTAGAATTATATCTGTAACCTATGGAGAAGACATTTATTTGTAGATAGGCCCTACCCCGGACTTTCTGAGTCTTCTTTTAGCTGTCACTTATGAATTGCACAATAATCAACACAAATGGTCTCTCTCAGGAATGTCTAGATCTGGCTCTCACGGTGCCTCTCAACTGCCTAAACCACCTTCTCAATCTCTCTATACGCAAAGGTGGATAGGGATGAGGCTTGGGAGGTCTTGAGTGGAGCAAAGGTGAGAGGAGTGTGAGGCATCAAAAACTGCCCTAGGAATGATCAGGGTCAGCATTTTGTTGGTGGAGCAGTGGTTGCATTGGTAAAGGAATTCATGATTCATCACCACAATACAACACCGTATCACCTGCAAGCTAACGATACAGTAGAGCCATTTCACCAGATTTTGGAACGTTATTGACCAAGGAGTGCTCGGTCAATAGGGAAGACTGGGATGACATAATTCCTATTGTTCTGTCAATAGGGACGACTGGGATGACATTTTCTATTGTACCCTTTTCTCTATATATTCCAATATAAACTTTCCTTCTTCTTTTGTTCCAATAACTATGATAAAACATAGTATTATATAACATATCAAGAACATATACCACACCACAATTATTCATTTATATCTTTTCATGATTCTAATTAACTCATTGTTATAATGATTATTAATAAAATTCAATTTATTTCACAACCACCTTCGTTATAACCCCAGCCACTTTTCACTTATGGTTATATTTTTTATATATAATTATCCATGATGGTGTCCCTATACTTTTCCGAGGTATACACGTAAATATATCTAGTTATGTTCATGTACTCCATATAAGTTTATACCCATCCATTTTTCAAGCACTAGGGACTAGGAGACCTATGTTTATTTATGTGCCACTAGATACCCACTAAATCATATACCTTTATATCGATGATTATACTTTATTAAAGATCTTTGTCCAGTTTGAAATTTTTGGCCACAATATGAACTTGACTCCATAGTAAATTTCGGTGGGTAATTTACTTCTTTTCTCTATTATATTAACATTTTCATTGGATTTGCACCCTTATGTAACAATAGTGGCATGATCTTCCAATTGAATATTCTTAGAGATATTCTTTCTCGATAATAATTGTCAAACCGATAATTTAACTCGTCTCTTTTTACAATTCACTTCCCATCATACAACTTTTTATAAACTAGGGTTTATGCCAGTTCAACAACATACACATATATAGGTCTAACATTCTACCTATTACCGCCTCATACCTATATATATCTAACATTATATATATCTGCATATTATATATATATCTAATATTATAATAGATATATACCTGCCCATTATATATGTGTCAAACTTTATATATATTTGCTCATTAAATATATATCTAACATTATATAGCCGCACACTATATATGTATTTATAATGTTTTTTTTCTCCGGCCCGACTTAATTATTATGTATTGTTAATGTTTCACTTCGGCATCATTTTGGTATATACCTATATAACATATTGTATCATCGCTTGGGTAACAACTGCGTGGTTCACTCGATAACCTCCACGCCGTATGAAAAAGAATGATGATTATTTATCTGCCCTCCATGCTGTATGGTTGCACCACCCTCACATATATATAAATCATGTATGATGTATGGTCTTATATATATTTTTAACACATGTATATTGGCGCTATGTATTTATATACAAATGTATGACCACCATTTTTGTGATTTACATTATACCCGCCTACCATTAACCTGACACTATGTGCGCCTCCACGTGTAGGTTAAGGATCCGGCTACCGATCGTTGGGTCAATGGATTGTGTTCCGACTACCCAGCCACGTAAACGCCATATCATTCAAACCCTAACCCGCGCGATCTCTCCTATTCCATTTCCTGTATTCACGTATATTGAAGTTTCACTGTTCAAGTTTATATGTTAATGATATTTTTTGTGTCTTTACAGTGTTGCGTGCAAGAATATGGCGAAATTGATACAAAACAGAAATCCGTCTTTTGTAGCTGAAACAGGTGCACGCGTCCTTCCCTCTTTCGCCACAGCTTACGGACTTCAGGTTGATGTGGTACTGGTTAATGATGAAAACGGCTCGTTTCAGACTTTGTACCACTGCTCCTGAGCAGAAAAACGCGTTTTATCGCCAGCTGGAGGAGAAAAATGGGAAAGGTCGTTTCAGCAAATATAACATCATGAATTCGCCAAAAGTCCTCTTGCCCGGTACCCTGAACCAAAATTTAATAATATTATAATTTACAGTCTGGTACCAAGTTGCTGCTCGGCGTGATTCTTGAAATCCCCCTTGGGATTTCTTAAAACGCGGGGTCGCTGAAGTGTTACTGCCTCAATCCCTGAACGGGATTTCACACATATGTTTGTCGATTTCGTCCTATGGTTCCTGGTTACCCTTATTAACCCGTCGTTGTTCAGGATCCATGACTGTTCTTCTCGCCTCTTTCATCTTTTTTTTTTTCTCTCAAGCCTCTCAGAGTTTAAATTTTTCTGGTCGAGCAAGGTCGACTTGCGTTCCACAGTTGACAGACTGATGATCCCTCCTTTACTCGGCTATTCCTCTTCCGCATTTAGTTATCTTTTGGGTTTCTTGGTACGTAGAATCAACCTTTCCTCTCTTTTCTGTTCAGACGATGTGATATTATTTTTTTATTTTTTTCTCACGAAATCGATTGTTATGGTGCCTTTCAGGTTTGATTTTGCAATCCCCATTGCCTGTTCCAGATTTTTAAATACAATATTCCGGTTTCCACCTCCTAACGAGTTAAGGGTTTGCTTAACTACGTGGGAAGAAGTTCTTCCTTCAGGCGAACGATCGCGTTCATACCCGCAGAATTTATTCACGGCGAAAGATCCCTTTCTCGTTTGACAGTTACCTTACTCCCTGCTTGTTAAATATATTTATTTACCATTTCCTCTGTCTTTTTATGTCAAGGCGGTGTTGGTTATATTTTCACGGTTATATAAAAATCTCTCGACGTTTAACCCCTACGCCCTACAACTACAAGTTCTGGCGGTCCTTGAGTACAGGATTCTTATTTACCGATTTTCAAAATGCGATTGGGGCGTAACTATGTTGGCCAAATATCATCGTTTATTCCAGTAAGTGATTTGAGGTTCGACCTTCATGGTTGTCTGAAAGGGTTACGGGTTTGAGTTAGTTCATTGTCGTGCCCTCATCTTGTGGTTGTTTTATAGTTTTTTTTTTTTTTTTTTTTTCTCCTCTGCTAATATCTCTTTAATAGCTGGAGGAAACTATGTTTGATAAGATGGCGGTATTCTCTATTTATTATAACGCTGCGTATAACCTTTGATTCTCTAAGAAATGGTAAAAACCCTCCTTCTCCATGGTTCAGTTATCACATTAGGTTTATGCATCTTGAGTTTCATTCAACCACTTGTTATGGTATCAATTCTATAGTTTCTAGTTTATTTTTGTTATCGGTTCTCTGAAAGAATGAGGTAACCCTATCCCTCGGTTTATGCACTTCACATAAGTTTTCCTGGGTTTCACCTGGTGCTTTTTTTTTATTTCCCAGACCAACATTTGATTGCCAGTATACCCGACGAATACCACAGAGATTCGTCGTGTGATATTACCATGAGATGTGGTTTCTCTCCCTTTCACTGGATCTTCTCTCTGTTTTATATTATTTCGAATACTCATATCTATTTTTTGTACTCCTTGTGCAATTTTTTTCCTTGCAGGCTTGCTAATATTTTAATCGTACCAGTGAATGGTTGCAATGGGTTTATGGGTTCAACGGAATTTTTTTTTTCTTTTCTTGGAGGCTTAGAATGCACTTCCTCCCATAAACCATGGCTCCACGAACCCTTGTCTTCGCTGGTGAGTTTCCTTTTATATGCATGGCCATGGTTTTTTTTTTTTTTTTTTGTTCTGTGCAAGTACTACCCAACCTTCTTCTTCATTTGCACCCAATGTTTGATGGTTTTCATCTATCCACTAACCTATGGTTTCCTTTGTCCAGGTTTTTCTCCTGCTTCTGTGACTAGCCTTAGAGCTAAAGGATTCTTCTAGTGAACTTGTTTTCATAGGTTTGATATTCGAACTATTAAGCTCGAGGTCTCTTTTTTAATTGAAAGAAGGACAAAAGGGTCTGGTTTTTAAATACATGGCCTGAAGCCTTCTTGACCCTTTCGAGGGGGATGTAAAATTATTGTTTACATTTGAATCTTACTCTATAATGGTTATTTTAAAGTTTTAAAAGCGGATTTACTTTCTTTGTATGTATACCATATAAATTCAGTTCTGCTAAAATATTTGCTAACATTTTTTTTTTTTTTATAGCATACATATGAGCATACAACATCACATTTGTAGCTATAGGAACATATAGGTATAAGGAAATAAATATAAATTCATTTTTCTATTTGCATGTTCCTTCCATACTACGGATCTTTCCCTCACAATTGGAAGATTTCTAGTGAGAGGTTAAATTATGTAAGTATCTCAGCCATATTAACAAAATTTCGTGCACTCATAACTCCTGGAGTTTCTGTCCTTGGAATGCCTGTTTAATCTTGTCATAAGTTCCTTATTTCGTTGAAGTTGTACTATTACTATGCTTCATCTTGAAATAAAATCTAGGATCTTAAAATGTTTAAATCATATATTGTTCATATATTCTCTTACCATTTGTTATATGGAAAAAATTAAATGATACATTCATATGAAATTTCTGATGCTCAATAAAGCCATCTAGATGATATATCAGTTAGGTACTACTATTTTCTCTCTTGTTTTTCATCACAGTAAGGAACACTTAGTGTAGCAATTTAAAATGGAAAATCATCCTTCTATACTACTTGTAGTCTTCGTTCGACATATGGGATTAAATTCCGCGTGTTCATGGTAGTACCATTTTCCCCTTTCCTCTCCATTAACTGCAGCATCGATCTTTTCTACTGTATTAAGATGGTTTCAGTATCTTAACTTTATGAACACTGAAATTTATTTTACATAACGATGATAGTAGGACAATAGCTAAATATGTCATTGTAAACTTACAGATTTATTTTTATATTTTTTTTTCATCATGGATATATATAGTCCGAGTGAAGAACAATCATACTCTATTATTTTTTCATCGAAATACTATTTTTTCTGAGAGATATCGGTTTCCAGTTTTAAACCTATTATAGGTTTAACCCTTCTGGTATATGAGCCTCCTCATATTACTGCCATATCAATGTTTCTACTTCATCACAATCTGTTACATGTATACCTGAAAGTATCTCCAAGATATTTATATACTTGAAGTAATATTTTTAATATTCATAAAATTTATAACAGTTAACCATTTCTTTGTGAGCACATATCTTGCCCAATTTTTGAACTTTGCTCCGATACCATTTGTCACGTCTCCCAGACCCAGCTTTCTACACCTATAACATAACTCAGATATTCTTCACTTTATGCGCCAGATAACATTGATAGTTTTATACTGAATCACTTACATATTCAGACTGTTATCTGGGGTTTAACTTCTTTTCAGTACTTATAGACAGCCATGGAATATAAGAATTTCCATGAAATTTTTTTTCGGCTTGACCTCCCCTCTTCTCAGTCCATCTAGTAGACTTATATATCTATATATATATTACTTGTATTTCTCAGGTTTTTTCTTTTCAGAGTTTTGTCCAACTCTAGATGATTGCTAGGCCCTTCCTCAACTTTCCAGTTTGCAGGCCTTATAAAATTTTCAACATTTTAAAGTTGCAGCATCGAGGTATAGATGTGTGCCTCCTCGCATACATCTATCTATACTCAGTTAACCTCCATTGCTCCAACTACTTTCCCAGCAGTTTATATGGACGGTACACAGATGCTCTGTTCATTGTATTTTTACATATGCTTACAATCTTACCTCACACAAACTTTTATCACACACTAGATTGTTCAATAGGATTCCCCCTTTATTTTACTGTTACAAACATTCAACATGTGTGACACTCTGGTACAGATTCAACTGTTCCATGGGAAAACTAGGAAACAAATCCTCTTGCTTCAATCAAATGGAGGTAGAGAATACTGAACTGGATAGTTTAGAATTCCTAGTGTTAGATCCTCGTCCTTAGTTAGGATTCAACTTCTGCTTTCATATGTTTACACTTACATTTAATAGAATAATTTAAATTCTAAATTTTTTTTCAATTCTTTCCATTGGAACACAGTCGACATACTGAACCCCATACTGCTATCACAGGGTTGTTGTTTCCTACTTTCTGTTATTGTTTACAGGGAATTTTGTGCCATCCGTATTGCTATGATAGGTTTAGTTGTTCGGTACTTGCTGTTCATGGGTACTGTTTTGTTAACATTTTCTGTTTATACACACAGAAATTAAATATTCCTTTAAAAGATAGCAAGCTATACCTATACATAGTTATTAGATTTGCTGTTCAATTGATCTATCATCTCTAACCTCATTACTACAAGGTACTCATCCCTACACCCAACCATTTGTCTCTGCTATCAATAGCTTTAATTTGCAATTACATGAGTTACTGAACCATTAATCAATCTAACATTTGCACAATGCACCATAACATAACAATTCATAAATTGCATAATGAACCATAACATCACAATTCATAAATTGCATAATGAACCATAACATCAAATTTCATAAAACAGGGATATGTGTAATACAGAGTTACAGAAATCTCCAAATTTATGCATGCACACCTCTACTATGACCAGTCCTCCCAACCTTAGAGTTCGTTTATCTCCAGAACTCACCCCCGAGCTGAGATCCTCCAAGAACAGACTAACCTCAATCTGTTCTGGAGTAGCTTATTTAAGCTATGCTTTCCCCAAAGCCTGTTTCCAATTCTGCGTCCATAATTTCAGGATGCTTTATTCCTGTTTAGCCTAGGCTTCCCATTTTGGGACTCTTTAAAGCTGCTTTAAGCTTTTCCTCAGCTTTTCCAGCTTTTTCTCACCTCTTCCCAACTACTCCTCTTCATTGGGGAAATTTAGATTTTTTCCTCAAAAATCTAAATTAGAAATAATTTCTTTCAAGGATTTTTGAAAGATTTTGGGGAAAGTCTTTTCCTTTTTCCATCACCTCATGGATTAGGCATGTGATCTCACTTTCTCATCTGGTCATAGTGCATACACAATATTTTATTTATTTTTCATAAATAAATAGTTAACCATATCCACAAATTAATTATCCATTGGGGTCCACCCCTCTTTGGATTTATGTTCAAATGTCTTATTTGAAAAGCATAGAACTTGGGGGTGTTACATATAAGTAAACGTCATGATGACAAGTAGAGTGCAATCCTGCATCACTAGAAGTAAGTTGCATAGCCATTGCAATCAAGGATGTTTCTCTATTTTTGTACCACATTTACTATATAGAATTTTCATGGCTCAAATGAATTATATGCAACAGAGATATCCAAGGTAAAATTTCTCTCTTAACCCAAATTATGGAATTTGAATCCATTCAAAAATACAAATAAATACAAAGTGGCACTCAAGTTCAATAATTGTTTTACATTAAAGGCATTGTGGGTAATTTTGAATAAAAGTGATCAACTTAAGAATACAAGATCCCAGGGTCAAGTGACATGGGAAAGAAATATAGTGACATGCTTCAGAAAAATATGTAAGAATTGTGGTGCACACTGGTCATCCTAATTTGTCCACATTTTCTTAAATAATTAGTGTTGAATTGGCATTGGTGATGGAGCACGTGTCATATTGATAAAATAATAAAACAATGATATGGGAAATGGGTATGCTAGCCACATTTCTTGAACATTATTTAGTGATATGTAGCCTATGTGATGGAGGGTCTCAAGAATCTCAAACATTGGAAGAACTAAATTCAACTGGCGAAAATTATGAGGCGGTAGGGCCCGAGGTAAATGCACATGATTCCCTAAACAAACATATAAAAAATGCTACATGATTTACATCACATTATATAAATTATATGGGGAGTGAAAAAATAATTTTTTAATGGTACAGTGTGGCTTCTTTATTTTGGTGGATAGGGTTAGACCCTTATTGCCCATTTCTCATCCCTCTCTCTCAAATATTTGCAGATGGAAGACATCTCTTTTTCTATAGTATCATCTCACTCCTCTTTATCTATCGAAGACCTCAATATACTCATAGATTCTCTAGATTGCATGGAAACCATAAACTTGAACTCCTTTGTGAATTCATTATCTATTTTTCTCATGCCCTCATCATTTCCTTCCTTGGTGGATGCATTTTAGATCACATCCTTAGCTAAGGGGATGAGCTCACCCTTCTTCGTAGTGACAAGCCCATCTTTTTCCTCTACTATAGGAAATATTGTTGCAAAGTGTGTTGCTCCATCCTCTGAATTCATGGAGATTGACTTTAATACACCCTTTGTTTTAGAAAATGCTGAAAAGAGTGTCATTCCTTCCTCAATCCTAGAGGGCTCATGTAAATTTCTGTTTCACCCATCTTCTCATGATGTTGTGAAATTTGAAACTGAGATTTCTTTCTCAAGTACGTGAGTTCATGAATCCCCTTCATTTTGATATTCCTTTTTTGGTTGAAGCATGGCTTGATATGAATATTAAATAGTTTAAGGCCATGTTTAATATATCTTTACTCCTCAATTATTTAGCACTCGAAACTGCTAATTCCAGATGAGCTTAATATTTTCCATTGGCTAGATATTTTTTTGTATCAATATTTGATAAATTAGTTCAGGTTTGTGGTTCTAGGGAAGTGTAGGGTCGTTTAAGAAACATTGGTTCCCCTATTTCAACCCCTTTTCGGCTTCAATTTATACTTCTCTAGTTTTGTTAAGGCCTCATAATCTACCTTTGCATCTATGGACTCTTCTATCATTTAAAGCTATAGGAAATTCTTTAATTAGATTTTATGAGCGTAGTGATGATATAAAATAGTACTTGAAACCAATATATTATCACATTTGTGGGAAAATGGACTTTAGTAAAGGCTTTCTTGCATAAATCAAATTGACAAGCCCAAATTATCTATGGTTGAAAAATCTAGATTATGAGCTTATTTATTTCCCCTGTTGAGCTTGTTACGAAACAGACCATTCCTTCAAAAATTGTTCCAAATCTCAAAAGATCAATGCTAGGAAAAAATAGTTGCAAACCAAGATAGTGAGAAGGTGCCAAGGTAGAACATTATATTTTATTTAAAGATGAACTTACCCCATATCACAACAACAATTAAAATCAAAAAGAGACATTAGAATCCAAGAAAGACTCCCACCAAGTTCATGGAAACTCAACAACAAGCCAAGTTGAGGTGGAATGTATAAAGGATACCTATGAAAATCCTGAGAAGTTTGGTTCCCCAAATGCTTCTCTTGAAAATAATTGTAAAAAAAAAACCTTGGGATAATCTTCCAAAAGTGGCCAAGGACAATTCAGATATTTTTGGTGATTCCTCTATCTCTTTGGAAAATAATTCTAAAAAAACAACTTCTTAGGTAGATTAGGAGAAAGAGGCCTGAATCACATAAGAATATTAAAGGTACAAGAGATATTTGAGATAATAACTATAAGAATGATCCTTGAGATATATTATATAGCACATGTTAGATCTAGGTGAGGAAAAAGCAAATATATACTTCACCAAGTAAAATAATAAGTTAGATGAATCTAAAGAAAAAATAGAAGCTAGTCAAAGGTAGAATGGAAAAAAATTAAGAACGGGATGCCAATGTATTTAAATATTAATGATATTTGGAAAATATTTAGCTCGAATGGTAACAAAATTTTTATTTTGTGGAGCTCTCCACTATGGATTTGGATTGACACTACAAGTTCAATCTCAAATCCTCAAGGAATTTTGGGAACACGTTTTTTAGAAGAATTGTAATGATTATGGGTTAGATCCGAGTTCTTTTAATATAATCCAAAATTCCATTTCTTTAAAAAAAAAAGAAACATAAATTATATGAGGTTGAACAACAGAGGGGTAAAGGGCGTCAGAGGTGATATACATTTATTTTTTCGCACTTGGAATGAAAGGCGCTACCAAATATTTTAATTTTTCAACTAATTTCCATCATCATAAGATTTAATATTTCTCCTTAGCTACTTTTTCTTCATATTAAATTTACTAATATGTGTTTTTCTTTTTTTTTTGTTCACTTTTTTAATTTACCAATGTGTGTCTCCCCACATAGATAACATTCTTTTTACAAAATCTCATTTTCTCAAACTTGTTTCTTATGGATGGGGTGGACACATTAAGAAAAAAATTATATCGCTTGAATCCATATCTAAGAGAGAATAGTTAACATAAAAATACATCTTGTGATCCCACTATAAGGATAAGGTTCAAAAATACATTGATTCCCTCCATTATATCATACATTGTATGAAATGTGATATTTTTCTTTTCAATATTTTCATATATATATCGGTTTGCTAGTTTGTTCACAAATCGACATGACAAACTAGTGGCTTGAGAAAATTTGACCTAAGGGAAGCTAAACTATAGAAAAACAAACCAATGATAACACCTATCCTTGGCCACACCAACCCATACTTATATATTGATTTGTTCCTGTGTGGCATCAAATGAGTGGCCTTTTCACCATGGAGTGCCTTAACAAAACACCTTATCACATATTTCTCTATGGTCCATGGGCTCATATGAAATGTGAGTTATATTTTATCACCTGTGTTTCTTTAAATAATATTCTTACCTGTACATATAATAATCCTAATCCATCACACCAAATGTACACCTTTCAACCTCACATTGCAATTTCTACTAAAATGGGGTTAGAAATGACCACCCTTGACATTATAATGTAGTTTCAGAAGATGCAATGAGAAAGATACAATTTGCAATATCTTATATATAATATGATATTTTGTGGGTTTAAAATGCCTACAAAGTATATTTCAATGGAATCTGCATGATATTTACATGTGTACTTACAATCAAAACTTAGATTGAAAAAGTAAACTATCATATTCACTCACTTAGGATCCCTAGGCTTTTAATGTTTTATAAAAATTACTTTATTTAATTGTTTCAGGAGCTAAATTTACTTCCCCCTCACCATCATTTAACCTAAATATTGTTGTAAAGGGTGTAAAGAAATGTTGTAAGGGACTATAAGGAGAAATAATTATAAATATGAAATTTAATATTTGTTCAATATTCAACTACACACATTAGCACACCATGTGTAGTGTCAGGTTGCATTTGAATAAGGTTTCTCTTTCAAAGTTCACGACTTCATATAATTAGTGATATTCATCCAAGAAAAAAAATCCATGGAACTTGATAATTATCATGATGAAGAGGACACGATGACAATGCTGAATGAAACATTAATAATAATATTTTTTGCATGGATGGTATTAGGAGTATCCATAGCAAATGGAAAATGAAATATACCTACCAGAAATAAATAACCGCCCCACTGAATTTGACTGAATCTCCTCATAGCAACATTCAAGGAGTAGGAGGCTTCACTAAACCTTTTAGTAATATGACTAAGCCTCCGGATGAAATCATCGCTAAAACTAAAACTTCCCTCTTACCGAAATTCAACCTACTTGAAAAAAGGATATGAAAAGAAACACTTTCATGTGAGGAATTAAAAAAATCCCAATGATGACTTCTTTACCAATACAACTTCACATTAAAAAATGTTGCATCCAACTCTCCCAGGTTCCTTTTGACCTTCACTTCTCCAAGAACCATAAGGACCCAAAGGACACTTCTTGCATCAAAGCTTGGTATGAATATGTGGGAAAAATGAAAAAAACAATCGACTTCATCGCAAGCTCATTGCTGACACTTGGATATGAAAAAAGATTTGTCTCCTTCAATTGTCAATTGAATCTCGTACCTTCATTTTATTTTAAAATTTTGGTTTGAGAATATCTCATCCTTCCTTTAATTTTAAAAATTATATTTAAGAACATATATCTTCTAGTGTATATATTTACACTATCATAGAAAGAAACAAATAACTTGTTTATAGAGTTAATCTTGAAAATAAATTTTTTGACACTTCACAATATTACAATTCTTATCTTATGATATATGTGGATTGATCCACTATCATAATTGCAAGCTTATCATTGTTGTAGTAGTCACTCATTCTTACAGAATAATAGGTTATTGAATTATTTTTAGAATCCATAGGCTTCCAAGTTGTTATTTTCCACGTTAAAGGTATTCATCCACGTTGATTAATCATAGTTTTTCCCTTCAGGTGAGGAGGATGTAGGGAAAAACTATAAATTATTATTTTGGAAGAATTTTGTTGATGGATGGTACTAGCAATAGCCATGGCACAAAAGTACCATCCCTTGGCTAGCTTCTACTTGTTATTAGGAGCCCTTACAGTGAAACTCTAGTTACATTTTAATATTTTATGGATGTTACATTCTAATATTTTAAGAAATACACGTGGGTTATATAAAGCAAAGCCACATACATATGTGAGTATAGAGAAGAGAAAGCATGTACAATTTCCACACCATGGTATTCTAAATACCAGGGGTCCTTAAAATGGTATTGGACCTTAGTATTGTGTCCAAAAATAGATATTTTATTCCTTCAAATAATAACATCAACATTAGTTTCATTTTGACCCATGGTATTGGCTAAGGCCTAAGCTATACAAGGAGATGAATATCAAAGTGTTTTGAGTGCAAGTGATGAGTATTTGTTGAATAGGTTAATCTAAAGGAATTTCGCATGGTACATCTTATTGATGAGTATTTTATCTGAAATAAGTGTGCACCCAGGAATATGATGATGGATCATATCCAATAGATATGAAATGATTATACATTGATAATTTACGTGTGGATTGTTTTGGTTTGTGACATTAATGTTTGATCCCTGTTTAATTATGTATGCCGAGATATGGGTTCTTTTTTGAAGGTCTGATGTGCAACGAAGGTATAAGTCAATAATTGTAGATATTTATGTGGGTTTGATAAATAAAAGGTGCGTGTGTATGCACGTTTGATAACTGAAAGGTTCTTGCATACGCGAGTCTCATTCTAGTAAGTTTCATGTTGATTTTGTAGTTTGGACAGATCTGTACACGGGTTTGATTACTAAAGGGAGCGTGTACACACGGAAGTGCGTATATAAATAATTTTTTCCTAAATATGATATATGATCATCTTAACTAGTCTTGCAAAGTTTTTTGTTGTATGTCAATGAATTAATACTTGATGATCCCGTTTTAATTATGATGATTGAAGTTATTGTGGATTCATATATTAAAGGGTGTTGATTCTGCTATTTGTATGTGATTGAAGATTTGTGATGGATCTGTGATTATTTCATAATGATTTAGTGGTTATGTAACTTAGTGTCTATTTCATAATGACAATGATTCAGTTTCAAGGTTCAATGCTTTGAGATCTGTATGTAGGTATACTTCAAGGAAGTCACATATACACACATGTATGCTAAATAATAGTAGCATATATATTCTGACATTTTTTTATCATGATTTTAAGTTGGTTTAATGGATCCAATGTGACAATTTATGAAGTTTGGTCCATGGAGGTGTTGAGGGTTGGATACTTCAGTAAAGAGGTTGAAGCTTCCTTCCAGTAGTACTTAGTACTCATATCAGGGTTTGGAGCTCTTTTATAGTGGTTTTTTGAGAACGAGCGAAGGTTGTAGACTTATGGAGGTGGGTTCTTGCGTGATGGTATGAGTCTATGCCAATACAAGATTGTAAGAATTATTTGATCATAATAAAAATAAGACGAAGACGATGACAAGGGTGGTTTTCTCCCACATTGGGTTCCCCCCTAAAAATACAGGTGTTCATATGTTTTTCTTATATGTGATGTTTTATTCTGTTCTTATTACACATGATTAATATTTATCTAATGTTGATGAAATAATGCATACTAGTTCAAGATAAATAGATGTTGAATTAATTGAAAAACTAAGTTGATTGGATATACGATAGTTTTCTACATAGGTGTACATAGAGAGTTTTACCTTCACAATAGTCACGTGCATACACAGGTTTAATTCATAATAGTCGCATACAAAAATTAAAATAGGAAAAATAAATAAAGTTTTAAAATACCGATTCACCTCCCCTCTCATTATTTTTCCTAAAAATTGGAATAAGAGCTGGGCTCTTTGGAAGGAGCTTTATCGCTTGAAGGAATATTCATCAAGACAAGAAATCAAGAGGGGACAACATCTATCAGGTCACCATTATTCAACGAAACCAATCTAATTTTCTGGAAGGTAAGAATAAGATATTACCTACAATCACTTGGAGAAAATGTATGGGGAATCATTGAAGGATGCTTACAATATGCATTCTCCATTCCCACGGATGAAGCAGAAAAGAATAACTTTGATACCAATGCAAAGGATTTCAATTCTCTATTCGGAAGGTTGGCAGAATCATAATTTTTCAAACTCATCCAGCTAACTATGACATAATCTATATGGGACAAGATCATCCAAAGCTATGAAGGTGACATCGAGGTAAAAAGTGCCAAACTTCAAACTCCTATAATTCAATATGAAACTCTGAGAGTGCACAATTATGAAAGTATCACAAGTTTCTTTCTTATGGTAGATAAAATCATGAATCCTATGAGAAATATTGGTGAAGAAATAAAAGAATCATCACTCATTGAAAAAATATTAAGGTCTCCGGCTCCTATATTCAATTCAAAAGTTTCTACCATAGAATAAATGGAGGTCATGAGGAATATTTATGTTGAAAAAATTCATGGTATTTTAATAGCCTATGGAATGGGAAAATAGGGTCCCTTAGATATCATAGAAGTTTCATTCAAATTTACTTCAAAAGTAAAATAAAAAGAAGAAAGAGGATGTATCAGAAGAAGAAGAGGAAAACTTCGTAAAGAGACTCCATGTGGGTAATAGTGAGCCTTGCTATTGCACCAAGAGTGCTGCAACTCCCAGGGGCTACCCTACTTTACTTTATCAACCTGAGGTTCATACAAACTTTAAGGTGACAGTGCTATATACACAGCAGATGCATTGTGTTCATGTCATCCTCTTCTCCTTTATGAAAGGGTGCTACTTCTAGGGGTTCTCAATGAAGTCTGTCACACTTTAATGAAACTAAACTAAATTGCAGAAAGTAAATGAAAAAAATGGAACTAATTTAATGTGCAGGAAGGAAATGACTCTAAGAAACTAAATTAAATTGCTAAAAAGAAATGATATGAAGGAAATTAATTTACTTTTCAAAAGACAAATAACAGAAAGGAAACTAATCCTAAACCACACTTAACTTGGCCAAACGGCTAAATGCACTCTACTTACCCTATGATCTATCTAGCATGCTTCTATCCATGACTTAATTATAATTGAAAAGAGTTAATTTGCAGCTTGGAGGGAAGAGATGGGCTAAAAGAGGCTAATGGGGGGTTTAACACATGAAACGAGGTTTGGAAGTGGAAACAGGGGGGTTAAAACCTTATAAAACATTATGATAGCGTGATAAATGACTTTGGAGCAGATGGAGCTCAAAAATGAGATGGCGAAGTGTAATGGAGAACAAAATTTGCAATGTGAAATTTCGCAATCGCAACTTTGTAAGATTAAAGGGACAGCAGTAAGGATTAAAAATAATGAATTAAGTTATGCAAAGTGCAAAGTGAAATGGAAAGTTTTGAATCACAATATCGCAAGTTTAGATGGATAACAGTAAAGATCAAGAGGAATGAAATAAAATGTCAGAAGTGCAGTTTGCAATGCGGTAAGGGTTGTGCGTTACGATCTGCGATGTGGCAAGTTTTGCGAATTGCGAAGTGTGATGAGTGACATGGCAGAGTTATCGCATCGGCGGAATGAACGATAAGTGTTATGCACAAAGTTAAATTGTGTGATTTGCGATTTCCGATTTCTCAATATCGCACTCACAAGAATCGAGTGGTAAGTGTTAAGGGTAAAAGCTAAAATGTGTGGAGTGTGATTTTATGATGGGCGACGTGGAAGTGGGATCGACGGCGGGGCGTGATTTTGCAATATCGCAATCGCAAGGACCAACGATAAGTGCTAAGTGAGAAAAGGTAAACGGTGCGAAGTGCGATTTGCGATTTCACAATATCGCAATTGCAAAGAACGAGTTTTAAGTGTTAAAGGTAAAAGGTAAACGATGCAAAGTACGATTTGCGATTTCGCTATATCGTAATTGCAAAGAGCGAGGGGTAAGTGTTAAAGGTAAAAGAAAAATGTTGCGATTTGCGAAGTGCAATGTAAGGTGGCAGGAGACTCGAGGAGGAAAGGTAGAGGCCAATTTTTCAGTGGTTTTGAATGGTTTTTCACTTGTTTTGCATAAAAAGGTAAGGCAATCGTGAATGGAGAAAAACAAAGAAGTAAGGCTTGAAGGGATTAAGTGCGTTAATGTAATTATTTTATTTTAAATTTCAAATAATGATAAATATTTCAATTTATTTTATAATTTTTGTCTTACAATTTTTTAATATAATAAAATATTATTTAAAAAACATTTTAATATTTCAAAATTAATTTTATGCTTTAAATAAGTTAAAAAATAATATACAGAAAGCTCTTCTTGGCTTGGAGATGTAAAATCTCTACTAACAGGGTCAACCACGTGAAGGTGAGAGCTTATATGACCCCAAAAATGGTACATCATTGGCATGGGACTAACCACAGACGCGCACCCACACAATCCATTGCCAATGAGTCATAATCAATCACATGCATACATGCACACAACAAACATAGGGTGCACACAAACATACACATAGCCACAAACATTACAAATAATGACTCACAAGGTGACATGTTCACACACATCACAATTATAATGAAGATTAGAATTAACATTATTTTATGCATGTGTTGAAAATTGAGTATAAGTATTATGATGTTGATAATTGCATTTATTTTATAAGTTAATTAGTTTAAAATTAATAAGTATTTATTTTATTTATTATATTTAAAACAATTCTTATTATTAACCAAACTTTAGAATTAATATTTTTCCCTATATTATTAAATTATAGTATTATGATTTTTTTTAATAAATTATTCAAATGAACGAAATTTTTTAAATAAAATTAATATTTATTGTATTGATTTTAATATTAAATAATTAATTGATATGTGTTGTTACAAATTGATGTTGTTATAAATTTTATGTTGTTTTTCTTTTTAGTTTTAGTTTCATGGTTTGCATGATACTCTATAACACGATAATCGTTAATTGAGGTGTAGGTTGTGGGATAATATTATGTCCTTTTTAGTGTTATTGTAATAAGTGTATTTTTTTTTCATATAAAATGATTAAAATTTAGATAGAAAAAAGATTAAAAAATAAAAATAAAAAATTAATTAAAAAAAAAAAAGAATACATTCACACATACAAAGAATACAATTAAACAAGACACGTACAAATGTAGAAAAGAATAAATTCATATACGCATTAAGAATACACTCATACACATACAAAGAAAAAAAGTAATCAAGACACATAAAATGTAGTAAAGAATAGATTCATACACATGAAGAATACATTCATATACATACAAAGAATATAACTAAACAAGACACATGCAAATGTGGAAAAAGAGATTCATACACACATGAAGAATACATCCGGACACATAAAGATAATAAAAGTAAACAAGACACATAATAATGTAGCAAAGAGTAGATTCATACACAAAGAATACATTCATACACATACAAAGAATACAACTAAATAACACACATTAGAATGTGGCAAAGAGCAGTTGAGACACACATGCAAAAGAAATTCATACACATAGAGGGAATACAAGTAAAAAAGACACACTACAAAGAATATATTCATACACATGAAGAAGAAATTCATAGACATACAAAAATACAAGTAAAGAATAGATTCATACAAACACAAAAAAATACAAGTAAACAACACACATCAATTGCAACAAAGAATAGATCCATATACATACAAGTAAACAATTCTCATACAAATGAAACCACCACTTTAACACTAAGGCATACCCAAACAAAATATGCATATACATACAAATAAACAATGAAAGAATACTCAAAAACATGAATAATGAGAGATTCATAAACATAGAAGAATAAACACTCCAAAGAAGTACATGCAACTAATGCAAACCTCTAGATAATAAATTCACACATATCATAGAGAAATAGATATCCTATTCATTAATGCATACCAAAACAAAAATATCAACAAATAAATTTTAACTATCTAAATTCAACTAATAAAAACACCATCTCAATTCTCAAAATAATACATCCATATACATACAAAATAAAGAATCCAAAGCATACATTATAACTCAAATACATTAATATATAAATATATAAACATTCAAGAATATATTTATAGTATATAAATAATAAAACCAATACTTACACATTCAATATAATAAATTTATAAAAATATTTAAATATTTAATATATTAGTATTTAATTTAAACCTATAAAAATAGAAATATGTAAATATTAAAAAATATTTATCTATATATATGAAAAGGAGGGAAAAATCTAATATAAATATCTTAATAACATACTTATAATAAACATATATAATTAAAAAAAAATCAAAATCATAAAAAAATCAAAATCAAAACAAAAAAATATAAATTAAAAAATATAAATAAATTTAAGTTATAATGTTTATATAATGTATGTGAATAAGAGTGATTTTGTCATTTTTGTGCAATGTGTTGGGAAGATGTTTAAAACATTGTAAAAATGTTAAATGATTTATGTGAATAAGAGTGATTTTGTAATTTGTGTGCAATGTTTTGGGAAGATGTTTAAAGAATTGTAAAAATGTTAAATGATTTATGTGAATAAGAGTGATTTTTCCATTTAGGTGTATGTGGGAGAATATTTAAAACATTGAAAAAATGTTAAATTATTTATGTGGAGTAAAAGTGATTTTGCTATTTGTGTGTATGTACTGAAGATGTTTAAAACATGTTTAAGAAATATTATTATAATAAAATGATACATTTGTGGTTGTGCATATTGGAGTTACTATAAACTAAAGATCATGAAAACCATAAACACAAGGAACACAACTCAAAGGAGGGTTAAAATGTGACCTTCCTAAGAGCCTTTTGAAGGGGTTAAATTCCCCTCCACCAAAAAAAAGTCTACTCCTTTTATTAATGATAGTTTACATCTTTGATGGGCCCATCTAAACAAAAATATATATTTGTTTCTAATTACAACATTACAAAACATAAAAATAGCTAATGTCTTCGACTCACGATCAACTTTAACATTGATAAATTTTCTGCAAACATAAAAAATTCAAATAATATGGTTAATATACAAACCCTTCATAAAAACTTGCAGCATAATTAAATGTACAAATCATAAAAAAAATCCATCATATATATATAAACCTATAATTTATAATAAATATTAATAAAATAATATCAATATAATATAATTTACAAATTTAATATAAAAACAACTAAATTTAAAAAAAAAAACACATTTGGTAACTTTTAACTTCGAACTTTTAACTTCGATGAAACAATAGCATGCTTTTATTAATGAAATTTCATTGAGTAAATAAAATTTCAATAGACCCAGCCATGTCTAGTAAGATATGGATATTCACTACGCCATACTCCATTCTAGGTAAAAGGAAATAGTATTTGTTCCCAGCACAAGGAAGATACAATGGGCATATGGAAACAAAAAAAATTATACATATTTTTCAAATTAAAATATAAAATAAAATAATGAATAAGTAATGATAATAAAATATAGGATTTAAATTCTGAATGGATAACACCGATTCTAGGTAAATATATATGATCTCTAAGTAAAAATAAATGTTGCATTGGAGAATTAATAAAAAAATATAAGCATTGCTATATAATTAATTAGAAAAAATACGTAATGTAATTAATAACAGAGAAAAAATAATAATAATCTTATGATTATTTGAGAGTTTCCAGGTGAAACCCTAATAATAAAACCAAGTAATTAATAACACAAACACAGAGGAAAAAGGAATCTTTTAATTATAGATCTGCTTAATTAATAACACACACATAGGGGAAAAAGGAATCTTTTAATCTTTTCGGAGATCGTTGTGAAGTTGTATGATTGTTTTGGGAGTGCGCATGCGTGAAGTTGTATGATTGTTTTATATCACCTGCTCTTGACTACCAACCAATGATGGGTTTAATTGCCATGAACTCAAACTCAAAAATACTAATAGACATATCTCACGGATTGAACTTATCACAACTGAGAGACTCATAAGTCTCCACTAATTGTTGACTGACTTCATCATACAGGAGAACTTGTACATGTACTTGTTCCCTTGTTATGCATGAAAATAGCACGACTCTGAATGAGCCAACTCATAATTTAGACTAATTGTTGGAAAGTCCATTAAGACCTTAGTAATTTACTGTTTACAATTAGAACCGAATGCAATGCCATAACCCATAAGGCAGAGAAACATAATAAAATTGAATTGATTACATAATAGAAATAAAACAATCCGGTGAATGCTAATTGAATTGATTATATAATACAAATAAAACAATCCCATGAATGCTAATTAAATATAAAGCTATGTCCAAAATAGAACTGGATTGTAACTAGCTATGTACGCTATGTAGAAATAATTCTAGAATTAGATTTGTAACCTATGGAGAAGACATTTATTTCTAGATAGGCGCTACTCAGGAATTTCTGAGGTTTCTTTTAGCTGTCACTTATGAATTGCACAATAATCAACAGAAATGGTCTCTCTGAGGAATGTCTATATCTGGCTCTCACGGTGCCTCTCTATATGCAGGTTTTTGGTGGTGCCTCTCAACTGACTAAACCACCTTCTCAATCTCTCTATACGCAAAGGTGGATAGGGATGAGGCTTGGGAGGTCTTGACTGGAGCAAAGGTGAGAGGAGGAGTGTGAGGCTTCAAAAACTTCCCTAGGAATTATCAGGGTCAGCATTTTGTTGGTGGTGCAGTGGTTGCATTGGTAAAGCAATTCATGATTCATCACCACAATACAACACTGTATCACGTGCAAGCTAACGATATAGTAGAGTCATTTCACAAGATTTTGGAACGTTATCGACCAAGGTGTGCTCAGTCAATAGGGAAGACTGGGATGACAAAATTCTTGTTGTTCTATCAATAGAGATGACTGGGATGACAGAATTCCTGTTGTTCTGTGGGCCGAACGATTGATGGAACTAACTTGGAAAGGACGAAAGATGAATGGAAAGAAAGGCTATCACAACCATTAAGTAATGGTTGGATGATGTGTTGTTCCATCATGTGTCGAATGAATCCACGGCACAATCTCTATGGAAGAAATTACAGAAATCCACGGCACAATTTCTATGGAAAAAAATTACAGACGGACATAGACGACTAAAACCCACTCAATTGGAATAATTATTCAAGATATATATATCATAAAGATATTCTTAAACTGCAAAAAGAAACAAATGAGAACCAGGCCATTCACAAACAATACTAACCTTGTTCCTTAGGAATCTTTCATTTACTATTGAACCTTGCTTCATAGGAATCTTTCATTTGCTATTGAAACTATGGAAACTCGTGTTTGCTAAAGCCGTGGAACCTCCTCATTCTCTACTACAAAAGCATTAGAAAAGCTACTCCAGCTCCTGTATATAAATTCGAACTCATTAGAAAAGGAAACAGAGAAAAGAGAGACAGGAATAAATTTAAATATTTCGATGAGTACCAACTCACTCGGAATTATTTGTTGATCAAGTGGCCCTTCAGCCACCAATGCAGCCATGACTTTCTCTCTCAATTAACAAAAAACCATAAGCACACAAAAAAAACATTTACACAAGACACAACATTACAGGAATACCACAACACTACACAAGACATTCATGCATACAACACTACAAACATTTATGGAGCGCTCCATAGATAGAAAACTTTACATCAGAGTTTTTGAGAGAGTGAACATCCATGCTTAACCTGTAGATTGAACAGGGAAAAAAAATTGTCACGTTACACAAATGTCTTCTGTTAAATGAGATTAACATACACAAAATAAAGGAACATAAAATTACTCAAAATTACCCTCTCCATGAATAATCCAGTCCATCGTTCGTGCTGTTGTTTTCGGCCTCCTCTTCGTTCCTGAATTTCCTCCTCTCATTCTTCATTTATCACAATCACGGATCCCTTTAATTCTTCATTCATGAGACACCTCCTCCTCTTCGTTCTTGAATTTCCTCCTCTCATTCAACATTCATCACAATCAACGATCTCTCTTATTCTTCATTCATCAGGCCCACGAGTATATAATGACTAGGGATATAGTGAGTTTTATGCTGCTTCTTTTTTTGGACCGTTGTGTTCAAATTTGGGTTTAAGTAATCTTTTAATTACTATCCATTAAACCAATCTTTTAATTGCTATTCATTAAACTATCTTTTAACTCAGTATTACTATTTTATAACTTATGATATTTTTTAAAACTGAGCTTTTTAAAACTTGCGACCATATAGTTCAATCCTTGTCCGTAACTTTCAGTATTTGTGAGTTTTATGCATGTACTTTTGGACCGTTGTGTTCAAATTTAGGTTTAACCAATCTTTTAACTACTATTCATTAAACCAATCTTTTAATGGCTATTCATTAAACAATCTTTAAACTCAGTATTACTATTTTAGAACTTATGATATTTTTAAAAATTGAGCCGGTTCAATCCATGTCCGTAACTTTCCGTTTTTATATTTTCATTTAAACTTTCTTTTAACCTGCGTTTTTCAGTCTTTGGGTGCGCATAATAGTGGTTGGGTGAGAGTTATGGTGCAAAGCATATATATATATATATATATATATATATATATATATATATATATATATATATATTAAAACAATGATAATTTAAAAATTTAAAATTTATGTGAAACTTTTAATTTAATTTAATTTATCTATATATATATATATATATATAATTAATTTTAAAAATAATTAGTCTTTTTTTATATATATATATGAACTAATGAGAACCAAATGTATAACAAAAATGTATGGTTAAAAGAGATGTGAATATAATATTGATTTAGGTTATATATATATATATATATATAAAATGATAATAGTAAAAATTTAAATATATTTAAAATCTATGTGATATTTTTAAATTAAATTTTGTATATATAAAATTAATTTTAAAAATAGTTAGTCTTTTTTATATATATGAACTATTGAGAATCAAATATTATTATTGGTAACAAAAATATATGGTTAATATTATTTTTTATTAGAGACGTCAAGTTTAAAACAATAATAATAACTTATTGGTAGCAAAAATATATGGTTAACATTATTTTTATTAAATATGTCAAGTTTAGTGGTAGAGGAAGACTTTCTCTTTAGACATGACTAGAGAATCAAAATCGTTCTTCCTCAAGTATTTTCAAATGGACAACAATTGCATATACATACCGTTGCAAACTTACTAAATTTATCTACTTAAAATAGATACTTGTAAGACTTAATATTAGGCTAACAAATATTAGCATTAATAGATTTTTATATCATTTTGTTTGCAATCTATTATTGATGTCATTTTTATATTAAAAGTTCTATTTAAAAATCATTTGTGAATAATGTCACATAAAGATTGACTTTTTCCTTCTTTTTTTCCCTCCAAGCCTACATTGAGTAAGGGTTGAATATATGTCAAACAAAAACATAGAGGATGTCTTGAAGGAAAATATTTTTGGGAGAGCACCTTGAAGAACTTTATGAATACATTCCTAAAATTTAGAGTCTAAGATGATTCTTTTTGAAACAATGTAAGCTTCTACATAATGCCTTGCACTAGTAAAAGGAGCATGGAAATATAACTTAGAATGAACCAAGTTCATTTTCACTCAAAAAAATGCGAGGGAACACCAACTACCCTTATATCACTAGCAACATGGAAATCCCCGTCACACATAAAGTTGAAACACAAAATCCAAAGTCCCTTCACAACCACTTAATGTTGAGAGTTTTTGGAAACCAATAGAGAAGTAAGATTCAATATACATACCTACGTGGGTGTGTCTTATATTGGATCAAAAACCTATATTTCCATATTATATATTCCTGCATGGGATCTCTTGAGAGATAATTGATTTTGTGTTGTGGCACATTATACATGCATGTGAGTTGCAGAAACGTCATGATGACAAGTAGAGTGCAATCCTGCATCACTAGAAGTATGTTCCATAACCATTGCAATGAAGGATGTTTCTCTATTTTTGTACCACATTTACTATATATAATTTTCATGGCTCAAATGAATTATATGCAATAGAGATATCCAAGGTAAAATTTCTCTCTTAACCCAAATTGTGGAATTTGAATCCATTCAAAAATACAAATAAATACATAGTGGCACTCAAGTTCAATAATTGTTTTACATTAAAGGCATTGTGGGTAATTTTGAATAAAAGTGATCAATTTAAGAATACAAGATCCCAGGGTCAAGTGACATGGGAAAGAAATATAGTGACATGCTTCAAAAAAATATGTAAGAATTGTGGTGAACACTGGTCATCCCAATTTGTCCACATTTTCTTAAATAATAAGTGTTGAATTGGCATTGGTGATGGAGCGCGTGTCATATTGATAAAATAATAAAAAAATGATATGGGAAATGGGCATGGTAGCCACATTGCTTGAACATTATTTAGTGATATGTAGCCTATGTGATGGAGGGTCTCGAGAATCTCAAACATTGGAAGAACTAAATTCAACTGGCCAAAATTACGAGGCGGTAGGGCCCGAGGTAAATGCACATGTTTCCTTAAATAAACATATAAAAAATGCTACATGCTTTAAATCACATTACATAAATTATATGGGGAGTGAAAAAATAATTTGTTAATGGTAGAGTGTGGCTTCTTTATTGTGGTGGATAGGGTTAGACCCTTATTTCACAATTCTCATCCCTCTCTCTCAAATATTTCCATATGGAAGACATCTCTTTTGCTATAGTATCATCTCACTCCTCTTTATCTATGGAAGACCTCAATATACTCATAGATTCTCTAGATTTCATGGAAACCATAAACTTGAACTCCTTTGTGAACTCATTATCTATTGTTCTCATGCCCTCATCATTTCGTTCCTTGGTGGATGGATTTGAGATCATATCCTTAGCTAAGGTGATGAGCTCACCCTTCTTCGTAGTGACAAGCCCATTTTTTTCCTCTACTATAGGAAATATTGCTGCAAATTGTGTTGCTCCATCCTCTGAATTCATGTAGATGGACTTTAATACACCCTTTGTTTTAGAAAATGCTGAAAATAGTGTCATTCCTTCCTCAATCCTAGAGGGCTCATGTAAATTTTTGTTTCACCCATCTTCTCATGATGTTGTGAAATTTGCAACTAAGATTTCTTTCTCAAGTACGTGAGTTCATGAATCCCCTTCATTTTGATATTCCTTTTTTGGTTGAAGCATTCAAGCACACAAAATTATTCTAATAGCATGGATTGATATGAATATTAAATAGTTTAAGGCCATTTTTAATATATCTTTAGTCCTCGATTATTGAGCACTCGAAACTGCTAATTCCAGATGAGCTTAATATTTTTCCATTGGCTAGATATTTTTTTGTATCAATATTTGATAAATTAGTTCAGGTTTGTGGTTCTATGGAAGTGTAGGGTTGTTTAAGCAACATTGGTTCCCCTCTTTCAACACCTTTTCGGCTTCAATTTATACTTCTCTAGTTTGGGTAAGGCCTCATAATCTACCTTTGCATATATGGACTCTTCTATCATTTAAAGCTATAGGAAATTCTTCAAGTAGA
The DNA here is from genome assembly GCA_034641835.2 of Pinus albicaulis. Lineage (NCBI taxonomy): Eukaryota > Viridiplantae > Streptophyta > Pinopsida > Pinales > Pinaceae > Pinus > Pinus albicaulis. The sequence continues at coordinate 62,718 of JAXQQM020079568.1, forward strand.
TTTTATGAGCGTAGTGATGATATAAAATAGTACTTGAAACCAACATATTATCACATTTGTGGGTAAATGGACTTTAGTAAAGGATTTCTTGTATAAATCAAATTGACAAGCCCAAATTATCTCTGGTTGAAAAATCTAGATTATGAGCATATTTATTTCCCCTATAGAGCTTGTTACGAAATAGACCATTCCTTCAAAAATTGTTCCAAATCTAAAAAGATCAATGCTAGGAAAAAATAGTTGCAAACCAAGATAGTGAGAAGGTGCCAAGATAGAACATTATATTTTATTTAAAGATGAACAAGCCAAGTTGAGGTGGAATGCATAAAGGATACCTATGACAATCCTTGAGATATAGTATATAGCACATGTTATATCCTTGAGATATAGTATATAGAACATGTTAGATCCATGGGAGGAAAAAGGAAATATATACTTTAGCAAGTAAAATAATAAGTTAGATGAATCTAAAGATAGTCAAAGGTAAAATGGAAAAAACTTAAGAACGGGATGCAAATGTATTTGGATATTAATGCTATTTGGAAAATATTTAGCTCGAATGGTAAAAAAAAAAAAAAAATTTGCGGAGCTCTCAACTATGGATTTGGATTGACACTATAATTTCAATCTCAAATCCTCAAGGAATTTTGGGAACACATTTTTTAGAAGAATTGTAACGATTATGGGTTAGATCGGAGTTCTTTTAATACAATCCAAAATTCCATTTATATTTAAAAAAAAGAAACATAAATTATATGAGGTTGAACTACAGAGGGGTAAAGGGCGTTGAAGGTGATATACATTTCTTTTGTCGCCCTTGGCATGAAAGGTGCTACCAAATATTTTAATTGTTCAACTAATTTCCATCATCATATTAAATTTACTAATGTGTGTTTTTTCTTTTTCCTTTTTACACTTTATTAATTTACCAATGTGTGTCTCCCCACATAGATAGCATTCTTTTTACAAAATCTCATTTTCTCAAACTTGTTTCTTATGGATGGGGTGGACACATTAAGAAAAAAATTATATCTCTTGAATCCATATCTAAGAGAGAATAGTTAACATAAAAATACACCTTGTGATCCCAATATAAGGATAAGGTTCCAAAATACATTGTTTCCCACAATTATATCATACATTGTATGAAATGTGATGTTTTTTTTTTCAATCTTTTCATATATATATATATCTGTTTGCTAGTTTGTTCACAAATCGACATGACAAACTAGTGGCTTGAGAAACTTTGACCTAAGGGAAGCTAAACTATAGAAAAAAAAACCAATGAGAACACCTATCCTTGGCCACACCAACCCATACTTATATATTTATTTGTTCCTGTGGCATCAAATGAGTGTCCTTTTCACCATGGAGTGCCTTAACAAAACACCTTATCACATATTTCTCTATGGTCCATGGGCTCATATGAAATGTGAGTTATATTTTCTCACCTTTGTTTCTTTAAATAATATTCTTACCTGTACATATAAGAATTCTAATCCATCACACCAAATGTACACCTTTCAACCTCACATTGCAATTTGTACTAAAATGGGGTTAGAAATGACCACCCTTGACATTATAATGTAGTTTCAGAAGATGTAATGAGAAAGATACAATATGCAATATCTTATATATAATTTCATATTTTTGTGGGTTTAAAACGTCTACAAAGTATATTTCAATGGAATCTGCATGATATTTACATGTGTAATTAGAATCCAAACTTAGATTGAAAAAGTAAACTATCATAGTCACTCACTTAGGATCCCTAGGATTTTAATGTTTTATAAAACTTACTTTATTTAATTGTTTCAGGAGCTAAATTTACTTCCCCCTCACCATGATTTAACCTAAATATTGTTGTAAAGGGTATAAAGAAATTTTGTAAGGGACTATAAGGAGAAATAATTATAAATATGAAATTTAATATTTGTTCAATATTCAATTACACACATTAGCACACCATGTGTAGTGTCAAGTTGCATTTGAATAAGGTTTCTCTTTCAAAATTCATGACTTCATATAATTAGTGATATTCATCCAAGAAAAAAAATCCATGGAACACTATAATTATCATGATGAAGAGGACACGATGACAATGCTGAATGAAACATTAATAATAATATTTTTTTCATGGATGGTATTAGGAGTATCCATAGCAAATTTAGAATGAAATATACCTACCAGAAATAAATAACAGCCCCACTGAATTTGACTGAATCTCCTCATAACAACATTCAGGGAGTAGGAGGCTTCACTAAACCTTTTGGTAATATGACTAAGCCTCCAGATGAAATCATCGCTAAAACTAAAACTTCCATCTTACCCAAATTCAACCTACTTGAAAAAAGGATATGAAAAGAAACACTTTCATGTGAGGAATTAAAAAAATCCCAATGATGACTTCTTTACCAATACAACTTCACATTAAAAAATGTTGCATCCAACTCTCCCAGGTTCCTTTCGACCTTCACTTCTCCAAGAACCATAAGGACCCAAAGGACACTTCTTGCATCATAGCTTGGTATGAATATGTGGGAAAATTGAAACAAACAATCGAATTCATCACAAGCTCATCGCTGACACTTGGATATGAAAAAATATTTATCTCCATCAATTGTCAATTGAATCCCGTACCTTCATTTTATTTTAAAATTTTGGTTTGAGAATATCTCATCCTTCCTTTAACTTTAAAAAATATATTGAAGAACATATATCTTGTAGTGTATATATTTACAGTATCATAGAAAGAAACAAATAACTTGTTTATAGAGTTAATCTTGAAAATAAATTTTTGGACACTTCACAATATTACAATTTTTATCTTATGATATATGTGGATTGACCCACTATCATAATTGCAAGCTTCTCACTATTGTAGTAGTCACTCATTCTTATAGAATAATAGGTTATTGAATTATTTTTAGAATCCGGAGGCTTCCAAGTTGTTATTTTCCACGTTAAAGGTATTCATCCACGTTGATTAATCATAGTTTTTCCCTTCAGGTGAGGTGGATGTAGGGAAAAACTGTAAGTTATTATTTTGGAAGAATGTTGTTGATGGATGGTACTAGAAATTGTGATGGCAGAAAATTAGCAGCCCTTGGCTAGTTTCTGCTTGTTATTAGGAGCCCTTACAGTGAAACTATAGTTACATTTTAATATTTTATGGATGTTACATTCTAATATTTTAGGAAATACACGCGGGTTCTGTAAAGCAAATCCACGTACATACGTGAGTATAGGGAAGAGAAAGCATGTACAATTTCCACACCATGGTATTCTAAATACTACGTGTCCTTAAAACGGTATTGGACCTTAGTATTGTGTCCAAAAATAGATATTTTATTCCTTCAAATAATAACATCAACATTAGTTTCATTTTGGCCCATGGTATTGGCTAAGGCCTAAGCTATACAAGGAGATGAATACCAAAGTGTTTTGAGTGCAATTGATGAGTATTTGTTGAATAGTTTAATCTAAAGCAATTATGCATGGTACATGTTATTGATGAGTATTTTATCTGAAATAAGTGTTGACCTAGGAATATGACGATGGATCATATCCAATAGAAATGAAATGATTATACATTGATAATTTATGTGTGGATTGCTTTGGTTTGTGATATTAATGTTTGATCCATGTTTTATTATGTATGCTGAGATATGGGTTCTTTTTTGAAGGTCTGATGTGCAACGAAGGTATAAGTCAATAATTTTAGATCTCTATGCGGGTTTGATAAATAAAAGGTGCGTGTGTATGCACGCTTGATAACTGAAAGGTTCTTGCATACGCGGGTCTCATTCTAGTAAGTTTCATGTCGATTATGTAGTTTGGACAGATCTGTACATGGGTTTGATTACTGAAGGGAGCTTGTACACACGGAAGTGCGTATATAAAATAATGTTTTCCTAAATATGATATCTGATCATCTTAACTAGTCTCGAAAATTTTTTTGTTGTATGTGAATGAATTGATACTTGATGATCTCATTTTAACTATGATGATTGAAGTTTTTGTGGATTCATATATTAAAGAGTGTTGATGCTGCTATTTTTATGTGATTTAAGATTTGTGATGGCTCTTTGATTATTTCAAAATGATTCAGTGGTTATGTAACTTAGTGTCTATTTCATAATGACAATGATTCAGTTTCAAGGTTTAATGCTTTGAGATGTATACGTAGGTTGTAACACCCCCAATTTATGTGTTTGAATTTCAAAGTTAAACATTTGGACTTTAATCCTAAGGGGAGTGGACCCCAACGGATAAATGTTTTGTGAATGTAATTAAATATTTAATTGAGAAAATGAATAAAATGATGTGGTGCAGATTGACCAAAATGAGATTTATGAGATGACTTGCTAAATCCATGAGGATACATGAATCAAATATTTCCCCACAATCTCTCAAAAAATCCTTGAAAGAAACTAATTTTTAAATTTAGATTTTGAGAAAAATCTGAATTTCCCCAATGATGAGGAAAGTAGTTGGGAAGAGGTAAAAAGCTGAAAAGCTGAGGAAAAGCATAAAACAGCTTTAAAGAATCCCAAAAATGGGAAGCCTAGGCAAACAGGAAGAAAAGCATCCTGAGATTCTGGACGCAGAATTAGAAACATGCTTTGGGGAACAATAGCTTAAATAAGCTGCTCCTAAATAGATTAGGGGTTGATCTGTTCTAGGAGGTGATCTCAGCTCGGGGGTGAGTTCTAGGAGACAAAAAGGACTCTAAGGTTGGGAGGTTGGTCGACTGCATGAGTGGTATGTATTTAAATTTATCTAGTGGTTTTATTTCCTATAGTATGAATTGGCTACATATAATTGTCTGTTCATATATTAGAATTATTAATACTACATTCAACAGAATTAATCATCAGGAAATTTCCTTCAGAATTCTGTATAGTGGTAGACAAGACATTCTGTAAAGTAGAATCCAACAGAAACTCTAAACCGTGTCTGGCTTAAATCTGAGGATACATGATTCTTTACAGATAATTCAGATGTAAGGGATTTCTGATCTATCAGTCTACACTATGAGTAAGATTAATTAAACTGAGGAGAAGTTCTCCAAATTTTCTAAATTAATGCCTAAATTAAATAATGGAGAAATTTAGAAATTCATAGCTCATTAAACTGTAACTTTAATCTGCTTCTGCAATGCATAATTCTATGTACAGGAAAACAAAATAAATGTGTTGCTGCCGATTAATTTTTGAATGGGAGTACGTAGATATACTAGAATTAGACCCTGAATTGAGATTAAGCTAGGTAAGATAAACTGTAGATGCAATTCAACTGGAACATTCAATGGAAAAATGAGAAAATTCTGTAAGGTAATAGAAGAGCACGAATATGTTAATATGTCAGGGGAACTCCTTCTATTAAACCAGGAATATAATATAATTAGAAAGTATTCAACATAAAAAAATTTAGAATATATTTTATTAACATGTTACCTGAGCAGAATTCATAAATACAGTGAATACGAATGTTGCAATTAATAGCAGTATTATTCGAATTTATATACCAAACTATAAAGTACCTTTTTAATTGCTAACATGAGAATTTCCATACACATATACTGTCCACATGAGGGCAAACAGTGAAACCATAATAAGCAGTATAAATAACCACAACTATAACCAAGACTGTAAAGTCATGCATCGAAATCAAGATTTCAAGGTTACTATGTTCAGAAGCAATTGAAACGTAGAGGCAGATCTGTTCTCTGTAGCTATCTGAAACAAAACGATTAGTCTCCACAGGGGTTGCTGACAAAAGTTAAAAAGGAAGAATTGAATGAATGATACAACTACACAGTTACCCTCAAAACAAAAATTCCTTATATAGTCGTTAGATATTATCAAATAGCAAGGGCTTGTCCTGAGGTTAAAAGTGTTAACGCAAGTCAACCAAAAAGGGGAAAATCACTCATACAATTGTCGGTATATATAACGAGTATCACAGTAGTAACAGAGAATTAAAAAAAAAACGACGATTGTATCGGCCAGTCACGCCGGCTCAAACACAGTAGGTTCGTAATGATAGTAATCCACATAATGAGGTCGATCATACCATTTCACCCATCGACATGTCCATACAATGAGCACAATACATTATAACCTTACCTACTGAACCTATAACAAACATTTTCGTAAATAAATCGAACGAGTGATTAAATACAGGTTAGATCATCCCAATAAATTTAAAATGGAGGATGTATCTTCAACTGATAGTTCCATAGAGAAGAAATCAGTGTAAATGGCACATCCATTATCTGAAGAACACTAATGATGCTTAGCAATGACATTGGTAGGCGTATCGCCTCAAAAGAAAAGGAAATTTGGCATTCCATACACATGTAAAACCGAGTACAAGATAGGGACAACAGACATAGGTCTGAGACGGAACTAATTATATATGCAAATCAAGGTGTAAACCCTTACGGGAATTTTGAGAGTGCACTGTAAATCCATAGCTAGAGCTAACGATGCCATCCCATAACGAGGTATCAGAAAAATCGGAACCCAAACTTTCTGCTGAACATAGAAATACGATTAAGTTAAATAGACAGAAGGGTAATAGTGCTGAATCGAGTGAATTCCTTGGTAAATAAGAACCTTACTTATAACGTTAGAAACTTTGATGTACTAAACAAAAAGATACCTCCCATACGCTAGTTGTAGATCGAAAATAGTGGGTGCAGAATTTGGTTGTCAAAAATCGAATAACGCTCGCCATTGACTACTTGCCACAATACAAGGGCGGGAACCAGTCGCAAACAAAATTTCAGGAAATAATAACTCCAATCGCATAAATGATAAACGCAGACCGATGTCAAAGAAGAAAATACCAAATCCTAGGGAGTGTATCAACCCAAGTTCAGGAACGAGATAAAAAAAAATCGTTGTGTTCTAATGCGAATAACACCACCAAAGGCTCGCGAACCAGAAAATTTTTCTCCGCCATAACCACGAGGAAGTCGTAAATGGCATTGAAAGGGAAAGCAAGATGAAATACTACCGAGGGAAACCCTAGACGGGTTGAATGATCATGGCCGTCCATCTGTCAGGAGATACCGAGGTAAATTCCGAAGGACGCAGGCAAATATCTTGAATCCGCAGCTCCAGTAGTCGTTGTAAAAAAATTCATGCCACCTTAATTAGCGATGTACTACCACTGCAACTCCAGTATTATAATAAATCTCTACAGCGTGGCCGGATATATGAACAAGATTCGAGAAAGAACGGAATAAGGATTTTAACATATATATATTGTTCCTTCATAAGGTAAGACGCCTCACAGACAAACATAGCAGATTTATCATAAATGCCAATCCTGATAGTTCGTCTATTCTTGTGTAAAACCCTAGGGAAAAGTAGGGTGAACTACCCGAACACCTGTTACGAGTACTGACAAGAGTAAATTCTACATGCCGTAGTGATAAATGAGTTGTATTCAATGGCTACGAGTTAGAGGAACATGTAAGAGATGGGCGCTGACGTGTTTCTGAGTTTACGATGAGTAAAGTCTATGGAAAAAAATTACGATTATATTCATATTTAGATTATATGTAATTGATTTCAATTCGATCCATATCGAATAGTCATAATTTGACTTCCTCTCTAGATTAAATCCTTAGGAGAGAAAATAAGCGAACGGGGCATAAAATTTATAATTGGGGAAGTATGTACATAATGTAAATAGTACTATTGTGAAAAATAATTGAGATAGTACCATATAATTATATGTATGTAGTATAAAATCGTTTTGGTTGTTAAAGGTAGATAGAGTGAAGTAGAAGGAAGAGAAATGATAACGTTCTATAAGTAAATAGATGGATATGATTTATGGCTAACTTGTGAAAAAAAAAAAAAAAACTTGTGTATAGGAAGAGAATAGGAGAGACGTTACATAGGTATACTTCGAGGAAGTCACAAATACACACATGTATGCTAAATAATAGTAGCATATATATTCTGACATCTTTTTATCATGATTTTCAGTTGGTTCAATGGATCCAATGTGACAATTTATGAAGCTTGGTCCATGGAGGTGTCGAGGGTTGGATACTTCAGTAAAGAGGTTGAAGCTTCCTTCCAGTAGTAGCTGGTACTCATATTAGGGTTTAGAGCTCTTTTATAGTGGTTTTTAGAGAACGAGAGAAGGTTTTAGACTTATAGATATGGGTACTTGTGTGATGGTATGAGTCTATGCTAATACAAGAATGTAAGAATTATTTGATCATAACAAAAATAAAAGGAAGACGACAACAAGGGTGGTTTTCTCCCACATTGGGTTCCCCCCTAAAAATACAGGTGTTCATATGTTTTTCTTATGTGTGATGTTTTATTTTGTTCTTGTTACACATGATTACTATTTATCTAATTTTGATGAAATAATGCATACTATTTCAAGATAAATAGATGTTGAATTAATTGAAAAACAAAGTTGATTGGATATACGATAGTTTTCTACATATAAGTAGTGTACATAGACAATTTTACCTCACAATAGTCACATGCATACATAGGTTTAATTCATAATAGTCACATACAAAAATCAATATAGGAAAAATAAATAAAGTTTTAAAATACCGATTCACCTCCCCTCTCATTATTTTTCCTAACAATTGGAATAAGAGCTGGGCTCTTTGGAAGGAGGTTTATCGCTTGAAGGAATATTCATCAAGACGAGAAATCAAGAGGGGACAACATCTATCAGGTCACCATTATTCAACGAAACCAATCTAATTTTCTGGAAGGTAAGAATAAGATATTACCTACAATCACTTGGAGAAAATTTATGGGGAATCATTGAAGGATGCTTACAATATGCATTCTCCATTCCCACAGATGAAGCAGAAAAGAATTACTATGATACCAATGCAAAGGTTTTAAATGCTTTTTTTGGAAGATTGGCAGAATCATAATTTTTCAAATTCATCCAGCTAAATATGACATAATCTATATGGGACAAGATCATCCCAAGCTATGAAGGTGACACCAAGGTAAAAAGTGCCAAACTTCAAACTCTTAGAATTCAATATGAAACTTTGAGAGTGCACAATTATGAAAGTATCACAAGTTTCTTTCTTAGGGTAGATAAAATCATGAATCCTATGAGAAATATTGGTGAAGAAATAAAAGAATCATCACTCATTGAAAAAATATTAAGGTCTCCGGCTCCTATATTCAATTCGAAAGTTTCTACCATAGAATAAATGAAGGTCATGAACAATATTGATGTTGAAAAAATTCATGGTATTTTAATAGCCTATGGAATGGGAAAATAGGGTCCCTTAGATATCAGATAAGTTTCATTAAAATTTACTTCAAAAGGAAAATAAAAAGAAGAAATAGGATGTATCAGAAGAATAAGAGGAAAACTTCGTAAAGAGACTCCATGTGGGTTCTAGTGAGCCTTGGTATTGCACCAAGAGTGCTGCAAGTCCCAGGGGCTACCCTACTTTACTTTATCAACCCGAGGTTCATACAAAATTTAAGGTGACAGTGCTATATACACAGCAGATGCATTCTGTTCATTTCATCCTCTTCTCCTTTATGAAAGGGTGCTACTTCTAGGGGTTCTCAATGAAGTCTGTCACACTTTAATGAAACTAAACTAAATTGCAGAAAGGAAATTACAGAAATGGAACTAATTTAATGTGCAGGAAGGAAATGACTCTAAGAAACTAAATTAAATTTCTAAAAAGAAATGATATGAAGGAAACTAATTTACTTTTCAGAAAGAAAATAGCAGAAAGGAAACTAATCCTAAACCACACTTAACTTGGCCAAAAGGCTAAATGCACTCTACTTATTCTATGATCTATCTAGCATGCTTCTATCCATGCAACTAGGCTATCCATGACTTAATTATAATTAAAAAGAGTTAATTTGCAGCTTGGAGGGAAGAAATGGGCTAAAAGAGGCTAATGGGGGGTTTAACACATGAAACGAGGTTTGGAAGTGGAAACAGGGGGATTAAAACCTTATAAAACATTATGATAATGTGATAAAGGACTTTGGATTATGTGCAATGTCACAATCACAACTTTGTAAGCCTAAATGGATAGCAGTAAGGATTAAGAAGAATGAATTAAGTTATGCAAAGCGCGAAGTGAAATGGCAAGTTGTGAATCACAATATCGCATGTTTAGATGGATAACGGTAAAGATCAAGAGGAATGAACTAAAATGTGTGAAGTGCGATTTGCAATGTGGTAAAGGTTGCAGGTTACGATCTGCGATGTGGGAAGTTTTGCGAATTGCGAAGTGCAATGAGTGACATGGCAGAGTTGTCGCATCGGTGGAATGAACGGTAAGTGTTATGCACAAAGTTAAATTGTGTGATTTGCGATTTCTGATTTCTCAATATTGCAGTCACAAGAATTGAGTGGTAAGTGTTAAGGGTAAAAGCTAAAATGTGCGAAGCTCGATTTTATGATGGGCGACGTGGCAGTGAGATTGATGGCGGGGCGCGATTTCGCAATATCGCAATCGCAAGGACCAACGATAAGTATTAACTGAGAAAAGGTAAATGTTGTGAAGTGCAATTTGTGATTTCACAATATCGCAATTGAAAAGAACGAGTTGTAAGTGTTAAAGGTAAAAGGTAAACGATGCAAAGTGTTATTTACGATTTCGCTATATCGTAATCGCAAAGAGCGAGGAGTAAGTGTTAAAGGTAAAACAAAGTTGTTGCAATTTGTGAAGTGCAATGTACGGTGGTAGGAGGTTCGAGGAGAAAAGGCAGAGGTCGATTTTTCAGTGGTTTTGAATGGTTTTTCACGTGTTTTACATAAAAAGGTAAGGCAATCATGAATGGAGAAAAACAAAGAAGTCTTGAAGGGATTAAGTGCGTTAATCTAATTATTTTATTTTAAATTTCAAATAATGATAAATATTTCAATTTATTTTATAATTTTTGTCTTAAAATTTTTTAATATAGTAAAAATATTATTAAAAAAACATTTTAATATTTCAAAATTAATTTTATTTTTTAAATAAGTTAAAAAATAATATATAGAAAGCTCTTCTTGGCTTGGAGATCTAAAATCTCTACTAACATGGTCAACCACATGAAGGTGAGAGCTTATATGACCCCTAAAACGGTCCATCATTGGCATGGGACTAACCACAGAGGCGTACCTACACAATCCATTGCCAATGATGCATAATCAATCAAATGCATACATGCACACAAAAAACATAGGGTGCACACAAACATACACATATCTACAAACATTACACATAATGACTCACAAGGTGACATGTTCACACACATCACAATTATAATGAATATTAGAATTAACATTATTTTATGGATGTGTTGAAAATTGAGTACAACTATTATGATGTGTATAATTGCATTTATTTTATAAGTTAATTAGTTTAAAACTAATAAGTATTTATTTTATTTATTATATTTAAAACAATTCTTATTATTAACCAAACTTTAGAATTAATATTTTTTCCCTATATTATTAAATTATAGTATTATGATTTTTTTTTTTTTAATTATTCAAATGAATGAAATTTTTTAAATAAAATCAATATTTATTGTATTTATTTTAGTATTAAATGATTAATTGATATGTGTTGTTACAAATTGATGTTGTTATAAATTTTAGGTTGTTTTTCTTTTTAGTTTTAGTTTTTTGGTTTGCATGATACTCTATAACACATAATCGTTAATTGAGGTGTAGGTCGTGGGATAATATTATGTCTTTTTTAGTGTTATTGTAATAAGTATATTGTTTTTTTATATAAAATGATTAAAATTTAGATAGAAAAAAGATAAATAAAAAAATAAAAAAATAAAAATAAAAAATTAATTAAAAAAACAATAAAATAATAATAATAATAATAATAATAATAATTTCACAAATATTTAAAGTAATGTATTTATAAGTTAGTTTTTAAACTAGTATATTTATAAATTAATATTCTAAATAATATATTTATATATAGAAATAATATATTTATATATCAATATGCTAAATAATATATTAATATATATAGAAATAATGATAGTATATTTATAATCATATTAATGATAGTATATTTGCACATATTAGGCTCATATATCTACAAATAAATAATACATATACAAATGTAACAAAGAATAATTCCTACAAAAAGAATACATTCACACATACAAAGAATACAATTAAACAAGACACGTACAAATGTAGAAAAGAATAAATTCATATACACATTAAGAATACATTCATACACATACAAAGAAAAAAAGTAATCAAGACACATAAAATGTAGTAAAGAATAGGTTCATACACATGAAGAATACATTCATATACATACAAAGAATACAACTAAACAAGGCACATACAAATGTGGAAAAAAATAGATTCATACACACATGAAGAATACATTCATACACATAAAAATAATACAAGTAAACAAGACACATATGAATGTATCAAAGAGTAGATTCATACACAGGAAGAATACATTTGTACACATACAAAGAATACAACTAAATTACACACATTAGAATGTGGCAAAGAATCAATTCATACACACATGAAGAAGACATTCATACACATAGAGGGAATACAAGTAAAAAAGACACACGACCAAAGAATATATTCATACACATGAAGAAGAAATTCATAGACATACAAAAATAGAAGTAAATATGTAACACCCCCAATTTATGTGTTTGAATTTCAAAGCTAGACATTTGAACTTTAATCCTAAGGGGAGTGGACCCCAAAGGAAAAGTATTTTGTGAATGTAATTAAATATTTAATTTGAGGAAATGAATAAAATAAATTGTGCAGATTGACCAAAATGAGATATATGAGGTGACTTGCTAAATCCATGAGGATGGATGAGGCAAATATATCCCCACAATATTTCAAAAATCCTTGAAAGAAATTAATTCTAAATTTAGATTTTTGAGGAAAAATCTGAATTCCCCAATGATGAGGAAAGTAGTTGGGAAGAGGTAAAAAACTGGAAAAGCTGAGGAAAAGCATAAAACAGCTTTAAAGAATCCCTAAAATGGTAAGCCTATGCAAACAGGAAGAAAAGCATCCTGATATTCTGGATGCAGAATTGGAAACAGGCTTTTGGGTACAATAGCTTAAATAAGCTACTCCTAAACAGATTAGGGGTTGGTCTGTGGTGGAGGTGATCTCAGCTCGGGGGTGAGTTCTGGGAGACAGAAGGACTCTAAGGTTGGGAGGTGGGTCGATTGCATAAGTGGTATGTAATTGAAATTATTGAATGTGTTTACTTCAGACAGTATGAATTGGCTACATATAAAAGTTAATTGTATATTAGAACATAAATACTACATTTAACAGAATTAATCATAAGGTATTCACCTTTATAATTCTGCATAGTTGTAGAAATTAAATCTGTGATGAAGAATCGAACAGAATCTCTAAACCAAGGTGGTTTAAATCTGAGGATACGTAGTTCTTCACAGATGATTTAGCTTAAGTTGCTTCTGATCTAGTAATATCCATTTATGAGTATGATTAAGTAAATGAGGGCCAAATCCCTAACCCCTTTATTATTCCAAAGCTGGTAAAGGTGTACATACTGTGTTAGTACAATTAATATAACCTTAAGCTATTTCTGAAATCTGAAATGAAAAGAAGTCTCGGAAAACAAAACTTGACAGTAACTGGGTTTTGCATGAGTGAAATTATATTATGAATGAATGCAAGGTTTTATTAAATAATTCTGCAAAATAAGATTGGATTCTGCTAGTCAACACACAGTTACACTTTTATGATATTTAAATGTAGAAATGCAATGTACACATAAAAAAGTTAGGTATAACTTCTTCTATTCAACCGTATAATCAGTAGCTGAAATGAGATATGGTTATATTCAAATCTCTTTGTTTAGAGTTGCTATGAAAATTCGTGGGAAATTTTGATAGGAACCCTTAATACATTAAATATTGCAAAGGAATTTTCGAACTCTAGAAAACTTCCACCAGTGCCAGTTTTAAATTTAGAAATTACAATTTGCAGAGGAAACCAAAATTTTACAGTTGAGACAGTGAATGCACAACTCTACTACTCATTAATATTAAGAACAAAATATCGTATTATACTGAGGGTTGCGAGAACTACGCAGCCTAAAAACAATACAAAAAAAGTTTGAGAGTACATGCACAATAATTCTGACAGTGAGTAAAATTATCAAATGAGTAACACAATATAAATGGTAAAAAATTTTCTCTGTAGGTGAAACGTAGTAACAAACCAATGGTATCGAATCTCCATCCCTCCACAATGTATATATGAGTCCACAGAGATTAACGAAAAAAAAATATAGGGGTATACATACACTGTGGCAAATTCTAGAACGGCACTACGTTACCATATGTAAGGAAAACGAAATATGGTGAGTGAGGCAGGTGCTTCTGTGTATGCGCCCAGCTATCTTGGTAGAGATTAAAATATTACAGGCTAGGAAATCGGCATGTTCATAAGATGGGTTGAACTTAATTAATTGAATTAATAAAAATCTTCCTTCAAATTAGTATTATTGTTGTAAAGAAAGAGAAAATTTAAGTGAAATAAGAACGAAAAACTTTGTGTTTAGTTACAACACAAGAAAGTAAACGAGTGCCTTATAATAGATACATACAGCTGCAAGTGTCGTGACAGTCAGGCAGAAAACAAGATTTATACAACTGAGTAGGACGCATAATGAAAAACAAGCGACCGAAACTCTAGCAACCATAGTGAGAATCTTAAACGAACATCGAAGAAGGTGGAGAACCTGTAGGATAGACGAACTACAATGAATGAGTTGAACGAATATTTAACCAGGAACGAGATATAACAACTGGAGTAAGAGGTCCACGAGGACAGAGATCCCGGGTACATGGAATGGGAATATACACCAATTAAGAGTTATAAAAAAACAAAAGAAAAAAATTAAGTAAATAGCAAGACGACGTAAATACAGAGCTGAAGGAAAAACCTGTGTGATCGACTGTTGAGTGAGTCGATGTTCCGGAAGGAAGAGAAAACAAATTTAACCTAAGAAAATAATCCTGACCCTGAAACTGGAGTATTCGCCTCCAAACTAGAATACAACCATATTAAACCGCTTCCAGAAAAAAAATCCATTGTATACCCTCATGGGGATACCAGTACCTCATTCTTCGAAGTTTAGATTTCTTACGTGTGACGAGAAAGGAATCGGAAAAATAAAATACCGTAGGAAGAGATCAGTTAGATTTATTTAGAGATACAACTCCTTACGAACGTCTAAAAGCGAAATAGGAAGACAGAACACATATTTCAGTTAAACATATACCCAATTTGATAAATTAATAAAAGGGAGAAATCGTTGGAAAAATTTAAAGCAAAGTGCAGAGAGAAGAATAAGAGCCGAACCAAATTTGTAATGCTAATAGAATCCATAAACTGAACGAGCGCTGAAGCGAACGGAGGGAGAAAATTCGATTTCCAGGCTGCCGACGATAAAAATCACACCCTGGTATAACCTCCTCATGTCCGCAGAACCCTAGTAGTTTGAGAAAAAGTTGAGAAGGCTGGACGCAGAGGGATAAACCAGGTCAACTCTAAACAGTAAAGAAAAGAATATGATTTAAACAACAACCTGAAACCCTAAAAACCACAAATCGATAAATCGGATCGAGGGCGAAAAGAAGGATATGGCAATTGGAAAACTACAACTCAATAGTAGAGAACTTAAGAAATCCCGAGGGAAATTGCAGCCGTAAAGTCGATGGGGAAATTGCGTACGATGTCTATCTAAATTAATTTTATTAGACCACAGGTCGAACATCCAACAGGCAAGTATGTTTATAAGCTTAGTCTTTCACGTCGGAAGCAATCCACACAAATTATGAAGTCAGTGGTTAAGTCGACGTGGCACCTTATTAGTGTAACCATGCCTGAATGTAGTACTTGAGATCTAAAAAGAAAAAAAAATTCGAGCTTGGAGCGCCAGAGCGCCATCATGAACCTTTACCTTTTCATTTATGGGAGACAGGACTTGTCGCTAATACAACACATCAGAAAAGTAACGTAATAATATTACAAAAGCATAAACAATGAGATAAACAGTTGTCAAATGTAAGGAATGAAGGCAGTAGGGTTTCATCCATAGGCATAAAGAACTCGACGGCGATTAGTTATAAAACTCGTCATTATTATCACGACTAAGGGTTATTCGTTGAACCCTCGTTCTTCAGTGGCAATTATAAAAGTGTAAGCATGAAAGAATTACGCTAGGGGTTATAGAAGCCCAGAAAAATATATATATAATTGCATAAAATATGTATATATTAGTTTGAGATTTAACCATATAACTTATGGCTATAAATTAGGCTTTGGAATTAGATTAGTAAATGGTTTGGTATTTATGTTAACATATAAGTATAGAAAATTTAATATAGTAGGAATATTATAGTCAAAACCAGTGTTGTGGTAAAGTTAAAGGTAATATGAAGTATATGCCAATAGTTAAATCAGAAAAAAAAAAAAAAGACGTTACAAATGGTATCGGAGCCCAAGTTATAAAGCTGGGTTGTTGATGTTGTGCTCACTAGTGCTGTGTGTTCCCTGTATAAATAAGTATTGTGGAATTTTTTTTATTTTTTTTTTATTTTACTAATCTGTATTGTGTAGTGTAGTGTGGTGCTGGAATGGCAGAAGGTGAAGAAATTTATGTAAATCTGTGTGATGAGTTTAGTACGCTAGGTCCCAACGCTCCAGTGATGGCTATCTTGCACAGGTTGCAACAAGAATTGGCTGAGCTGAGAAGCCAAAATGACAAGCTGTCATCAGCCAGTAAGGAGAAGTAAAAGCTCATCAGAGAGCTAACCTCATGGAACAGCCATGAAGGTGAAGGTTCCGGAAAGAGGAAGATTGATGAATCTGAGGATGATGATGCGGGTAGGCATCAGTATAAGCAGAAAAAAGAATTACAGGGGGAATTCCGAAAGATCAAACCTCCCTCCTATGATGGGGAGAAGGAGGAAGATGCTGAAGCCTGGTTGTTGAATATGATTAAGTATTTCCAGGTTTATGAATATGAAAGAAATATGAAGGCCAGATTAGTTGTTTATCAGCTACAAGGTAAGGCTACCTTGTGGTGGGAGGAGACAAAAATGGTTCACGCCATTGATGAAAAGACAGTTACTTGGGAAGATTTCCAGGTTAAGTTCAAAAACCGCTATCTAAATGAACGTTATTATGATGATAAAGCCAAGGAATTTCATGAACTTAAACTGGGACAGCTCACTATTGATGAGTTTGTCACTAAGTTTACGAATCTGTTGAGATATGTCCCTTATATTAGGGAAGAGAAAGCAAAGGTGCAAAGGTTTCTGAATTTTTTGCCAGTTGCGTATAAAGAAAATATTGAGTTTGATAACCCAAAAACTATGGACAAGGCAGTGAGGAAAGCGAGATTATGCTATCAGCTGTTTAAAGGAAAGGCTGAGCAGGGAAAAGGCTGGCTAAACAAAGGTGAGTTCAAAGGAAAGAGACAAAAACCAACATATTTGAAGAATTTTGGCAGAGATCATCAATGAAAGAAATTTAATAAATCCAGAGAAATTCAAACTTCTCAGTCACAGGTGGCTTCAAAAAAAATGGATTGGGACAATAAGAAAGAGGGCACAGTCAAAATGAAGGAACCGTTGAAATGGTGGGGATGCGGAGAACCCCATCTGTTGAGGGATTGTCCCCACAGAAATATTCAAATGATTATGAGAGATCGAGAAGCAACCACAGTAAATGACATAGCACAAAGCATACCCACTATCAGTGCAGCCTTGGAGAACCAGTAAGCAGAACATCAAGCTACCATGGTTGAAATGGAAGGTAAGATTTTTGACCAAGCTGTTACAGTTTTGATTGATCCAGGTGCTTCTTTGAGTTACATTAGTCCAAAAATTGTAGAACAATGTAATCTTAAACCTGAAAAATTTCAGAAGTCATGGTTGGTACAGCTGGCCACTGGAACTAAGAGAAAGGTAACACATAAATTTCCCATAGCAGCAATCAAATTAAATGATTTTCAAGCAGAAGTAAATCTGAACATACTGCCTTTAGGTTCTTATGACTTGCTGATAGGAATGGACTGGCTGGAAAAGAAGAAAGCCCTGATGAACTGCTAGGATAAAACCCTGCATTGTGTGGATGAAGAAGGGAAACCTTTTACTCTCAAAGGAAAACCAAAATCCATTTCGGTAAGACAAATATCAGCACTGCAATTAAAATGAACAACTAGGAAAGGATATCAAGTTTATGCAGTACATGTGGAGGAAGTAGAACAGAAAATTGGAGAAAATCTGCTGGAGGATGTACTGGTGGTAAGGGAATTTAAGGAAATCTTTCCAGATGAGATTCGTCATCTTCCCCCCAAAAGAGAAATTGACTTTACAATCGATTTGGTGCCGGGAGCAACACCTGTTTCCCAAGCCCCTTATCGATTGAGTCCCCCTGAACTTATGGAACTGAAAATGCAATTGCAAGAATTTCTAGATAAAGGTTATATCAGACCGAGTGTGTCTCCTTGGGGAGCACCGGTCTTATTTGTGAAAAAAAAAGATGGAACTTTTAGGATGTGCATTGATTATCGCCAACTGAACAAGTTGACCATTAAGAATAGATACCCTTTACCTAGAATTGATGATATTTTTTATCAAGTGAGAGGAGCTTCAGTCTTTTCGAAGATTGACTTAAGAACTGGTTATCACCAGCTCAGAATCAAGGAAGAAGACATCAGCAAAACAACTTTCCGAACCAGGTATGGACACTACGAATTTGTAGTCCTACCTTTTGGTTTGACAAATGCCCCTACCACATTTATGTGTCTGATGAACAATGTGTTAAATAAGTACTTGGATAAATTTGTTCTTGTGTTCATAGATGATATTTTAGTCTACTCGAAAAATGAGGAGGAACATAAAGAACATTTGAGGATAGTGTTGCAAACTCCGAAAGAAAACCAGCTATATGCCAAGTTCAGCAAATGTGAATTTTATAAAGACAAGATTCAATACTTGGGCCATATTATTTCTGAACAAGGCCTTGCTGTTGACCCTGAAAAGATAAAGGCTATAAAAGAATGGCCTGTACCAACTGGTGTTTCAGCAGTAAGATCATTCATGGGGATTTCAGGCTATTATCGCAGATTTGTGGAGAGATTTTCTGCTATAGCACATCCCATAACCTCATTACAAAGAAAGGGTGTCAAATTTGAGTGGACTGAAAAATGCCAAAACAGCTTCGATCAATTAAAGCTAAAACTCACTACAGCCCCTATACTGAAGATTGCAGATCCTCATAAATAATTTGTGGTATGTACGGATGCATGTAGCGAGGGGTTGGGAGGAGTCCTCTTGCAGGAAAATTCAGTTATTGCATATGAATCTAGGAAACTGAAGATACATGAACAAAACTACAGTGCCTATGATTTGGAGTTAGCTACTATTATTCATGCCTTGAAGATGTGGCGACACTATCTCCTTGGAAAAAAATTTACATTGATGACTGATCTTATTAGTCTCAAATATTTCTTTTCCCAAACTGAATTGAATACAAGACAAGCCAGATGGCTGTCTTTTCTAAGTGAATTTGATATGGACATAAAACATATCAAGGGAAAAGAAAATAAAATTGCTGATGCGTTGAGCAGAAATGCTTGTCAAAATATACATAGCATTGGAAGTAGTGCCCAAATCGAAGTAGAAGAGTTGGTGAGAAAGGCAGCAACCCAAGATCCAAATTATTAAACACTCCTGGTGAAATTACAGAAAAAGGAGAAAACTGATTTCACTCAAAACCAAAAAGGGCTGATCTGTTATAAGAATAGATTGTATATTCCCAATGTAGAGTCCTTTAAAAGGGAAATTCTAGATGAATATCACAAACAGCCATATGCAGGACATCCAGGATATCATAAAATGTTAACAGCCCTGAAAAAGAAGTTGTTCTGGCCAGGAATGAAAAGAGATGTAGTAGAATATTTAAGTAGATGCATGGAATGCCAACTAGTCAAAGCTGAGCATCAGCATCCGGCGGGTCTTTTAAACCCTTTACCGATTGCAGAATGGAAGTGGGACACTGTTTCCATGGACTTCATAATAGGATTACCCAAAACCAAACACCAACATGATTCAGTAATGGTGGTAGTAAACACCTTAACAAAAGTTGCACACTTCATACCTGTCAAGTCTACTTTTGGGACAGCCCAAGTAGCAGATGTGTTTTTAAAAGAAATAGTAAGATTACATGGGGTCCCAAAAGTCATTGTTTCTGACCGAGATGCTAAGTTTACAACAGCTTTTTGGAAAGGGCTATTTGGAGGGATGGGTACTAAATTGAATTTTAGTACTGCTTACCACCCTCAGACAGATGGCCAAATAGAGAGAACTAATCAGATTTTGGAGGATTTGTTGAGAATGTATGTGATGGATAGGCCTTCAAAATGGGAAGACTACTTGCATTTAGCTGAATTTTGCTATAATAATAGCTATCAATCCTCCATAAAAATGAGTCCATTTGAGGCACTCTATGGAAGAAAGTGTCGTACTCCTTTTAGCTGGAGCCATCCAGAAGATAAACTAAATTTGGGACTGGATGCTTTACAAGAGATGGAAAGAATTTTTAAACAGATACAAAGAAACATCAAGAAAACACAAGATCGCCAGAAAAATTATGCTGATAAGAAAAGAGTACACCGAGAATTCAAAGTGGGGGAACATGTGTACTTGCGTATTAAACCCAAAAAGAGCACTCTTTATGCTGGAAGTTGTGTAAAACTAGCTCCTAGATATTGTGGTCCTTTTGAAGTATTAGAAAGGGTGGGATCAGTGGCTTACAAGCTGGCCTTACCTCCCCATGTTAGAGTTCATGATGTGTTTCATGTTTCGTTACTAAAAAGATATGTGCATGATGCTTCTCACATAGTTGATTGGAATGTTGTACAGGTGGAACCAGAAGGGGAGTTTCTGCCAGAACCGCTTCAAATATTGGAGCGGGAAGAAATTGAATTGAGAAACAAAACAGTAGCAAGAGTAAAGGTGCAGTGGAAGCACTTTACTGCTGAAGAAGCTACCTGGGAAAGAGAAGTTGAAATGATGGAAAGATATCCATTTTTGTTTGAGAAATGAACTCTAGTAGTTGAATAACAACACCGAGGACGGTGTTTATTTTCAAAGGGGAAATATGTAACACCCCCAATTTATGTGTTTGAATTTCAAAGATAGACATTTGAACTTTAATCCTAAGGGTAGTGGACCCAAAAGGATAAGTATTTTGTGAATGTAATTAAATATTTAATTTGAGGAAATGAATAAAATAAATTGTACAGATTGACCAAAATGAGATATATGTGGTCACTTCCTAAATCCATGAGGATGGATGAGGCAAATATATCCCCACAATCTTTCAAAAATCCTTAAAAGAAATTAATTCTAAATTTAGATTTTTGAGGAAAAATCCGAATTCCCCAATGATGAGGAAAGTAGTTGGGAAGAGGTAAAAAGCTATAAAAGCTGAGGAAAAGCATAAAAAAGCTTTAAATAATCCCTAAAATGGTAAGCCTAGGCAAACAGGAAGAAAATCATCGTGATATTCTGGACGCAGAATTGGAAACAGGATTTGGGGAACAATAGCTTAAATAAGCTGCTCCTAAACAGATTAGGGGTGGGTCTGTGGTGGAGGTGATCTCAGCTCGGGGGTGAGTTCTGGGAGACAGAAGGACTCTAAGGTTGGGAGGTGGGTCGATTGCATAAGTGGTATGTAACTGAAATTACTGAATGTGTTTACTTCAGACAGTATGAATTGGCCACATATAAAATTTAATTGTATATTAGAACATAAATACTACATTTAACATAATTAATCATAACGTATTCACCTTTATAATTCTGCACAGTTGTAGAAATTAAATCTGTGATGAAGAATCCAACAAAATCTCTAAACCAAGGTCGTTTAAATCTGAGGATACGTAGTTCTTCACAGATGATTTAGGTTAAGTTGCTTCTGATCTAGTAATATCCAATTATGAGTATGATTAAGAAAATGAGGGCCAAATCCCTAACCCCTTTATTAGTCCAAAGTTGGTAAAGGTGTACATACTGTGTTAGTACAATTAATATAACCTTAATCTATTTCTGAAATCTGAAATGAAAAGAAGTCTCGGAAAACTAAACTTGACTGTAATTGAGTTCTGCATGAGTGAAATTATATTCTAAACGAATACAAGGTTTTATTAAATAATTCCGCAAAATAAGATTGAATTCTGCTAGTTAACACACAGTTACGCTTTTATGATATTTAAATGTAGAAATCCAATGTACACATAAAAAAGTTAGGTATAACTTCCTCTATTCAACCGTATAATTAGTAGCTGAAAATGAGATATGGTTATATTCAAATCTCTTTGTTTCGAGTTGCTATGAAAATTCGTGGGAAATTTTGATACGAATCCTTAGTACATTAATTATTGCAAAGGAATTTTCGAACTCTAGAAAACTTCCACCAGTGCCAGTTTTAAATTTAGAAATTACAATTTGCAGAGGAAACCAAAATTTTACAGTTGAGACAGTGAATGCACAACTCTACTACTCATTAATATTAAGAACAAAATATCGTATTATACTGAGGGTTGCGAGAACTACGCAGCCTAAAAACAATACAAAAAAAGTTCGAGAGTACATGCACAATAATTCTGACACTGAGTAAAATTATCAAATGAGTAACACAATATAAATGGTAAAAATTTTGCTCTGTAGGTGAAACGTAGTAACAAACCAATGGTATCGAATCTCCATCCCTCCACAATGTATATATGAGTCCACAGAGATTAACGAAAAAAAAAATATAGGGGTATACATACACTGTGGCAAATTCTAGAACGGCACTACGTTACCATATGTAAGGAAAACGAAATATGGTGAGTGAGGCAGGTGCTTCTGTGTATGCGCTCGGTTATCTCGGTAGAGATTAAATTATTACAGGCTAGGAAATCGGCATGTTCATAAGATGGGTTGAACTTAATTAATTGAATTAATAAAATTCTTCCTTCAAATTAGTATTATTGTTGTAAATAAAGAGAAAATTTAAGTGAAATAAGAACGAAAAACTTTGTGTTTAGTTACAACAGAAGAAAGTAAACGAGTGCCTTATAATAGATACATACAGCTGGAAGTGCCGTGATAGTCAGGCAGAAAACAAGATTTATACAACTGAGTAGGACGCATAATGAAAAACAAGCGACCGAAACTCTGGCAACCATAGTGAGAATCTTAAATGAACATCGAAGAAGGTGGAGAACCTATAGGATAGACGAACTACAATGAATGAGTTGAATGAAGATTTAACCAGGAACGTGATATAACAACTGGAGTAAGAGGTCCGCAAGGACAAAGATCCCGGGTACCTGGAATGGGAATATACACCAGTTAAGAGTTATAAAAAAACAAAAGAAAAAAAAAAAGTAAATAGCAAGACGGCGTAAATACAAAGCTGAAGGAAAAACCTGTGTGATCGACTGTCGAGTGAGTCGACGTTCCGGAAGGAAGAGAAAACAAATTTAACCTACGAAAATAATCCTGACCCCGGAACTGGGGTAGTCGCCTCCAAACTAGAATACAATCGTATTAAACCACTTCCAGAAAAAAAAATCCATTGTATACCCTCAAGGGGATACCAGTACCTCATTCTTCGAAGTTCAGATTTATTATGCGTGACAAGAAAGGAATCGGAAAAATAAAATATCGTAGGAAGAGATCAGTTAGATTTATTTAGAGATACAACTCCTTACAAATGTCCAAAAGTGAAATAGGAAGACAGAACGCATATTTCAGTTAAACATATACCCAATTTGATAAATTAATAAAAGGGAGAAATCATTGGAAAAAGTTAAAGCAAAGTGCAGAGAGAAGAATAAGAGCTGAACCAACTTTGTAATGCTGATAGAATCCATAAACTCAATGAGCGCCGAAGCGAACGGAGGGAGAAAATTCGATTTCCAGGCTGCCGACGATAAAAAGCACACCGTGGTATAACCTCCTCATGGCCGCAGAACTCTAGTAGTTTGAGAAAAAGTCGAGAAGGCTGGATGCAGAGGGATAAACCAGGTCAACTCTAAACAGTAAAGAAAAGAATATGATTTAAACAAGAACCTGAAACCCTAAAAACCACAAATCGATAAATCAGATCGAGGGCGAAAAGAAAGATATGGCAATTGGAAAACTACAACTCAATAGTAGAGGACTTTAGAAATCCCGAGGGAGATTGCAGCTGTAAGGTCGATGGGTAAATTGCGTACGATGTCTGTCTGAATTAATTTTATTAGACCACAGGTTGAACATCCAACAGGCAAGTACGTTTA
Organism: Pinus albicaulis; assembly: GCA_034641835.2. Taxonomy (NCBI): domain Eukaryota; kingdom Viridiplantae; phylum Streptophyta; class Pinopsida; order Pinales; family Pinaceae; genus Pinus; species Pinus albicaulis. The sequence goes on from JAXQQM020079568.1 coordinate 87,100, forward strand.
TAAGCTTAGTCTTTCATGTCGGAAGCGATCCACACAAATTATGAAGTCAGTGGTTAAGTCGACGTGGCACCTGATCAGTGTAACCGTGCCTGAATGTAGTACTTGAGATCTGAAAAGAAAAAAATTTCGAGCCTGGAGTGCCAGAGCGCCATCATGAACCTGTACCTTTTCATTTATGGGAGACAAGACTTGTCGCTAATACAACGCATCAGAAAAGTAACGTAATAATATTACAAAAGCATAAACAATGAGATAACTAGCTGTCAAACGTAAGGAATGAAGGCAGTAGGGTTTCAGCCATAGGCATAAAGAACTCGACAGTGGTTAGTTATAAAACTCATCATTATTATCACGACTAAGGGTTATTCGTTGAACCCTTGTTCTTCAGTGGCAATTATAAAAGTGTAAGCATGAAAGAATTACGCTAGGGGTTATAGAAGCCCAGAAAAATATATATATAATTGCATAAAATATGTATATATTAGCTTGAGATTTAACCATATAACTTATGGCTATAAATTAGGCTTTGGAATTAGATTAGTAAATGGTTTGGTATTTATGTTAACATATAAGTATAGAAAATTTCATAGATTAGGAATATTATAGTCAAAACCAGTGTTGTGGTAAAGTTAAAGGTAATATGAAGTATATGCCAATAGTTAAATCAGAAAAAAAAAAAAAAAGACGTTACAAATGGTATCGGAGCCCAAGTTATAAAGCTGGGTTGTTGATGTTGTGCTCACTAGTGCTGTGTGTTCCCTGTATAAATAAGTATTGTGGAATTTTTTTTATTTTTTTTTTATTTTACTAATCTGTATTGTGTAGTGTAGTGTGGTGCTGGAATGGCAGAAGGTGAAGAAATTTATGTAAATCTGTGTGATGAGTTTAGTACGCTAGGTCCCAACGCTCCAGTGATGGCTATCTTGCACAGGTTGCAACAAGAATTGGCTGAGCTGAGAAGCCAAAATGACAAGCTGTCATCAGCCAGTAAGGAGAAGTAAAAGCTCATCAGAGAGCTAACCTCATGGAACAGCCATGAAGGTGAAGGTTCCGGAAAGAGGAAGATTGATGAATCTGAGGATGATGATGCGGGTAGGCATCAGTATAAGCAGAAAAAAGAATTACAGGGGGAATTCCGAAAGATCAAACCTCCCTCCTATGATGGGGAGAAGGAGGAAGATGCTGAAGCCTGGTTGTTGAATATGATTAAGTATTTCCAGGTTTATGAATATGAAAGAAATATGAAGGCCAGATTAGTTGTTTATCAGCTACAAGGTAAGGCTACCTTGTGGTGGGAGGAGACAAAAATGGTTCACGCCATTGATGAAAAGACAGTTACTTGGGAAGATTTCCAGGTTAAGTTCAAAAACCGCTATCTAAATGAACGTTATTATGATGATAAAGCCAAGGAATTTCATGAACTTAAACTGGGACAGCTCACTATTGATGAGTTTGTCACTAAGTTTACGAATCTGTTGAGATATGTCCCTTATATTAGGGAAGAGAAAGCAAAGGTGCAAAGGTTTCTGAATTTTTTGCCAGTTGCGTATAAAGAAAATATTGAGTTTGATAACCCAAAAACTATGGACAAGGCAGTGAGGAAAGCGAGATTATGCTATCAGCTGTTTAAAGGAAAGGCTGAGCAGGGAAAAGGCTGGCTAAACAAAGGTGAGTTCAAAGGAAAGAGACAAAAACCAACATATTTGAAGAATTTTGGCAGAGATCATCAATGAAAGAAATTTAATAAATCCAGAGAAATTCAAACTTCTCAGTCACAGGTGGCTTCAAAAAAAATGGATTGGGACAATAAGAAAGAGGGCACAGTCAAAATGAAGGAACCGTTGAAATGGTGGGGATGCGGAGAACCCCATCTGTTGAGGGATTGTCCCCACAGAAATATTCAAATGATTATGAGAGATCGGCAACCCACGAGTAAATGACATAGCACGAAGCATACCCACTGCTCCGGTGTAGCCTTGAAGCCGTGAAAGCGAACATCAAGCTACCATGGTTGAAATGGAAGACAAAATTTTGACTAAAATTTATTCACAGGTTTGATTGGTGCTTCACTTTGAGTTAAATTAGTCCAAAAATTGTAGAACATCTGTAATCTTAAACATGAAAAAATTTGAGAAGTCATGGTTGGTACAGTGCAGCCCCTTTATAGACCCAGAGAAAGATATGATCATATTTCCAGACAACAATAAAATTAAATGATTTGCAAGCAGTAAATTTGAACTATCTTGCCTTTAGGTTCTTATGACTTCTTGATAGGAATGGTGAAATTTGTGGAGAGAAGAAAATAATGGCTTGTTGGGATAAAACCGTTGCATTGTGTGGATGAAGAAGGAAACTTTTACTCTCAAAGGAAAACCAAAATCCATTTCGGTAAGACAAATATCAGCACTGCAATTAAAACGAACAGCTAGGAAAGGATATCAAGTTTATGCAGTACATGTGGAGGAAGTAGAACAGAAAACTGGAGAAAATTTACTGAATGAATTACCTGTGGTAAAGGAATTTAAGGAAGTCTTTCCAGATGAGATTGCTCATCTTCCCCCCAAAAGAGAAATTGACTTTACAATCGATTTGATGCCGAGAGCAACACCTGTTTCCCGAGCCCCTTATCGAATGAGTCCCCTTGAACTTATGGAACTGAAAATTCAATTGCAAGAATTGCTAGATAAAGGTTATATCAGACCGAGTGTGTCTCCTTGGGGAGCACCGGTCCTATTTGTGAAAAAGAAAGATGGAACTTTTAGGATGTGCATTGATTATCGTCAACTGAACAAGTTGACCATTAAGAATAGATACCCTTTACCTAGAATTGATGATATTTTTGATCAAGTGAGAGGAGCTTCAGTCTTTTTGAAGATTGACTTAAGAACTGGTTATCACCAGCTCAGAATCAAGGAAGAAGACATCAGCAAAACAGCTTTCTGAACCAGGTATGGACACTACGAATTTGTAGTCCTACCTTTTGGTTTGACAAATGCCCCTGCCACATTTATGTGTCTGATGAACAGTGTGTTAAATAAGTACTTGGATAAATTTGTTCTTGTGTTCATAGATGATATTTTAGTCTACTCCAAAAATGAGGAGGAACATAGAGAACATTTGCGGATAGTGTTGCAAACTCTGAAAGAAAACTAGCGATATGCCAAGTTCAGCAAATGTGAATTTTATAAAGATAAGATTCAATACTTGGGCCATATTATTTCTGAACAAGGCCTTGATGTTGACCCTGAAAATATAGAGGCTATAAAAGAATGGCCTGTAACAACTGATGTCTCAGCAGTAAGATCATTCGTGGGGATTGCAGGCTATTATCGCAGATTTGTGGAGATATTTTCTACCATAGCACATCCCATAACCTCATTACAAAGAAAGGGTGTCAAATTTGGGTGGACTGAAAAATGCCAAAACAACTTTGATCAATTAAAGCTAAAACTCACTACAGCCCCTATACTGAAGATTGCAGATCCTGATAAAGAATTTGTGGTATGTATGGATGCATGTAGCGAGGGGTTGGGAGGAGTCCTCTTGTAGGAAAATTCAGTTATTGCCTATGAATCTAGGAAACTGAAGATACATGAACAGAACTACAGTGCATATGATTTGGAGTTAGTTATTATTATTCATGCCTTGAAGATGTGGCGACACTATCTCCTTGGAAAAAAATTTACATTGATGACTGATCATATTAGTCTCAAATATTTCTTTTCCCAAACTGATTTGAATGCAAGACAAGCCAGATGGCTGTCTTTTCTAAGTGAATTTGATATGGACATAAAACACATCAGGGGAAAAGAAAATAAAATTGCGGATGCATTGAGCAGAAATGCTTGTCAGAATATACATAGCATTGGAAGTAGTGCCCAAATCGAAGTAGAAGAGTTGGTGAGAAAGGCAGCAACCCAAGATCCAAATTATGAAACACTCCTGGTGAAATTACAGAAAAAGGAGAAAACTGATTTCACTCAAAACCAAAAAGGGTTGATCTGTTATAAGAATAGGTTGTATATTCCCAATGTAGAGTCCTTAAAAAGGGAAATTCTGGATGAATATCACAAACAGCCATATGCAGGACATCCAGGATATCAGAAACTACTAACAACCCTGAAAAAGAAACTTCTCTGGCCAGGAATGAAAAGAGATGTAGCAGAATATTTAAGTAGATGCATGGAATGCCAACTAGTCAAAGCTTAGCATCAACATCCGGCGGGTCTTTTAAACCCTTTACCAATTGCAGAATGGAAGTGGGACACTGTTTCCATGGACTTCATAACAGGATTACCCAAAACCAAACACCAACATGATTCAGTAATGGTGGTAGTGGACACCTTAACAAAAGCTGCACACTTCATACCTGTTAAGTCTACTTTTTGGACAGCCCAAGTAGCAGATGTGTTTTTAAAAGAAATAGTAAAATTACATGGGGTCCCAAAAGTCATTGTTTCTGACCGAGATGTTAAGTTTACAGCAGCTTTTTGGAAAGGGCTATTTGGAGGGATAGGTACTAAATTGAATTTTAGTACTGCTTACCACCCTTAGACAGATGGCCAAACAGAGAGAACTAATCAGATCTTGGAGGATATGCTGAGAATGTATGTGATGGATAGGCCTTCAAAATGGGAAGACTACTTGCATTTAGCTGAATTTGCCTATAATAACAGCTATCAATCCTCCATAAAAATGAGTTCCTTTGAGGCACTCTATGGAAGAAAGTGTCGTACTCCTTTGAGTTGGAGCCAGCCAGAAGATAAACTAAAGTTGGGACCGGATGCTTTACAAGAGATGGAAAGAATTGTTAAACAGATACAAAGAAACATCAAGACAGCACAAGATCGCCAGAAAAGTTATGCTGATAAGAAAAGAGTACACCGAGAGTTCAAAGTGGGGGAACATGTGTACTTGCGTATTAAACCCAAAAAGAGCACTCTTTATGCTGGAACTTGTGCAAAACTAGCTCCTAGATATTGTGGTCCTTTTGAAATATTAGAAAGGGTGGGACCGGTGGCTTACAAGCTGGCCTTACCTCCCCATGTTAGAGTTCATGATGTGTTTCATGTTTCGTTATTAAAAAGATATGTGCATGATGCTTCTCACATAGTTGATTGAAATGTTGTACAGGTGGAACCAGAAGGGGAGTTTCTGCCAGAACCGCTTCAAATATTGGAGCGGGAAGAAATTGAATTGAGAAACAGAACAGTAGCAAGAGTAAAGGTGCAGTGGAAGCACTTTACTGCTGAAGAAGCTACCTAGGAAAGAGAAGCTGAAATGATGGAAAGATATCCATTTTTGTTTGAAAAATGAACTCTAGTAGTTGAATAACAACACCGAGGACGGTGTTTATTTTCAGAGGGGGAATATGTAACACCCCCAATTTATGTGTTTAAATTTCAAAGCTAGATAGTTGAACTTTAATCCTAAGGGGAGTGGACCCAAAAGGATAAGTATTTTGTGAATGTAATTAAATATTTAATTGAGTAAATGAATAAAATGATGTGGTGCAGATTGACCAAAATGAGATTTATGAGATCACTTGCTAAATCCATGAGGATGGATGAGGCAAATATTTCCCCACAATCTTTCAAAAATCCTTGAAAGAAATTAATTCTAAATTTAGATTTTTGAGGAAAAATATGAATTCCCCAATGATGAGGAAAGTAGTTGGGAAGAGGTAAAAAGCTGGAAAAGCTGGGAAAAGCATAAAACAACTTTAAAGAATCCCTAAAATGGGAAGCCTAGGCAAACAGGAAAAAAAACATCCCGATATTCTAGACGCAGAATTGGAAACAGGCTTTGGGGAACAATAACTTAAATAAGCTGCTCCTAAACAGATTAGTGGTTGGTCTGTGGTGGAAGTGATCTCAGCTCGGGGGTGAGTTCTGGGAGACAGAAGGACTCTAAGGTTGGGAGGTTGGTCGATTGCATGATTGGTATGTATTTGACATTACTGAATGTGTTTACTCGAGATAGTATGAATTGGCTACATATAAAAGTTAATTGTATATTAGAAAATAAATGCTACATTTAGCAGAATTAATCATAAGATATTCCCACCTTTATGATCACACACTGATTGTAGAAATTAAATACAATGATGAAGAATCCAGCAAAATCTCTAAATAAAGGTGGTTTAAATGCGAATCGTAGTTCTTCATGAGATGATTTAATAAAGTGTGGTCTAGTAATATCAATTATGAGTATGATTAAGTAAATGAGGCCAAATCCCTAACCCCTTTATTAGTCCAAAGTTGGTAAAGGTGTACATCTTATGTTGATATGATTAATATAACCTGAAGCTATTTACTGAAATGCGGCATGCCTCTACACTCGAAAGCTAAACTTGACTTTATGCCTAGGTTTGCATGTGGTGAAATTATGTTATTTGTGAGCAGGCTAAGGTTTCATCTAAATAATTCAAAATAAGATTGAATTCGATAGTCAACACATAGTTACACTTTTATGATATTTAAATGTAGAAATGCGAGTAATACATAAAATTTAGGTATAACTTCCTCTATTCCTTTACCCCCAAGTTATATGCTTTTCAAATTAGACATTTGAACATACATCCATAGGGGAGTGGACCCCAATGGATAATTGTTATGTGGATATGGTTAAATACTTAGTTATGAAAAATAAATAAAATATTGTGCATGCACTATGACCAGATGAGAAAGTGAGATCATATGCCAAATCCATGAGGTGATGGAAAAGGAAAAAAAAGACTTTCCCCAAATCTTTCAAAAATCCTTGAAAGAAATTATTTCTAATTTAGATTTTTGAGGAAAAATCTAAATTTCCCCAATGAAGAGGAGTAGTTGGGAAGAGGTGAGAAAAGGCTGGAAAAGCTGAGGAAAAGCTTAAAGCAGCTTTAAAGAGTCCCAGAATGGGAAGCATAGGCTAAACAGGAATAAAGCATCCTGAAATTCTGGACGCAGAATTGGAAACAGGCTTGGGGAAAGCACAGCTTAAATAAGCTGCTCCAGAACAGATTGAGGCTAGTCTGTTTTGGGGAGGATCTCTGCTCGGGGGTGAATCCTGGGAGATAAAGAGGATTCTAAGGTTGGGAGGACTGGTCATAGTAGAGGTGTGCATGCATAAATTTGGAGATATCTGTAAGTCTGTGTTAATCATATCCCTGTTTTATGAAATTGTGATGTTCTATTCCTTTATCCAATTTATGAAATTGTGATATTATATTCCTTTATGCAAATTATGAAATTGTGATGTTATAGTACATTATGGAATGTATGAATTGTTATGTTATGTTGCATTATGCAACTGTTAGATGGATTAATGGTTCAGTAACTTATGTAATTGCAACTACAGCTATTGACAGTAGAGACAAATGGTTGGGTGTAGAGATGAGTACATTGTAATAATGAGGTTTGAGATGATAGATCAATTGAGCAACCAATATAATAACTATGTATAGGTATAGATGGCTATCTTTTAAAGGAGTATTTAATTTCTGTGTGTATAAACAGAAGATGTTAACAAACCAGTACCCATGAACATTAAGTTCCAAACAACTAAATCTATCATAACAATACTGATGGCACAGAATTCACTGTTGAATCCTAACTAAGTACGAGGATCTAACACTAGGGATTCAAAACTATCCAGTTCAGTATTCTCTCCCTCCCTTGGAGTGAAGCAAGAGGAGCTGTTTCCTAGTTTCCATGGAACAGCTGAATCTGTACCATAGTGTCATACATGTTGAATGGTTATAACAAACAAATAAGGGGGGAAAAAGCCTATTGCAAAATCTATTGTGTAATAACAGTTTGTGTGAGGGAAGATTGTAAGCATGTGTAAAATACCATGAACAGAGCATCTGGTTACCATCCATAGAACTACTGGGAAAGTAGTGGAGCAATGGTGGTGAACTGCGTAGAGATAGATGTATGCGAGGAGGCCTACATCTATACTTCGATGCTGAAACTTTAACATATTGAACCTATTAGCAGGCCGACAAACTGGGAAGTTTGATTAAGGGCCTAGTGATCATCCTGCACAGAAAACCTGAGACATACAAGGTAAAATATGTAGGTATATAAGTCTACTATAAGAACTGAGAAGAGGGGAGGTTAAGCCCAAAAATCTTCATGGAAATTCTTGTACTCCAGGGCTGTCTGTAGGTACTGAAAAGAATCTAAACCGGAGTTAAGAAATTTAGGAGGAGTAAACATGAGGATGAGGTATAACGGATGTTATTAAATAATAACATAATCCTATGAAAAAAAAAAATGGGTTTGGGAGACGTGACAAATGGTATCGGAGCTAAAGTTCAAAAATTGGGCAAGATATGTGCTCACAAGGAAATGGTTAATTGTTATAAAATTTATGAATATTAAAAATATTACTTCAAGTATACAATTATCTTGGATATACTTTCAGGGGTACATGTAACAGGAGGTTGGTCAATTGCAGAATTTGGTATGTTCTGAAAAAATTTCATTTCTCTATGTTATGATGGTATGAATTAGCTACATATAAAAAAAACGCCGAATAGAGGATGATTAAAAATTTAACTCTCGGGTTTTAAAAAGGGAAATTAGATACACAAACACAATTTACTGTCCATGAAAGCTAAATAGGGTTAACGAACGACTGCTATGGAAAGAAAGCAGCTCGACATCAATCAAACCTACAATTGCATGGCCGGTTTTACTAATCGATTTACGGCCAAGAATTTTCCCCGCATATCACATTTCTAAATTCCGATACGTGTAGATCAGAAAACCAAGTCACAGGAAGTATTAGTTGAATCAATAATTGCACAAATCGCACTTAAGTCCCGATGGGGATATTATTCATCTAACTATTTCTACGCCTGAGTCAGGGCGTTAAGCTTTCTCACCCCAGCGTATCAGAAAATACACAAGGGAAGTCGGCCATCCTCAAGAAAATCGTAGAAGGAAAAGACTGAGTATGTGGTTCCTAGAGGTAGACTGCCGATATAAACAAATCGGTGCCATAACCTTAGATGAACTATTGATATTACCTACAGTCATTATACGGGAGATTTGTGGCACGATGTGCACCAAACATCACGGAAAACCAAAGCAACTCAAGATGGAAGTATGCGTAGGTAGCTGAAAGGTTTTCTTCCGATTATACGATAAATCCAATCTGCAGCGACGGTAATGACCTCTCCACAACTCGAGAGAGAATCGAAGAAAATCAGGGTTACCCCTATCGTTCACGCGTACAGTCCAGATTCACATTAAACTGTGAACAACTGAAACGCTGATATACCACTCTCTGCACACTGCATAAAAGAAGAAAACTCTGAAGACTGATAGTAAGTCATAACTCGAAAAAAAAAAAACTCCCTATTCGAGCTGAGCGATGAAATTAAAAAGAGATGAGAGGTATAGGAACGAACCGACAGATGTGGTGAGCCGTAGCATTTCCAGGAAATGAATACGGGTAAACCTAATTACTCTGCCCGATAACGTGTAGGTAGCAGAGCTCTAACTCGATAACCACATCCTGTCAGAGCCGAATACCCCGCCCACAGTACCGGATTAGGCAGAACGAAGGAGAACTCCACACGCTGCTCATGGGAGGACGATGCCGCCGTCGTTGCGCCTCCCGCATGGGAGAGAGATTGTCCTGAAAAGAAAAAATGCAGACCAAGAGAATATTTTAATCAGATCTACACGCAAAAAAATTCTTCAAGCAGCGCTGGGATAGACCGCTTCTACACACAAAATCTGCACAACTATATGGTACTGTCAAAGCAAACAGTCGACACGCATTCACAGGTCACATTCGCCGATAAACAGATGTGCGATAAACTAAAACCCTGACAGGGCAACGCATCATGATCGGAGTGTCAATTCACCATCAATGGAGTATGGGAGATGCGTATTAACAGAAAAAAAAATATATATATTTAAAACAACGCCGCTACTTTCTACCAGCAGGGACACGTGTATCGACCCACCATTTTTGCTGGGATTAGTTCATAGCATAAATCAAACACCTAGGCTATGCTATGGTTCGAGTATGGTCTTCACCTGCGGTCAACCTGTAAGGACGTCAAAATAAATCTGCGACTCGGGCATCCTATTCATTATCTAGGGTTATCAATAACGTGAAGACTTATTAGCCCTATACATAACTGTGCATATCGTGACGTCGGACTATATCTTTGATTTCCGGTAAACCTATATATATATATATCTATTGAGATGAGAATGATTAAAGGAGATGTCTTTATTTCACCACAAAAGTGCACATATGGAGTTTATATAGGATGGGAATAGACAAATTATCTGTATTTAGGCCATCATAAATATGGATACATTTATTTTCTAATGGTATATATATGGAAGTGAGAACAAATAAAGTAGACATATGTAACCCACCGTACCTACCTATGTAGTGATTTTATAATGGCATACATATGGGGATGTAGCATATGTAGTGATTTTATAATGGCATACCTATGGAGGTGTGTACCAATAAAGTAGATATAATTATTCCACCATAATTATATATATATAGATTATGGATTTTATAATGTTATGTATTATGGGTCTATGGTTTTAGGTAGGTGATATATGTCCGCATACATATATATATATAGCTTATGCCAAAGAAAAACAAGCAACCAAAAGGAATATGCATACAAGTAGGAGATGAAGTAAAATATTTTGATACATGGGGAAATATAGTAAAAAAAAGAAAGAGAAGAAATTTCATAATTAAGAGAGTGACAAATAGATATGGACACACACCAATGTATGTGTACAGTAGATAGAGAGTCTCCCAAATGTATTATTATTTGAGACTACCTGCGTATATATCATGTATATTTGTGTATGAAACGATTCCATAGTATAATAGGCAGACAAAACCGCCACGGCGTCGTCCCCCATTATTGCATGGTATCTATATAATTCGTACAGGGCACTCATGGCTCGTATTGGTCGTATTATAACATGGCGGGGGTGGTGTATATTATTATTATTGAATTCACAAATTTTTATACCCTTCAAAACTATTTACTTATGTTTGCATATCAAGTAATAAGGTCGGGCACGGAAGTTATACTATCGGCCTTATTACAACTTCTTACCCTATTCCGAGATATATAGGTTTATATGTATGCATCCATTTTTTGTTTATGAATGGAGCAAAATCATATATGCCATTTCTTGAAATGTTTATTCATAGTTTATAAGCGGTTATCCATGAAATTTCTATTGACATATATATATATCGGTTGAAAATTATCATAGTTAGAATTAGTATAGCCTTTTTACTTGATTTGTATGTCCTTCCCATTATGAACAATTAAAGGAAATTTTCCTTATGGTGTTTCCTTTATTTAAATTTAGTACAAATGGCAATTTCAAATGTTATTCTTTCAAATCTATATATATATGCTTATACTTTAAGAAGTAAGTGAGGTTAGTGAACAACCATGTCTCACAATAGAATTATGGTTATACTATGGAAGAGTAAAGGAACCTCATTTTTTTTTAATATTATAACGATATATATAAATGTAAATATAGGGTGTGAAGACATATAAGTGTCCCATATTAATTTCGATATGAGTATTCATTAATCATGAGAATAAAAGGGAAGCCCTAGGATAAAAAAAAATATATATATATGTGGTATAATTGTAAGTGATATATGTAGGTATATCTGGTATGCAGGTATAAAAAGAAAAGGGATGACTGAACCTAAGATCTACACTTATACACTTACCCTTTTAAATAATATATGGTGGAAAAATGTGGTGGATTTTATATATATGATGGAGTTTATATATTGTGGATTATATATATATAGAGTGGTTCTATATATATATGAAAAAGAGTGGATTTAATGGTAGGAAATATAATGGTTCAAAAAAAAAAAAAGGATTATTTTAAATTATGTGTAATATATATGTGGTAGCACTTTCAAAAAGGCTTTGAATTTATATATGAATATATATAAATATGGGGATATATATATATATTCATATGTTCATAAAATTAATATTTCTAAGGCTATATATATATATATATATATATATATATATCATGGTTACTTATACAATAAGGTTTGGAAATATATATGATATATACAAACCTAGTGGATATATATATACATGCTCATGAGATGTATATTGCCCAAGGCTTGAGATGTAAGTAGTATATGAGTAAGTGGAAAATGTATTCCATAAATAAGGCCTGTATACTGATATAAAAGAAAAGAAGATTGAAGTACAAGTTTTAATTACAATTAAATGGTTGATTTAGTAACTGTGGAACCATTACATAGAGTTAAGCATGAATGAATGAAAGGGTAAATTAAAATTTTCCTAATGAATTACTTAAGGAAGAATATTCTTGTGATAGTGGAAGAATGATTCTTAATTAGTTATTTATATTCTTCCAGTTGGTATATTTTATAAGTTTAGAGATAATGAGTAAAAGAATTGGAAAAAAAAAAAGTGGAGAAGTGATATTTCTCTCATAAGAAAAAAAAAAAATAATAAAAGCATGAGAGATTTATGGGTTGCTTTTGGCTAGGAAAAAAAAATAGAATGCTTTTATGCATTAGAAAAGAAGGAATTCTTTTATAACTCAGGAAAAAGTTGGAATACTTTTATGATTTATAAAATCTTTTCCATTTTAATTAATTCTATTTTAGTATATAAGTTGATGAGAGAAATAGAAGAGGGGAACTAGCAAAGCATGAACATACAATTAAAAGTAAATGCATAAATTATGATGAGTCTTTGAAAAAGGGGAAACTCTATCAAATTTATTTTTGGCATTATCAAGTATTAATATTGGTGAATGTGATGAATTATAGAAATTACATTTATCACTAGAAAAGGAAACATGTATTCACACTATAAAATTTTGTGGTGTAAATTTTATTAAAGTTAATTTTCTTGAGTCTTAAATTCAAATACAGAGAAATGATGTGAAATCATACAGCTACAAACCGAGAGAAAAGAGGATGAGCTGTATTTTGGACTTGGGTGTGGGGAAACCCATCAGTTCCAAAATTGTTCACTTAAGTTTTGAACTAGTGGATACCATTTCATGGGAGAGGTAAGCTTGGAATGGTAGAGATTATTAATGAGTCTAGTTGTTACTAATTAAATTGATTAACTAACAAAAGAAACAATGAAAAGATACTAGAAGTACAACTATAAAATGAGAAAGGGTAAGCATAACCATGCATATGATACAATTGTTTTCTTTCATTTATGAGTACTAATGAAAAAGTTGAAAAAAATTGTTTAGCCAAGTGTGTAACAGGAAATTGGGCACTCTGGAAACAAAGAAGAAAAAGGTGAAGATGAATCACCTAGAAAATCCAGAAAAGCTGAACTGAACCAGGCTGCGTGAGGAAAGAATCTCACTGAAAAACAAGAAAGGATAAGTAGTGTACTAAAAGTGCACTAAACTATTATGAACCTGAACGGTTTGATTAATAACTGAATGTCTTAAGTTATTGAAATGCAGAATGCTATTGTGAATTATCAATTATATGTACCTGATATTACTTACATTGGTATGAATTGTGGACAGAGAAACCAGAATAAAAGATCTTCCATACAGACTTCTTGCAAAGAAGTAGGAAGAAAATCAACTGCATAAGGCATCAGTAAATAGAGTGGAGGCAGGAGAGTACTCTGCTGGAAAATAATGGCTTATACATTAGCCCTGCCATTGCTTATTAAATTTCCTGATATATTTTATGTCTCCTTGTTGGAAAAGAAAAGTTATAATTTTTGAACGTAATGCTTCTCACATGATGGATTTGAAATGTGGTCCAGGTGGAACCAGAAGAGGAATTTCCTTCCAGAGTCGCTTCAAATATGAAAGCGAGAAGGAATGAAATTGCGAAAGTGAACAGTAGCTCGGGTAAAGGTGCAGTGGAGCACTTTACTGCTAAAAAGCTACATGGCACAGAGAAGCTCAGATGATGGAAAAGCATTCATAATTATGTTCAAAATAAACTAAGTAGATAGTTGGTAACACCGAGGACGGTGTTTATTTTCAGAGGGGGAATATGTAACACCCCCAAGTTATATGCTTTTCAAATTAGACATTTGAACATACATCCATAGGGGAGTGGACCCCAATGGATAATTATTATGTGGATATGGTTAAATACTTAATTATGAAAAATAAATAAAATATTGTGCATGCACTATGACCAGATGAGAAAGTGAGATCACCTGCCTAATCCATGAGGTAATGGAAAAGGAAAAAGACTTTCCCCAAATATTTCAAAAATCCTTGAAAGAATTATTTCTAATTTAGATTTTTGAGGAAAAATCTAAATTTCCCCAATGAAGAGGAGTAGTTGGGAAGAGGTGAGAAAAAGTTGGAAAAGCTGAGGAAAAGCTTAATGCAGCTTTAAAGAATCCCAGAATGGGAATCCTAGGCTAAACAGGAATAAAGCATCCTGAAATTCTGGACGCAGAATTGGAAACAGGCTTGGGGAAAGCACAGCTTAAATAAGCTGCTCCAGAACAGATTTGAGGTTAGGTCTGTTCTGGGGAGGATCTCTGCTCGGGGGTGAATCCTGGGAGATAAAGAGGATTCTAAGGTTGGGAGGACTGGTCATAGTAGAGGCGTGCATGCATAAATTTGGAGATATCTGTAAGTTTGTGTTAAACATATTCCTGTTTTATGAAATTGTGATGTTATATTCCTTTATGCAATTTATGAAATTGTGATGTTATATTCCTTTATGCAATTTATGAAATTGTGATGTTATAGTACATTATGGAAGGTATGAATTGTTATGTTATGTTGCATTATGCAACTGTTAGATGGATTAATGGTTCAGTAACTTATGTAATTGCAACTACAACTATTGACAGTAGAGACAAATGGTTGGGTGTAGAGATGAGTACATTGTAATAATGAGGTTTGAGATGATAGATCAATTGAGCAACCAATATAATAACTATGTATAGGTATAGATGGCTATCTTTTAAAGGAGTATTTAATTTCTGTGTGTATAAACAGAAGATGTTAACAAACCAGTACCCATGAACATTAAGTTCCAAACAACTAAATCTATCATAACAATACTGATGGCACAGAATTCACTGTTGAATCCTAACTAAGTACGAGGATCTAACACTAGGGATTCAAAACTATCCAGTTCAGTATTCTCTCCCTCCCTTGGAGTGAAGCAAGAGGAGCTGTTTCCTAGTTTCCATGGAACAACTGAATCTGTACCATAGTGTCATACATGTTGAATGGTTATAACAGACAAATAAGGGGGGAAAAAGCCTATTGCAAAATCTATTGTGTAATAACAGTTTGTGTGAGGGAAGATTGTAAGCATGTGTAAAATACCATGAACAGAGCATCTGGTTACCATCCATAGAACTACTGGCAAAGTAGTGGAGCAATGGTGGTGAACTGCGTAGAGATAGATGTATGCGAGGAGGCATACATCTATACTTCGATGCTGAAACTTTAACATATTGAAAATATTAGCAGGCCGGCAAACTGGGAAGTTTGATTAAGGGCCTAGTGATCATCCTGCACAGAAAACCTGAGAAATACAAGGTAAAATATGTAGATATATATAAGTCTACTATATGAACTGAGAAGAGGGGAGGTTAAGCCCAAAAATCCTCATGGAAATTCTTGTATTCCAGGGCTGTCTGTAAGTACTGAAAAGAATCTAGCTCCCAGGGTAACAGTAATTTGGGAGAAGGTATGAGGTATAATGGATGTTATTAAATAATATGAGAATCCGCAAAAAAAAAAAAAAAAAAAAAAAATGTTGGGTTTGGGAGCGTGATGTCAGTATAATCGATGTGAAACAAAATGAGATATGGTTATATTCAAATCTCTTTGTTTCGAGTTGCTATGAAAATTCGTGGGAAATTTTGATACGAATCCTTAGTACATTAATTATTGCAAAGGAATTTTCGAACTCTAGAAAACTTCCACCAGTGCCAGTTTTAAATTTAGAAATTACAATTTGCAGAGGAAACCAAAATTTTACAGTTGAGACAGTGAATGCACAACTCTACTACTCATTAATATTAAGAACAAAATATCGTATTATACTGAGGGTTGCGAGAACTACGCAGCCTAAAAACAATACAAAAAAAGTTCGAGAGTACATGCACAATAATTCTGACACTGAGTAAAATTATCAAATGAGTAACACAATATAAATGGTAAAAATTTTGCTCTGTAGGTGAAACGTAGTAACAAACCAATGGTATCGAATCTCCATCCCTCCACAATGTATATATGAGTCCACAGAGATTAACGAAAAAAAAAATATAGGGGTATACATACACTGTGGCAAATTCTAGAACGGCACTACGTTACCATATGTAAGGAAAACGAAATATGGTGAGTGAGGCAGGTGCTTCTGTGTATGCGCTCGGTTATCTCGGTAGAGATTAAATTATTACAGGCTAGGAAATCGGCATGTTCATAAGATGGGTTGAACTTAATTAATTGAATTAATAAAATTCTTCCTTCAAATTAGTATTATTGTTGTAAATAAAGAGAAAATTTAAGTGAAATAAGAACGAAAAACTTTGTGTTTAGTTACAACAGAAGAAAGTAAACGAGTGCCTTATAATAGATACATACAGCTGGAAGTGCCGTGATAGTCAGGCAGAAAACAAGATTTATACAACTGAGTAGGACGCATAATGAAAAACAAGCGACCGAAACTCTGGCAACCATAGTGAGAATCTTAAATGAACATCGAAGAAGGTGGAGAACCTATAGGATAGACGAACTACAATGAATGAGTTGAATGAAGATTTAACCAGGAACGTGATATAACAACTGGAGTAAGAGGTCCGCAAGGACAAAGATCCCGGGTACCTGGAATGGGAATATACACCAGTTAAGAGTTATAAAAAAACAAAAGAAAAAAAAAAAGTAAATAGCAAGACGGCGTAAATACAAAGCTGAAGGAAAAACCTGTGTGATCGACTGTCGAGTGAGTCGACGTTCCGGAAGGAAGAGAAAACAAATTTAACCTACGAAAATAATCCTGACCCCGGAACTGGGGTAGTCGCCTCCAAACTAGAATACAATCGTATTAAACCACTTCCAGAAAAAAAAATCCATTGTATACCCTCAAGGGGATACCAGTACCTCATTCTTCGAAGTTCAGATTTATTATGCGTGACAAGAAAGGAATCGGAAAAATAAAATATCGTAGGAAGAGATCAGTTAGATTTATTTAGAGATACAACTCCTTACAAATGTCCAAAAGTGAAATAGGAAGACAGAACGCATATTTCAGTTAAACATATACCCAATTTGATAAATTAATAAAAGGGAGAAATCATTGGAAAAAGTTAAAGCAAAGTGCAGAGAGAAGAATAAGAGCTGAACCAACTTTGTAATGCTGATAGAATCCATAAACTCAATGAGCGCCGAAGCGAACGGAGGGAGAAAATTCGATTTCCAGGCTGCCGACGATAAAAAGCACACCGTGGTATAACCTCCTCATGGCCGCAGAACTCTAGTAGTTTGAGAAAAAGTCGAGAAGGCTGGATGCAGAGGGATAAACCAGGTCAACTCTAAACAGTAAAGAAAAGAATATGATTTAAACAAGAACCTGAAACCCTAAAAACCACAAATCGATAAATCAGATCGAGGGCGAAAAGAAAGATATGGCAATTGGAAAACTACAACTCAATAGTAGAGGACTTTAGAAATCCCGAGGGAGATTGCAGCTGTAAGGTCGATGGGTAAATTGCGTACGATGTCTGTCTGAATTAATTTTATTAGACCACAGGTTGAACATCCAACAGGCAAGTACGTTTATAAGCTTAGTCTTTCATGTCGGAAGCGATCCACACAAATTATGAAGTCAGTGGTTAAGTCGACGTGGCACCTGATCAGTGTAACCGTGCCTGAATGTAGTACTTGAGATCTGAAAAGAAAAAAATTTCGAGCCTGGAGTGCCAGAGCGCCATCATGAACCTGTACCTTTTCATTTATGGGAGACAAGACTTGTCGCTAATACAACGCATCAGAAAAGTAACGTAATAATATTACAAAAGCATAAACAATGAGATAACTAGCTGTCAAACGTAAGGAATGAAGGCAGTAGGGTTTCAGCCATAGGCATAAAGAACTCGACAGTGGTTAGTTATAAAACTCATCATTATTATCACGACTAAGGGTTATTCGTTGAACCCTTGTTCTTCAGTGGCAATTATAAAAGTGTAAGCATGAAAGAATTACGCTAGGGGTTATAGAAGCCCAGAAAAATATATATATAATTGCATAAAATATGTATATATTAGCTTGAGATTTAACCATATAACTTATGGCTATAAATTAGGCTTTGGAATTAGATTAGTAAATGGTTTGGTATTTATGTTAACATATAAGTATAGAAAATTTCATAGATTAGGAATATTATAGTCAAAACCAGTGTTGTGGTAAAGTTAAAGGTAATATGAAGTATATGCCAATAGTTAAATCAGAAAGAAAAAAAAAAAAAAAAATATACGGTACAAAAGAATAGATTCATACAAACGCAAAAAAATACAAGTAAACAACACACATCAATTGCAACAAAGAATAGATCCATATACATACAAGTAAACAATTCTCATACAAATGAAACCACCACTTTAACACTCAACGCACACCCAAACAACATATGCATATACATACAAATAAACAATGAAAGAATACTGAAAAGCATGCATAATGAGAGATTCATAAACAAAGAAGCATAATCACTCCAAATAAATACATGCAACTAATGCAAACCTCTAGATAATACATTCACACATATCATAGAGAAATAAATTCTAACTATCTAAATGCAACTAATAAAAACACCATTTCAATTCTCAAAATAATACATCCATATACGTACAAAATAAGGAATCCAAAGCATACATTATAACTCGGATACATTAATATATAAATATCTAAGCATTCAAAAATATATTTATAGTATATAAATAATAAAACCAATACATACACATTCAATATAATAAATTTATAAAAATATTTAAATAATGGCAAACACCCTAAATATATTGAATAAATTCATAAAAATAAATAATAAAAATATTTAAATATTTAATATATTAGTATTTAATTTAAACCTATAAAAATAGAAATATGTAAATATTAAAAAATATTTATCTATATATATGAAAAGGAGGAAAAAATATAATATAAATATCTTAATAACATACTTATAATAAAAATACATAATTAAAAAAAAAATCAAAATCTTAAAAATGTTTAAAACATTGTAAAAATGTTAAATGATTTATGTGAATAAGAGTGATTTTGTAATTTGTGTGCAATGCTATGGGAAGATGTTTAAAGAATTGTAAAAATGTTAAATGATTTATGTGAATAAGAGTGATTTTTCCATTTAGGTGTATGTGGGAGAATGTTTAAAACATTGAAAAAATGTTAAATTATTTATGTGTAGTAAAAGTGATTTTGCTATTTGTGTGTATGTAGTGAAGATGTTTAAAACATGTTTAAAAATCATTATTATACTAAAATGATATATTTTTGGTTGTGCATATTGGAGTTACTATAAACTAAAGATCATGAAAACCATGAACACAAGGAACACAACTCAAAGGAGGGTTAAAATGTGACCTTCCTAAGAGCCTTTTGGAGGGGTTGAATTCCCCTCCTCCCAAAAAAAGTCTACTCATTTTATTAATGATAGTTTACATCCTTTGATGGGCCCATCTAAACAAAAATATATATTTGTTTCTAATTAAAACATTACAAAACATAAAAATAGATAATTTCTTCGACTCATGAGCAACTTTGACATTGATAAATTATCTACAAACATAAAAAATTCAAATAATCTGGTTAATATACAAACCCTTCATAAAAACTTGCAACATAATTAAATGTACAAATCATAAAAAAATCCATCACATATATAAACCTATAATGTATAATAAATATTAATAAAAAAATATTAATACAATATTATTATATAAAATAATATCAATATAATATAATTTACAAATTTAATATAATAACATCTAAATTTGAAAAAAAAACACATTTTGTAACTTTTAACTTCAATGAAACAATAGCATGCTTTTATTAACGAAATTTCATTGAGTAAATAAAATTTCAAATAGACCGAGCCATGTCTAGCTTTAGCTTTTGAAACCGGTTCTAACTCTAAGGTTGGGTAAGATATGGATATTCTCTACTCCATACTCTATTCTGGCTAAAAGGAAATATTATTTGTTCCCAGCACAAGGAAGATACAATGGGCATATGGAAACAAAAAAAATTATATATATTTTAAAAATTAAAATATAAAATAAAATAATGAATAAATAATGATAATAAAATATAGGATCTAAATTCTAAATAGATAACACCGATTCTAGGTAAATATATATGATCTCTAAGTAAAAATAAATGTTGCATTGGAGATTTAATAAAAAAAAAAGTAAGCATCGCTATATAATTAATTAGAAAAACTACGTAATGTAATTAATAACTGAAACAACAACAACAAAAACAAAAAACAAAAATCTTATCATTATTTGAGAGTTTCCAAGTGAAACCCTAATAATAAAACCAAGTAATTAATAACACAAACACATAGGAAAAAGGAATATTTTAATTATAAATCTACGTAACTAATAACACACACAGCGGAAGAAGGAATCTTTTAATCTTTTAGGAGATCGTTGTGAAGTTGTATGATTGTTTTGGGAGTGCGCATGCGTGAAGTTGTATGATTGTTTAGGGAGTGCGCATGCGTGAAGCTGTATGATTGGTTTATATCACCTGCTCTTGACTACCAACCAATGACGGGTTTCTTTCCCATGAACTCAAACTCAAAAATACTAATAGACATATCTCACGAATTGAACTTATCACAACTGAGAGACTCATAAGTCTCCACTAATTGTTGACTGACTTCATCATACAGGAGAACTTGTACATGTACTTGTTCCCATGTTGTGCATGAAAATAGCATGATTGTGCATGAAATGACTCATAATTTAGACTAATTGTTGGAAAGTCGATTAATACCTTAGTAATTTACTGTTTACAATTAGAACCGAATGCAATGCCATAACCCATAAGGTAGAGAAACATAATAAAATTGAATTGATTACATAATAGAAATAAAACAATCCAGTGAATGCTAATTGAATTGATTACATAATACAAATAAAACAATCCCATGAATGCTAATTAAATATAAAGCTATGTCTAAAATAGAACTGGATTGTAACTAGCTATGTAAGCTATGTAGAAATGCTTCTAGAGTTAGATCTGACCTATGGAGAAGACATTTATTTCTAGATAGGCCCTACCCTGGAATTTCTGAGGTTTCTTTTAGCTGTTACTTATGAATTTCACAATAATCAACAGAAATGGTCTCTCTGAGGAATTTCTAGATCTGGCTCTCACGGTGCCTCTGTATATGTAGGTTTTTGGCGGTGCCTCTCAACTGACTAAACCACCTTCTCAATATCTCTATACATAAAGGTTGATAGGGATGAGGGTTGGGAGGTGTTGACTGGAGCAAAGGTGAGAGGAGGAGTGTGAGGCTTCAAAAACTTCCCTAGGAATGATCAGGGTCAGCATTTTGTTGGTGGAGCAGTGGTTGCATTAGTAAAGGAATTCATGATTCATCACCACAATACAACACGGTATCACCTGCAAGCTAACGATACAGTAGAGCCATTTCACAAGATTTTGGAACGTTATTGACCAAGGTGTGCTCGGTCAATAGGGAAGACTGGGATGACAGAATTCCTGTTGTTCTGTCAATAGGGACAACTCGGATGACAGAATTCCTGCTGTTCTGTGGGTCGAACGATTGACGGAACTAACTTGGCAAGGATGAAAGATGAATGGAAAGAAAGGCTATCACAACCATTCGGTAATGGTTGGATTATGTGTTGTTCCATCATGTGTCGAATGAATCTACGGCACAATATCTATGGAAGGAATTACAGAAATCCACGGCACAATTTCTATGGAAAACAATTACAGACGGACATAGAGGACCAAAACCCACTTAATTGGCATAATTATTCGAGAGATATATATCATAAAGATATTCTTAAACAGAAAGAAACAAATGAGGACCAGGCCATTCACAAACAATACTAACCTTGTTCCTTAGGAATCTTGCATTTGCTATTGAAACTATGGAAACTCGTGTTTGCAAAAGCCATGGAAACTCCTCATTCTCTACTACAAAATCATTAGAAAAGCTGCTCCAGCTCCTGTATATAAATTCCAACTCATTAGAAAAGGAAACAGAGAAAAAAGAGACAGGAATGAATTTAAATATTTCCATGAGTACCAACTGACTCTGAATTATTTGTTGATCAATTGGCCCTTCAGCCACCAGTGCAGCCATGACTTTCTCTCTCAATTAACAAAAAACCATAAGCACACAAAAAAAACATTTACACAAGACACAACACATTACAAGAATACCACAACACTACACAAGACATTCATGCATACAACACTACACAAAACATTTATGGAGGGCTCCATAAGACAGACAACAGAAAACTTTACATCAGAGTTTTTGAGAGAGAGAACATCCATGCTTAACCCGTAGATTGAACAGGGAAAAAAAATTGTCAGGTTACACAAATGTCTCTTTAAATGAAATAAACATACACAAAATAAAGGAACATAAAATTACTCAAAATTACCCTCTCCCTGAATAATCCAGTCCATCGCTCGTGCTGTTGTTTTCGGCCTCCTCTTCCTTCCTGAATTTCCTCCTCTCATTCTTCATTCATCACAATCACGGATCCCTTTAATTCTTCATTCATGAGACACCTCCTCCTCTTCGTTCTTGAATTTCCTCCTCTCATTCAACATTCATCACTATCAACGATCTCTCTTATTCTTCATTCATCAGGCCCGCGAGTATATAATGACTAGGGATATAGTGAGTTTTATGCTGCTTCTTTTTTTGAACAGTTGTGTTCAAATTTGGGTTCAAGTAATCTTTTAATTACTATCCATTAAACCAATCTTTTAATTTCTATTCATTAAACCATCGTTTAACTCGGTATTACTATTTTATAACTTATGATATTTTTTAAAACTGAGCTTTTTAAAACTTGCGACCATATAGTTCAATCCTTGTCCGTAACTTTCAGTATTATTGAGTTTTATTCATGTCCTTTTGGACCGTTGTGTTCAAATTTAGGTTTAACCAATCTTTTAACTACTATTCATTAAACCAATCTTTTAATTGCTATTCATTAAACAATCTTTTAACTCAGTATTACTATTTTAGAACTTCTGATATTTTTTAAAATTGAGCTGGTTCAATCCATGTCCGTAACTTTCCGTTTTTATATTTTCATCTAAACTTTCTTTTAACCTGCGTTTTTCAGTCTTTGGGTGCGCATAATAGTGGTTGGGTGAGAGTTATGGTGCAAAGCATATATATATATATATTAAAACAATCGTAATTTAAAAATTTAAAATTTATGTGATATTTTTAACTTAATTTATATATATATAATTAATTTTAAAAATAATTAGTTTTTATATATATATAAACTAATGAGAACCAAATATGTAACAAAAATGTATGGTTAAAAGAGATGTCAATATAATATTGATTTAAGTTATCTATATATATATATATATGATAATAGTAAAAATTTAAATATATTTAAAATCTATGTGATATTTTTAAATTAAATTTTGTATATAAAAAATTAATTTTTAAAAATAGTTAGTCTTTTTAGAAACGTCAAGTTTAAAACAATAATAATAACTTATTGGTAGCAAAAATATATGGTTAACATTATTTTTATTAAAGATGTCAAGTTTAGTGGTAGAGGAAGACTTTCTCTTTAGACATGACTAGAGAACCAAATTGTTCTTCCTCAAGTATTTTCAAATGGACAACAATTGCTTATACATACCATTGCAAACTTACTAAATTTATCTACTTAAAATATATACTTGTAAGACTTAATATTAAGCTAACAAATATTAGCATTAATAGATTTCTATATCATTTTCTTTGCAATCTATTATTGATGTAATTTTTATATTAAAAGTTCTATTTAAAAATCATTTGTGAATAATTTCACATAAAGATTGACTTTCTCTTTCTTTTTTTCCCTCCAAGACTACATTGAGTAAGGGCTGAATATATGTCAAACAAAAACATAGAGGATGTCTTGAAGGAAAATATTTTTGGGAGAGCACATTGAGAACGTTATGAATATATTCCTAAAATTTAGAGTCTAAGATGATTCTTTCTGAAACAATGTAAGCTTCTACATAATGCCTTGCGCTAATAAAATGAGCATGGAAATATAACTTACAATGAACCAAGTTCATTTTCACTCAAAAAAATGCAAGGGAACACCAACTACCCTTATATCACTAGCAACATGGAAATCCCCGTCACACATAAAGTTGAAAACACAAAATCCAAAGTCCCTTCACAACCACTTAATGCTAAGAGTTTTTGTAAACCAATAGAGAAGTAAGATTCAATATACATACCTACGTGGGTGTTTCTTATATTGGATCAAAAACCTGTATTTCCATATTATATATTCCTGCATGGGATCTCTTGAGAGATAATTGATTTTGTGTTGTGGCACATTATACATTGCAATGAAGGATGTTTCTCTATTTTTGTACCACATTTACTATATAGAATTTTCATGGTTCAAATGAATTATATGCAACAGAGATATCCAATGTAAAATTTCTCTCTTAACCCAAATTGTGGAATTTGAATCCATTCAAAAATACAAATAAATACATAGTGGCACTCAAGTTCAATAATTGTTTTACATTAAAGGCATTGTGGGTAATTTTGAATAAAAATGATCAATTTAAGAATACAACATCCCAGGGTGAAGTGACATGCGAAAGAAATATAGTGGCATGCTTCAGAAAAATATGTAAGAATTGTGGTGCACACTGGTCATCCTAATTTGTCCACATTTTCTTAAATAATTAGTGTTGAATTGGCATTGGTGATGGAGTACGTGTCATATTGATAAAATAATAAAACAATGATATGGGAAATGGGTATGCTAAAATAATAAAACAATGATATGGGAAATGGGTATGCTAGCCACATTCCTCGAACATTATTTAGTGATATGTAGCCTATGTGATGGAGGGTCTCAAGAATCTCAAAAATTGGAAGAAATAAGTTCAACTGGAAAAAATTATGAGGCGGTAGGGCCCGAGGTAAATGCACATGGATCCGTAAACAAACATATAAAAAATGCTACATGATTTACATCACATTACATAAATTATATAGGGAGTGAAAACATATTTTTTTAATGGTAGAGTGTGGCTTCTTTAGTGTGGTCCATAGGGTTAGACCCTTATTGCACATTTCTCATCCCTCTCTCTCAAATATTTGTAGATGGAAGAGATCACTTTTGCTATAGTATCATCTCACTCCTCTTTATCTATCAAAGACAAAAATATACTCATAGATTCTCTATATCACATGGAAACCATAAACTTGAACTCCTTTTTGAGTTCATTATATATTTTTCTCATGCCCTCATCATTTCCTTCCTTGGCGGATGGATTTTAGATCACATCCTTAGCTAAAGGGAAGAGCTCACCCTTCTTTGTAGTGACAAGCCCATTTTTTTCCTCTACTATATGAAATATTGTTGCAAAGTGTGTTGCTCCATCCTCTTAATTCATGGAGATTGACTTTAATACACCCTTTTTTTTAGAAAATGCTGAAAAGAGTGTCATTCCTTCCTCAATTCTAGAGGGCTCATGTAAATTTCTGTTTCACCCATCTTCTCATGATGTTGTGAAATTTGAAACTGAGATTTATTTCTCAAGTACGTGAGTTCATGAATCCCCTTCATTTTGATATTCCTTTGTTGGTTGAAGCATTCAAGTGCACAAATTTATTCTAATAGCATGGCTTGATATGAATATTAAATAGTTTAAGGCCATGTTTAATATATCTTTACTCCTCGATTATTGAGCACTCGAAACTACTAATTCTAGATGAGCTTAATATTTTTCCATTGGCTAGATAGTTTTTTGTATTAATATTTGATAAATTTTCTCAGGTTTGTGGTTCTAGGGAAGTGTAGGGTTGTTTAAGCAACATTGGTTCGCCTCTTTCAACCCCTTTTCGGCTTCAATTTATACTTCTCTAGTTTGGGTAAGGCCTCATAATCTACCTTTGCATCTATGGACTCTTCTATCATTTAAAGCTATAGGAAATTCTTTAAGTAGATTTGATGAGCGTAGTGATTATATAAAATAGTACTTGAAACCAACATATTATCACATTTGTGGGAAAATGGACTTTAGTAAAGGATTTCTTGCATAAATAAAATTGACAAGCCAAAATTATCTATGGTTGAAAAATCTAGATTACGAGCATATTTATTTCCCCTGTAGAGCTTGTTACGAAACAGACCATTCCTTCAAAAATTGTTCCAAATCTCAAAAGATCAATGCTAGGAAAAAATAGTTGCAAACCAAGATAGTGAGAAGGTGCCAAGGTAGAACATTATATTTTATTTAAAGATGAACTTATCCCATATCACAACAACACTTAAAATCAACAAGAGACATTAGAATCCAAGAAAGACTCCCACCAAGTTCATGGAAACTCAAAAAGAAGCCAAGTTGAGGTGGAATGTATAAAGGATACCTATGACAATCTCGAGAAGTTTGGTTTCCCAAATGCTTCTCTTGCAAATAATTGTAAAAAAAAAACCTTCGGATAATCTTCCAAAAGTGGCCAAGGAAAAGTCAGGTATTTTTGGTGATTCCTCTATCTCTTTGGAAAATAATTCTAAAAAAACAACTTCTTAGGTAGATTAGGAGAAAGAGGCCTGAATCACATAAGAATATTAAACGTACAAGAAATATTTGAGATAATAACTAGAAGAATGATCCTTGAGATATAGTATATAGCACATGTTAGATCCAAGTGAGGAAAAAGGAAATATATACTTCACCAAGTAAAATAATAAGTTAGATGAATCTAAAGAAAAAATAGAAGCTAGTCAAAGGTAAAATGGAAAAAAATTAAGAATGGGATGCAAATGTATTTGGATATTAATGATATTTGGAAAATATTTAGCTCGAATGGTAACAAAATTTTTATTTTGCAGAGCTCTCAACTATGGATTTGGATTGACACTACAAGTTCAATCTCAAATCCTCAAGGAATTTTGGGAACACGTTTTTTAGAAGAATTGTAACGATTATGGGTTAGATCCAAGTTCTTTTAATATAATCCAAAATTCCGTTTCTTTTTTTAAAAAAAGAAACATAAATTATATGAGGTTGAACTACAGAGGGGTAAAGGGCGTCGGAGGTGATATACATCTCTTTTTTCGCCCTTGGCATGAAAGGCGCTACCAAATATTTTAATTCTTCAGCTAATTTCCATCATCATAAGATTTAATATTTTTCCTTAGCTAATTTGTCTTCATATTAAATTTACTAATATGTGTTTTTATTTTTCTTTTTTTCACTTTATTAATTTACCAATGTGTGTCTCCCCACATAGATAGCATTCTTTTTACAAAATCTCATTTTCTCAAACTTGTTTCTTATGGATGGGGTGGACACATTAAGAAAGAAAAATATCTCTTGAATCCATATCTAAGAGAGAATAGTTAACATAAAAATACACCTTGTGATCCCAATATAAGGACAAGGTTCAAAAATACATTGATTCTCTCCATTATATCATACATTGTATGAAATGTGATGTTTTTTTTTCAATATTTTCATATATATATTTGTTTGCTAGTTTGTTCACAAATCAGCATGAAAAACTAGTGGCTTGAGAAACTTTGACCTAAGGGAAGCTAAACTATAGAAAAAAAAACCAATGAGAACACCTATCCTTGGCCACACCAACCCATACTTATATATTGATTTGTTCTTGTGTGGCATCAAATGAGTGGCCTTTTCACCATGGAGTGCCTTAACAAAACACCTTATCACATATTTCTCTATGGTCCATGGGCTCATATGAAATGTGAGTTATATTTTCTCACCTTTGTTTCTTTAAATAATATTCTTACCTGTACATATAAGAATCCTAATCCATCACACCAAATGTACACCTTTCAACCTCACATTGCAATTTCTACTAAAATGGGGTTAGAAATGACCACCCTTGACATTATAATGTAGTTTCAGAAGATGAAATGAGAAAGATACAATATGCAATATCTTATATATAATATGATATTTTTGTGGGTTTAAAACGTCTAAAAAGTATATTTCAATGGAATCTGCATGATATTTACATGTGTACTTACAATCCAAACTTAGATTGAAAAAGTAAATTATCATAGTCACTCACTGAGGATCCCTAGGCTTTTAATGTTTTATAAAAATTACTTTATTTAATTGTTTCAGGAGCTAAATTTACTTCCCCCTCACCATGGTTTAACCTAAGTATTGTTGTAAAGGGTGTAAAGAAATGTTGTAAGGGACTATAAGGAGAAATAATTATAAATATGAAATTTAATATTTGTTCAATATTCAATTACACACATTAGCACACCATGTGTAGTGTCAGGTTGCATTTGAATAAGGTTTCTCTTTCAAAGTTCACGACTTCATATAATTAGTGATATTCATCCAAGAAAAAAAATCCATGGAACTTGATAATTATCATGATGAAGAGGACACGATGAAAATGCTGAATGAAACATTAATAATAATATTTTTTGATGGATGGTATTACGAGTATCCATAAAAAATGGAAAATGAAATATACCTACCAGAAGTAAATAACTGCCCCACTGAATTTGACTGAATCTCCTCATAACAACATTCAGGGAGTAGGAGGCTTCACTAAACCTTTTGGTAATATGACTAAGCCTCCAGATGAAATCATTGCTAAAACTAAGACTTCCCTCTTACCTAAATTCAACCTACTTGACAAAAGGATATGAAAAGAAACACTTTCATGTGAGGAATTAAAAAAATCCCAATGATGACTTCTTTACCAATACAACTTCACATTAAAAAATGTTGCATCCAACTCTCCCAGGTTCCTTTCGACCTTCACTTCTCCAAGAACCATAAGGATCCAAAGGACACTTCTTGCATTATAGCTTGGTATGAATATGTGGGAAAAATGAAACAAACAATCGATTTCATCGCAAGCTCATCGCTGACACTTGGATATGAAAAAATATTTGTCTCCATCAGTTGTCAATTGAATCTCGTACCTTCATTTTATTTTAAAATTTTGGTTTGAGAATATCTCATCCTTCCTTTAATTTTAAAAATTATATTGAAGAACATATATCTTGTAGTGTAGATATTTACACTATCATAGAAAGAAACAAATAACTTGTTTATAGAGTTAATCTTGAAAATAATTTTTTTGACACTTCACAGTATTACAATTTTTATCTTATGATATATATGGATTGATCCACTATCATAATTGCAAGCTTCTCATTGTTTTAGTAGTCACTCATTCTTACAGAATAATAGGTTATTGAATTATTTTTAGAATCCATAGGCTTCCAAGTTGTTATTTTCCACGTTAAAGGTATTCATCCACGTTGATTAATTATAGTTTTTCCCTTCGGGTGAGGAGGATGTAGGGAAAAACTATAAATTATTATTTTGGAAGAATGTTGTTGATGGATGGTACTAGCAAGAGCCATGGCACAAAAGTAGCAGCCCTTGGCTAGTTTCTAGTTGTTATTAGGAGCCCTTACAGTGAAACTCTAGTTACATTTTAATATTTTATGGATGTTACATTCTAATATTTTAAGAAATACACGTGGGTTCTGTAAAGAAAAGCCACATACATACATGAGTATAGAGAAGAGAAAGCATGTACAGTTTCTGCACCATGGTATTCTAAATACCAGGGGTCCTTAAAATGGTATTGGACCTGAGTATTGTGTCCAAAAACATATATTTTATTCCTTCAAATAATAACATCAACATTAGTTTCATTTTGACCCATGGTATTGGCTAAGGCCTAAGCTATACAAGGAGATCAATATCAAAGTGTTTTGAGTGCAAGTGATGAGTATTTGTTGAATATTTTAATCTAAAGCAATTGTGCATGGTACATGTTATTGATGAGTATTTTATCTTAAATAAGTGTGCACCCAGGAATATGATGATGGATCATATCCAATAGATATGAAATGAGTATACATTGATAATTTACGTGTGGATTGTTTTGGTTTGTGATATTAATGTTTGAACCATGTTTTATTATGTATGCCGAGATATGGGTTCTTT
The DNA here is from genome assembly GCA_034641835.2 of Pinus albicaulis. NCBI lineage: Eukaryota > Viridiplantae > Streptophyta > Pinopsida > Pinales > Pinaceae > Pinus > Pinus albicaulis. The sequence goes on from JAXQQM020079568.1 coordinate 117,381, forward strand.
TTTGAAGGTCTGATGTGCAACGAAGGTATAGGTCCACAATTGTAGATCTGTATGCAGGTTTGATAAATAAAAGGTGCGTGCATATGCACGTTTGATAACTGAAATGTTCTTTCATACACGGGTCTCATTCTAGTAAGTTGCATGTCGATTCTGTAGTTTGGACAGATCTGTACATGGGTTTGATTACTGAAGGGAGCGTGTACACACGGAAGTGCATATATAAAATAATTTTTTCCTAAATATGATATCTGATCATCTTAACTAGTCTTGCAAAGTTTTTTGTTGTATGTCAATGAATTCATACTTGATGATCTCATTTTAACTATGATGATTGAAGTTATTTTGGATTCATATATTAAAGAGTGTTGATGCTTCTATTTGTATGTGATTGAATATTTGTGATGGCTCTGTGATTATTTCATAATGATTCAGTGGTTATGTAACTTAGTGTCTATTTCATAATGACAATGATCCAGTTTCAAGGTTCAATGCTTTGAGATCTGTACATAGGTATACTTCAAGGAAGTCGCATATACACACATGTAAGCTAAATAATAGTTGCATATATATTCTGACATTTTTTTATCATGATTTTCAATTGGTTCAATGGATCCAATGTGACAATTTATGAAGCTTGGTCCATGGATGTGTCGAGGGTTGGATACTTCAGTAAAGAGGTTGAAGCTTCCTTCCAGTAGTAGCTGGTACTCAAATCAGGGTTTGGAGCTCTTTTATAGTGGTTTTTGGAGAACGAGCAAAGGTTGTAGACTTATGGAGGTTGGTACTTGCATGATGGTATGACTCTATGCCAATACAAGATTTTAAGAATTATTTGATCATAATAAAAATAAGACGAAGAGGACAACAAGGGTGGTTTTCTCCCACATTGGGTTCCCCCCTAGAAATACACGTGTTCATATGTTTTTCTTATGTGTGATGTTTTATTCTTTTCTTATTACACATGATTACTATTTATCTAATGTTGATCAAATAATGCATACTAGTTCAAGATAAATAGATGATGAATTAATTGAAAAACTAAGTTGATTGGATATATGATAGTTTTCTACATAGAAGTAGTGTACATAGACAGTTTTAGGTCACAATAGTCACGTGCATACACAGGTTTAATTCATAATAGTCGCACACAAAAATGAAAATAGGAAAAATAAATAAAGTTTTAAAATATCGATTCACCTCCCCTCTCATTATTTTTCCTAACAATTGGAATAAGAGCTGGCCTCTTTGGAAGGAGCTTTATCGCTTGAAGTAATATTCATCAAGACGAGAAATCAAGAGGGGAAAAAATCTATCAGGTCACCATTATTCAACGAAACCAATGTAATTTTCTGGAAGGTAAAAATAAGATATTACCTACAATCACTTGGAGAAAATGTATGGGGAATCATTGAAGGATTCTTACAATATGCATTCTCCATTCCCACAGATGAAGTAGAAAAGAATAACTATGGTACCAATGCAAAGTTTTTCAATGCTCTATTTAGAAGGTTGGAAGATTCATAATTTCTCAAATTCATCCAGCTAAATATGACGTAATCTATATGGGACAAGATCATCCAAAGCTATGAAGGTGACACCAAGGTAAAAAGTGCCAAACTTCAAACTCTTAGAATTCAATATGAAACTCTGAGAGTGCACAATTATGAAATTATCACAAGTTTCTTTCTTAGGGTAGATAAAATCATGAATCCTATGAGAAATATTGGTGAATAAATAAAAGAATCATCACTCACTGAAAAAATATTAAGGTCTCCGGCTCCTATATTCAATTCGAAAGTTTCTACCATAGAATAAATGGAGGTCATGAAGAACATTGATGTTGAAAAAAATCATGGTATTTTAATAGCCTATGGAATGGGAAAATAGGGTCCCTTAGATATCAGAGAAGTTTCATTCAAATTTACTTCAAAAGGAAAACAAAAGAAGAAATAGGATGTATCAGAAGAAGAAGAGGAAAACTTCGTAAAGAGACTCCATGTGGGTACTAGTGAGTCTTGGTATTGCACCAAGAGTGCTGCAACTCCCAGGGGCTAACCTACTTTACTTTATCAACCCGTGGTTCATACAAAATTTGAGGTGGCAGCGCTATATACATAGCAGATACATTATGTTCATGTCATCCTCTTCTGCTTTATGAAAGGGTGGTACTTCTAGGGGTTCTCAATGAAGTCTGTCACACTTTAATGAAACTAAACTAAATTGCAGAAAGGAAATGAAAGAAATGGAACTAATTTAATGTGCAGGAAGTAAATGACTCTAAGAAACTAAATTAAATTGCTAAAAAGAAATGATATAAAGGAAACTAATTTAATTTTCAGAAAAAAATAGCAGAAAGGAAACTAATCCTAAACCACACTTAACTTGGCCAAACGGCTAAATGCACTCTACTTATCCTATTATCTATCTAGCATGCTTCTATCCATGCAACTAGGCTATCCATGACTTAATTATAATTAAAAAGAGTTAATTTGGAGCTTGGAGGGAAGAAATGGGCTAAAAGAGGCTAATGGGGGGTTTAACACATGAAACGAGGTTTGGAAGTGGAAACAGGGGGGTTAAAACCTTATAAAACATTATGATAACGTGATAAATGACTTTGGAGAAGACGAAACTAAAAAATGAGATGGCGGAGTGTGATGGAGAACAAAAGTTGCGATGTGCAATGTCGCAATCGCAACTTTGTAAGATTAAAGGGATAGAAATAAGGATTAACAAGAATGAATTAAGTTATGCAAAGCGCGAATTGAAATGGCAAGTTGTGGATCACAATATCGCAAGTTTAGATGGATAACGGTAAAGATCAAGAGGAATGAACTAAAATGTGCGAAGTGCGATATGCAATGCGGTAAAGGTTGTGGGTTACGATCTTCGATGTGGCAAGTTTTGCGAATTGCAAAGTGCGATGAGTGACATGGCAGAGTTATCGCATCGATAGATTGAATGGTAAGTGTTATGCACAAAGTTAAATTGTGTGATTTGCGATTTCCGATTTCTCAATATCGCAGTCACAAGAATCGAGTGGTAAGTGTTAAGGGTAAAAGCTAAAATGTGCGAAGTGTGATTTTATGATGGGCGACGTGGCAGTGGGATCGATGGCGGGGCGCGATTTCGCAATATCGCAAACACAAGGACCAACGATAAGTGTTAAGTGAGAAAAGGTAAACGGTGCGAAGTATGATTTTCGATTTCACAATATTGCAATTGCAAAGAACGAGATGTAAGTGTTAAAAGTAAAAGGTAAATGATGCAAAGTGCGATTTGCGATTTCGCTATATCGTAATGGCAAAGAGCAAGGGGTAAGTGTTAAAGGTAAAATAAATTTTTGCGATTTGCGAAGTGCGATGTACGGTGGCAGGAGACTCGAGGAGAAAAGGAAGAGGTCGATTTTTCAGTGATTTTGAATGGTTTTTCACGTGTTTTGCATAAAAAGGTAAGGCAATCGTGAATGGAGAAAAACAAAGAAGTAAGGCTTGAAGGGCTTAAGTGCGTTAATGTAATTATTTTATTTTAAATTTCAAATAATGATAAATATTTCAATTTATTTTATAATTTTTGTCTTACAATTTTTTAATATAATAAAAATATTATCAAAAAAACATTTTAATATTTCAAAATTAATGTTATGTTTTAAATAAGTTAAAAAACAATATATAGAAAGCTCTTCTTGGCTTGGAGATGTAAAATATCTACTAACAAGGTCAACCACGTGATGTTACAAATTGATGTTGTTATAAATTTTATGTTGTTTTTCTTTTTAGTTTTAGTTTCATGGTTTTCATGATACTCTATAACACGATAATCATTAATTTAGGTGTAGGTTGTGGGATAATATTATGTACTTTTTAGTGTTATTTTAATAAGTATATTGTTTTTTCATATAAAATGATTAAAATTTAGATAGAAAAAAGATAAAGAATAAAAGAATAAAAATAAAAAATTAATTAAAAAAACAATAAAATAATAATAATAATAATAATAATTTCACAAATATTTAAAGTAATGTATTTATAAATTAATATTTAAGCTACTATATTTATGTATGTAACACAATTTATGTGTTGAAATTTCAAATTTAGACATTTGAACTTTAATCCTAAGGGGAGTGGACCCCAAAGGATGAATGAATTGTGAATGTAATTCGATATTCAATTTGAGGAAATGAATAAAGTACTAGTATGCATGCTGACCAAAAATGAGAATTGAGATCACTTGCTAAATCCATGAGGATGGATAAGGAAACTATTCCCCACAATCCTTCAAAAATCCTTGGAAGGAATTAATGCTAATTTAGATTTTGAGGAAAAATCTAAATTTCCCCAATGATGAGGAAAGTAGTTGGGAAGAGGTAACAAGCTGGAAAAAGCTGAGGGAAAGCATAAAGCAGCTTTAAAGAATCCCAAAATGGGAAGCCTAGGCAAACAGGAAGAAAAGCATCCTGCTATTCTGGACGCAGAATTACAAACAGGCTTTGGGAAACTATTAGCTTAAATAAGCTGCTCCTAAACAGATCAGGAGGTTGTTGATCTGTGGTGGAGGTGGTCTCAGCTCGGGGGTGAGTTATGGGAGAGAAATAGAACTCTACGGTTGGGAGGTTGGTCTACTGCATGAGTGGTATGTGTTTAACCCACCTATGGATTTTACTTTCTACGGTGTAAGATTGGCTACATATATTTAACTACTTTATGTTAAGTAAAAAGTTTGTATGCTGGTTAATGGTAGATAATAAATTCAGTGTAATACCAGTGCATTTCTCCGGTCCTTATTATGAAAATAGAAATTATGGTAAGATAATTTTATATGTAACTTTAATGCCTTCCACCAAATAAAGAGAGAACGATGAGAATGGGTTTTCAACCCCCATATGACGGGAAAGAAGGAGAAATTATTGAATTTGTGAGGTTCTTACTTTTAACGAAGTAAATGGCGGAAGCAAATATTCTACCTTCTGTGTTGTGGTAAAATTCGTGCTTTGAGATAGCATCCACGAGAATACTCTGGCCAACTTGGGTTTCGTCATGAATGCTGGGTTGGTTAAAAATATCCCAGGGGGATTCAAGAAACATAATTATAAAAACTTAAGTAATTATTGGAATGGAATACTCCAGATTCTCAGAAAAACAATTATAGAAACAAACCAATGTTACTGACTGTACAAATTAATGCTGCTGAAGTACCCTGTACAGATTCTCCCATGGAGATAAATTCAGAAAATTCATCATGGATATATTTAAAATAGATCATGGTGGTACAAATAAACATTGGGTATAGATATGAAAGAGTATAGAAATCATATAAATTACTCTAAATCTTATTATTAAAGCTGTAAGGAAATCAGTGGAAAACTTATTCAGCTCCGAAAAATAGTTCATACATGTACTGTAAGGCAGAGAGCATATATTCCAGGAGGTATGGGACTGTCATCTTAAATTCTGATTATATCTGAGATTAAGAGATTAATATGCCTAGTATTAATTTCGCAATCATAAAACATTATGGAATATCATATGCGAGAGTCATAACTCGCTACCCATTAACGGCAATATATTATTCTGAACGCATGTAAATAAATCATGGTAACAATACGGAAATCACAAACACAAGCCTATCATAGATAGTGAATACATCTACTTTGCAGACCTTCTGGAAATGCGATAAACTCGTATATTATATCAACAGAAGACAACATTATAGGAATAAACCAAATCTGAAATGAAAAACGATCAGTACATTAAGGCTTTTCACATATCCTATCACCACTCTTCTGTATCAAAACGAAATAGATATTGAGTGCCAAACATTCAATCAAAAACGCAGTGACGAGAATATATAATAGATATATATTATAAATCCGACATCTATATTCCCTGTCCAAGGTTAAAAACCAGCATCAGATGGTGAAAGAGTCTCGGCGTAAACGTCGAATAAAACTCAACAGCACTGAAAACGCAGACGGAAATAAACACAGTCCTCAATACAAGTTGGCATCAAAGTTTATCCATTATATGTCTGCAAATTAACAAAATTAAAAATCTATAGCAATCAACGATGGCATCGTTCCCTCATAAAAATTTCAGGAATCGTTGTTTTGCCATCAGGAATTCAGCTGGAAGCCATCGCAATAGTAGAATGCTATGAATACCGACCTGTAGGTATGAGGAGAGGTTCAATTAGTACGTGAGACAAAATATGCGAGAAACCCGCGTTGCAGAAACTAGTTTCTACATAGGGGCAGCTTCACCTCGGTGAAGATACGACTCACGCAGGAGAGGCGTTAGAAACTCCTAAGAAACGAAGGCAATAAGAGTCAATACGTATGGAAAAATGCAGCAGTAGATGTCTTGATGCAGAATAGTCGGTGTACGTATGGCAAAATCCCATAAATGGGCGAAGACTACGACACGCAGTACGCAACAAAAAAAACAAATGCGTGACCGAGAAACGATGGGACGAAAGCGACACGGAAGCCAAAAGATTGGGAAGAAGAAAAATCCTCTGCACATGCTTCGGTACAGGCGAAAACCCGGCTTTGATACGAAGTTGATTTAAAACCACTGGAAACCAAATTGGTTGAGGGAACGTAAAAAAAATTCACTGTGTACCAATAAATGCGTGGTGAAAAAGACTGGAATGAGTTAGAAATGTAAATATGACTCTGGTTAATGGATATCAACCAAAAAGAAAACAAAAACCCCAAACCACATGTTACCTACATGAAGGTCCAAGGTTCTCACGAGTTAGAGCTTCAGTCAACTGGAGACCATGATTTCAATAGGCCAAGTCATGGCGTAGGGAGAACAGAAGGGAAGAACCCTCGCTGCAAGAAAACGTGAAGTTCTGCATCGGTGTGCGAAGCTATGGAAGGGCCGCGATACTCTTCGGTGCGAGAGAAAAGAACACAGTTAAGTCATGGGCGAATTAAATATCAACCGGAACCCAGATCTAGAAACCCTAAACCGCCTTGCCACCATACAACTGTCTTCATCACCACAACTGGCATGGGGATGAACAAATCGGTGGAGTGTGCACCATTAAATTCAGAGGTAGGTGGAGGACTACGACCTCAGTAAATAAACCATAGCCTCGAACCAGTGAATGGCGTAGTTCAAACGAACAAGTCATGTGAAGAAAATCCGAGGTGGCACCGCCTTTAACCAGTGCGTACACCAGAATTAAATATCAAAGATCAGATCAAATCAACGTACGCAGAGCTCAATGATGCCTCGAAATCTCGAGCAGAGTTCAGAACGAAACATATAAAAATTTCTATGGTTACAAAGTGAAATAACGTCTGTGTGAAATTATGGTTCAATAGTAATTGATCCCGATTAAGGATGGTTGCATTCATTCGACTCGTCATCATATCCATATATTATATATATAAACCCATAGTGTTGAACTTGGCATCGTATTGTGTTATGCATATGCAAAAGTTTAGTCACTACCATTATTAAGGCCTATGGAAGCCTTTGATGAGAGCGTGGTATGGGAGGAGTGCCCTCGAGGCATATAAATCAAAAATATATATTGTGACATACATATATGTAAATTCTATGGAAGTGGCATTTAACCTATGTAGGAAATTATGTTCAAGGGGCATAATTTAAGGATATATGAATATATAATATATATATAGGGCCACACCCAAGTTGGGGAAAGATGGTTTAACCCTAATATGAGAATCCTAACCGGATGCAATGCATAAAAATAACCAATACATACTAGGGTGTAAACTGAAAAAAAAAAAAAAAAAGAATTGTTGTGGTAATAGAGGTACATTACAAATGGTATCAGAGCCCAAGTTATAAAACTGGGCTGTTATGATTGTGCTCACTGAATTCTGAATGTTATTTTTATAAATGAATATTGCAGAGATTGTTTTTTCAATGTTACTGATCAATATTCTGAGTGTATACAGTGGTGCTAAAATGGCTGAAGGTGGAGAAATTTATGTGGATCTGCGTGATGAGTTTGGTTCACCAGATCCCAATGCCCTGGTAATGGCTATGTTGCACAGGTTGCAACGATAATTGGCTGAATTAAAGAGCCAGAATGACATATTGTCATCAGCCAGTAAGGAGCAAGAAAAGCTCATCAGAGAACTCACTTCCCGGAACAGCCAAGAAGGCGAAGGTTCTGGAAAGAGGAAGATGGATGAATCTGATGATGACGATGCTGCTAGACATCAATCTAAACAGAAAAGAGAATTGCAGGGGGAATTCAGAAAGATCAAACCTCCCTCCTATGATGGGGAGAAGGAGGAAGATGCTGAAGCTTGGTTGCTGAACATGATTAAGTATTTCCAAGTTTATGAGTATGAGAGCAATCTGAAAGCCAGATTAGCTATTTACTAGCTACAAGGTAAAGCTACCTTGTGGTGGGAAGAGACAAAAATGGTGCATGCCATTGATGAAAAGACAGTTACTTGGGAGGATTTCCAGGCTAAGTTCAAAAATCGTTATTTGAATGAGCGATATTATGATGATAAAGCAAAAGAATTCCATGAACTTAGACTAGGACATCTCACTATTGATGATTTTGTTACTAAGTTTACAAACCTGTTGAGATATGTACCCTACATTAGGGAAGAAAAGGCAAAAGTACAAAGGTTTCTGAACTGTTTGCCTACAGTATACAAAGAGAAAATTGAATTTGACAACCCAAAGACAATGGACGAAGCTGTTAGAAAAGCGAGACTATGCTATCAGCAGTTTAAAGGAAAGGCTGAACAAGGAAAAAGCTGGTTAAACAAGGGGGAGTTTAAGGGAAAAAGACAGAAACCAGCATATTTAAAGAATTTTGGCAGAGATCATCTGCGGAAAAAGTTTAACAAACCCAAAGAGAGCCAAACTGCTCAATCCCAGGTGGCTTCAAAACAAATAGAGGGGGAAAATAAAAAGGAAGGGACAGTCAGAATGAAGGAACCCTTGAAATGTTGGGGCTGTGGAGAATCCCATCTGTTGAGGGACTGTCCCCATAGAAACATTCATATGATCAGAAGAGAACCGGAAGCGACAACAGTAAATGACATAGCCAGAAATATACCAACAATCAGTGCAGCCTTGGAAAATCGGCAAGCAGAACATCAAGCAACCATGGTGGAAATGGAGGGTAAGATTTCTGACCTACCTGTTACTGTTTTGATTGATCCAGGTGCTTCTTTAAGTTACATTAGTCCTGGAGTTGTAGAAAAATGTAAAATCAAACCTGAAAAATTTCAGCAGTCATGGTTGGTACAGCTAGCCACTGGGACTAAGAGAAAAGTAACCCATAAATTGCCCAAAACAACCATTCAATTAAATGGTTTTTCAACAGAAGTAACTCTTAACATACTGCCGTTAGGATCATATGACTTGCTGATAGGAATGGATTGGATAGAAAAGAAGAAAGCCCTGATGAATTGCTAGGATAAAACCCTGCATTGTGTGGATGAAGAAGGGAAACCTTTTACTCTAAAAGGAAAACCAAAATCCATTTCAGTAAGACAAATATCAGCCTTACAATTAAAACGAACAGCTAGAAAAGGATACCAAGTTTATGCAGTGCATGTAGAAGAGTAGAACAGAAAACTGGAGAAGATCTGTTGAATGCGTTGCCGGTGGTAAGGGAATTTAAGGAAGTTTTTTCAGATGAGATTCCTCATCTTCCCCCTAAAAGAGAAATTGATTTTTCCATAGATTTGGTGCCGGGAGCAACACCTGTTTCCCGAGCTCCCTACAGAATGAGCCCTCCTGAACTGATGGAGCTGAAGATGCAATTGCAAGAATTATTAGACAAAGGTTACATTAGACCAAGTGTGTCTCCTTGGGGAGCACAAGTCTTATTCGTGAAAAAGAAAGATGGAACTTTCAGGATGTGCATTGATTATCGTCAACTAAACAAGTTGACCATTAAAAATAGATATCCGCTCCCTAGAATTGATGATCTTTTTGACCAGGTGAGAGGGGCCTCAGTATTTTCGAAGATTGACTTAAGAACTGGGTATCACCAGCTCAGAATCAAGGAAGAAGACATCAGCAAAACAACTTTTCGAACCCGGTATGGACACTACGAATTTGTAGTCTTACCTTTTGGATTGACAAATGCCCCTGCCACATTTATGTGTCTGATGAACAATGTGTTAAATAAGTATTTGGACAAATTTGTTCTTGTGTTCATAGATGATATCTTAGTCTACCCCAAAAATGAGGATGAACATCAATAACACTTGAGAATAGTGTTGCGGACTTTAAAAGAAAACCAGTTATATGCCAAGTTCATCAAATGTGAATTCTATAAAGATAAAATTCAATATCTGGGTCATATTATTTCTGAAAAAGGCCTTGCAGTTGATCCTGAAAAGATAAAAGCCATTAAAGAATGGCCAGTCCCAACTGATGTTTCAGCAGTAAGGTCATTCATGGGGATGGCAGGCTATTATCGCAGATTTGTGGAGAGATTTTCTGCTATAGCACATCCCATCACGTCATTGCAGAGAAAGGGTGTTAAGTTCGTATGGACTGAAAAATGTCAAGACAGTTTCGAGCAATTAAAACAAAAACTTACATCAACCCCTATACTGAAGATTGTAGATCCTGATAAGGAATTTGTGGTGTGTACTGATGCTTGCAGAGAGGGGTTGGGAGGAGTCCTGTTGCAGGAAAACTCAGTTATTGCCTATGAATCTCGAAAACTGAAAATACATGAACAGAATTATAGTGCCTATGATCTGGAATTAGCAGCTGTTATCCATGCTTTGAAGATGTGGCGACACTATCTCCTTGGGAAAAATTTTATCTTAATGACTGACCACATTAGTCTCAAGTACTTCTTTTCCCAAACTGATCTGAATGCAAGGCAAGCCAGATGGTTGTCCTTTTTAAGTGAATTTGACATGGACATCAAACATATCAAGGGAAAAGAGAATAAAGTTGCTGATGCATTAAGCAGGAATGCTTGCCAGACTATAAACAGCCTTGGAAGTAGTGCACAGATCAAAGTAGAAGAATTGGTGAGAAAAGCAGCAAATCAAGATCCAAACTATGAAACACTCTTGGTGAAACTACAGAAAAAGGAGAAAACTGATTTCACTCAAAACCAAAAAGGGCTGCTATATTATAAAAACAGGTTGTATATTCCAAATGTAGAATCCTTAAAAAGAGAAATTTTGGATGAATATCACAAACAGCCATATGCAGGACATCCAGGATATCAGAAAATGTTAACAGCCCTGAAAAAGAAATTGTTCTGGCCAGGAATGAAGAAAGATGTGGCAGAATATTTAAGTAAGTGCATGGAATGTCAACTAGTCAAAATTGAACATCAACATCCAGCAGGTCTTTTGAACCGTTTACCAATAGAAGAATGGAAATGGGACACAGTTTCCATGGACTTTATAACAGGGTTACCCAAAACCAAATATCAACATGATTTTGTAATGGTAGTAGTAGACACTCTCACAAAAGCTGCCCACTTTATACCAGTAAAATCTACCTTTGGGACAGCTCAAGTAGCGAATGTGTTTCTGAAGGAGGTAGTAAGGCTTCATGGGGTTCCAAAAGTAATTGTATCAGACCGAGACGTTAAGTTTACAACAGCATTTTGGAAAGGATTGTTTGGAGGGATGGGTACTAAGTTGAATTTTAGTACTGCCTATCACCCTCAGACCGATGGGCAAACAGAAAGGACTAATCAAATTTTGGAGGATATGCTGAGAATGTATGTGATGGACAGACCATCAAAGTGGGAAGAGTATTTGCATTTAGCTGAATTTTCTTATAACAACAGCTACCAATCCTCAATCAAAATGAGTCCGTTTGAGGCACTGTATGGAAGGAAGTGTCGTACTCCTTTGAGCTGGAGTCAACCAGAGGATAAACTAATGTTGGGACCTGAAGCATTACAAGAGATGGAGAAAATTGTAAAACAGATACAAAGAAACATTAAGACCGCACAAGATCGCCAGAAAAGCTATGCTGATAAGAAAAGAGTGCATCGCGAATTCAAAGTGGGAGATCATGTGTATTTGTGTATTAAACCCAAAAAGAGCACACTTTATGCTGGAAGTTGTGCCAAATTGGCTCCTAGATATTGTGGTCCTTTTGAAGTCTTAGAAAGGGTGGGACCAGTGGCTTACAAACTGGCCTTACCACCCCATGTTAGAGTTCATGATGTGTTTCATGTTTCATTATTAAAAATATATGTGCATGATGCTTCTCACATAGTTGATTGGAATGTTGTACAGGTGGAACCAGAAGGGGAATTTCTGCCAAAACCGCTTCAAATATTGGAGCGAGAAGAAATTGAATTGCGAAACAGAACAGTAGCCAGAGTAAAAGTGCGGTGGAAGCACTTTACTGCTGAAGAAGCTACTTGGGAAAGAGAAGCTGAAATGATGGAGAGATATCCATTTTTGTTTAAGAAATGAACTCTAGTAGTTAAATAACAACACCGAGGACGGTGTTTATTTTTAGAGGGGGAATATGTAACACCCCCAATTTATGTGTTGAAATTTCAAAGTTAGACATTTGAAATTTAATCCTAAGGGGAGTGGACCCCAAAGGATGAATGAATTGTGAATGTAATTTAATATTCAATTTGAGGAAATGAATAAAGTATTGGTATGCATGTTGACCAAAAATGAGAATTGAGATCACTTGCTAAATCCATGAGGATGGATAAGGCAACTATTCCCCACAATCCTTCAAAAATCCTTGGAAGGAATAAATACTAATTTAGATTTTGAGGAAAAATCTAAATTTCCCCAATGATGAGGAAAGTAGTTGGGAAGAGGTAACAAGCTGGAAAAAGATGAGGGAAAGCATAAAGCAGCTTTAAAGAATCCCAAAATGGAAAGCCTAGGCAAACAGGAAGAAAAGCATCCTGCTATTCTGGACGCAGAATTAGAAACAGGCTTTGGGGAACTATTAGCTTAAATAAGATGCTCCTAAACAGATCAAGAGGTTGTTGATCTGTGGTGGAGGTGGTCTCAGCTCGGGGGTGAGTTCTGGGAGAGAAATAGAACTCTACGGTTGGGAGGTTGGTCTACTGCATGAGTGGTATGTGTTTAACCCACCTATGGATTTTATTTTCTACAGTATGAATTGGCTACATATATTTAACTACTTTATATTAGAAGTAAAAAGGTTGTATGCTGGTTAATGGTAGATAAGAAATTCAATTATAGCCAATTCTGGCCTATGAGTCCTTATTATGAGAAATGGAAATTATGGTAAGATGAATTTTATCTGTAACTTTAATCTGCTTCAATAAATAAGAGAGGAACAGTAGAAATGGGTTTTCAACCCATATGACAGAGAAGGGAGAAATTATTGGAGCTGTAGGGTTCTTACTTTTAACAGAAGTAAATGGCAGAAGCAAATCTTCTACCTTCTGTATTGTAGTAAGAACATTAGCCTGGGATAGCATCCACCAGAATGTCTAAACCCAACCTGGGTCTAAATCTGTAGATACTGTACAAAAGAAATATCCCAGGGGGATTCAAGAAACATAATTATAAAAACTTAAGTAATTATTAGAATGGAATACTCCAGATTCTCAGAAAAACAATTATAGAAACAAACCAATGTTACTGACTGTACAAATTAATGCTGCTGAAGTACCCTGTACAGATTCTCCCATGGAGATAAATTCAGAAAATTCATCATGGATATATTTAAAATAGATCATGGTGGTACAAATAAACATTGGGTATAGATATGAAAGAGTATAGAAATCATATAAATTACTCTAAATCTTATTATTAAAGCTGTAAGGAAATCAGTGGAAAACTTATTCAGCTCCGAAAAATAGTTCATACATGTACTGTAAGGCAGAGAGCATATATTCCAGGAGGTATGGGACTGTCATCTTAAATTCTGATTATATCTGAGATTAAGAGATTAATATGCCTAGTATTAATTTCGCAATCATAAAACATTATGGAATATCATATGCGAGAGTCATAACTCGCTACCCATTAACGGCAATATATTATTCTGAACGCATGTAAATAAATCATGGTAACAATACGGAAATCACAAACACAAGCCTATCATAGATAGTGAATACATCTACTTTGCAGACCTTCTGGAAATGCGATAAACTCGTATATTATATCAACAGAAGACAACATTATAGGAATAAACCAAATCTGAAATGAAAAACGATCAGTACATTAAGGCTTTTCACATATCCTATCACCACTCTTCTGTATCAAAACGAAATAGATATTGAGTGCCAAACATTCAATCAAAAACGCAGTGACGAGAATATATAATAGATATATATTATAAATCCGACATCTATATTCCCTGTCCAAGGTTAAAAACCAGCATCAGATGGTGAAAGAGTCTCGGCGTAAACGTCGAATAAAACTCAACAGCACTGAAAACGCAGACGGAAATAAACACAGTCCTCAATACAAGTTGGCATCAAAGTTTATCCATTATATGTCTGCAAATTAACAAAATTAAAAATCTATAGCAATCAACGATGGCATCGTTCCCTCATAAAAATTTCAGGAATCGTTGTTTTGCCATCAGGCATTCATCTGGAAGCCATCGCAATAGTAGAATGCTATGAATACCGACCTGTAGGTATGAGGAGAGGTTCAATTAGTACGTGAGTCAAACTATGCGAGAAACCCGCGTTGCAGAAACTAGTTTCTACATAGGGGGCGAAAACTTCACCTCAGCGAAGGGAATCTGACTCCTGCACATAACCAAGGAGAGGTGTTAGAAACTCCTAAGAACGCGAAGGCAGTAAGAGTCAATACGTATAGAAATTCCAACCAATGAGTACTGATGTAAAATAGTCAGGTATTGCTATGGCGAACCCCATAAACTGTAAGGCTACAGCCCGTGGTACGCAACAAAACAAACAAATGCGTGACCAGAGACAATGGGACGAGAAACCGTTACCTGAACGCCGAAATATTGGGAAGAAGAAACTCCTCTGCGTAACGCCCAGGTACCCAGCGAAAACCACGAATTGGAGACGAAGTTGGTTAACTGCAAACCAAATTGGTTGACACGTAAAAATTCATAGCCACTGCAATAAACGCGTGGTGAAAAAGACTGGAATGAGTTAGTAATGTAAATATGACTCTGGTTAATGGTTATCAACCAAAAAGAAAACAAAAACCCCAAACCACATGTTACCTGCGTGAAGGTCCAAGGTGCTCACGAGTTAGAGCTTCAGTCAACTGGAGACCATGACCTCAACATGCCGAGTCATGGCATAGGGAGAACAGAAGGGAATAACCCTCACTGCAAGAAAACGTGAAGTTCTGCATCGGTGTGCCAAGATATGGAATGGCCGTGGTACTCTTCGGTGCTAGAGAAAATAACACAGTTAAGCCATGGGCGAATTAAATATCAACCGGAACCCAGATCTAGAAACCCTAAGCCGCCTTGCACCATACACCTGTCTTCATCACCACAACGGGCATGGGGATGATCAACTCGGCGGAGTGGGCACCATTAAATTCAGATGTAGGTAGAGTACCACAACCTCAGTTAATAAAACATAGCCTCGAACCAGTGAATGGCGGAGTTCAAATGAACAAGTCACGTGAAGTAAATCCGAGGTGGCACCGCCTTTAACCAGTGCGTACACCAGACTTAAATATCAAAGATCAGACCAAATCAACGTACGCAGAGCTCAATGATGCCTCGAAATCTCGAGCAGAGTTCAGAACGAAACATATAAAAATTTCTATGGTTACAAAGTGAAATAACGTCTGTGTGAAATTATGGTTCAATAGTAATTGATCCCTATTAAGGACGGTTGCATTCATTCGACTCGTCATCATATCCATATATTATATATATAAAACCATAGTGTTGAACTTGGCATCATATTATGTTATGCGTATGCCAAAGTTTAGTCACTACCATTATTGAGGCCTATGGAAGCCTTTGATGAGAGCATGGTATGGGAGGAGTGCCCTCGAGGCATATAAATCAAAAATATATATTGTGACATACATATATGTAAATTCTATGGAAGTGGCATTTAACCTATGTGGGAAATTATGTTCAAGGGGCATAATTTAAGGATATATAAATATATAATATATATATATATGGCCACACCCAAGTGTAGAGTTGGGGAAAGATGATTTAACCTTAATATGAGAATCCTAACTGGATGCAATGCATAAGTTTAACCAATACATACTAGGGTGTAAACTGGAAAAAAAATAAATTTGTTGTTGTGGTAATATAGGTACATTACACTTATAAATAAATATTCTAAATAATATATTTATATATAGTGGAAATAATATATTTATATATCAATATAAAATATATTAATATATATAGAAATAATGATAGTATATTTATAATCATATTAATGATAGTATATTTGCACAGATTAGGCTCATATATCTACAAATAAATAGTACATATACAAATGTAACAAAGAAGAATTCCTACAAAAAGAATACATTCACACATACAAAGAATCAATTAAACAAGACACGTACAAATGTAGAAAAGAATAAATTCATATACACATTAAGAATACATTCATACACATACAAAGAAAAAAAGTAATAAAGACACATAAAATGTAGTAAAGAATAGATTCATACACATGAAGAATACATTCATATACATACAAAGAATACAACTAAACAAGACACATACAAATGTGGAAAAAAATAGATTCATACACACATGAAGAATACATTCATACACATAAAAATAATACAAGTAAACAAGACACATAGGAATGTACTAAAGAGTATATTCATACACACGAAGAATACATTCATACACATACAAAGAATACAACTAAATAACACACATTAGAATGTGCCAAATAACAGATTCATACACACATGAAGAAGACATTCATAAACATAGAGCGAATACAAGTAAAAAAGACACACTACCAAAGAATATATTCATACACATGAAGAAGAAATTCATAGACATACAAAAATACAAGTAAAGAATAGATTCATACTGTAACATCTCCCATTTGTCTCCCATTTTTTTTTCATGCATTCTAGATTTCAAGAATAAGTCCGCCAAAGAATATCATATTATAATTTTTACTACTATCTTGTTAGATCATATTTCTTCCCCCAATATGATTTATTGTGTATACCTATACCCATATATAAAAAATCAATGCCTATTTGATTGTATTTCCAACCAAATTAGTATAAAGGGTCTTTGTATTATAACCATAGTGGATTTTCACCACTAACCCCCTTCCTATGAAATGTTGATCCTATCGACCTACATCTCACATTCGTTTTGATACCATTGAATCGTTTGGCATTAAACATACTATTAGGTACATAATGGGGTTCGTAAATTTTATATCCACGTCGATCATGGCATTCCTTAAATTCTTTAACGAACCACTATACTCCCATGTTATAAAACCATCGTCCTAGACCCAATGCTTATGAACGTTGGCTTGATTTATTTCACATGATTTTATATCTCTACATATATCGATCTTATGGCTATTCAATGAATTTGTAGCCAAGGTTTTCACAATGTGTGTGTCAACGTCCTCGAATATGTTTATTTTACATGTTGTTTATGTCATCATTTATGTAAAGATGGACGTCTTCAGCTTCAGATTCCACGTACTACATCCTCGCAAAGTCAATTTAATGTGGTTTGGGAATTGAGACATTATATCATCTCTCCACGTCAACTTATGTAAGGTTCTCTGTTTAACTGTATTGGTTTGTGATGGATTTCATTTTATTCCCATTCAAGTGTTATGGATCCATGTTTGCATTGGCAATTTCCACGCCAGAGTACTCTGGAACCTAGGCAATCCACGCAACACGAGCAGAGGTGCCGTGAAATTAATTTTATAGCTTGTCAATTTAATGTCGAGCAACTGGTTTAAATGCAAATTCTGTCCATTCGATCCGTGGACTCACCATAGATGTTTTGCCATTTGGACGGCTGAGATTTTCTTATCCCATTAGGGTTTCGTGATTGGGGTTTTTGTATAAATCTTGCACTAAATTTTTGAAACTGTTCTTTCAGCCCTCATTTGGTTTTTGCGCTAATCATGGTGCCTAACCTCTGTGTGCTGGAGACGTGAGGCATTATACATTCCAGGCTTCGTATTCCTCTGTCAACACCTCACAAGGCAGGTAGAATCGTATAAGCCTTACGTTGTGTTAACTTGTGACGCTGTTATGATTTCTAAGTATGGTAATGCATTCAAGTCATAGTATTTGACTTGAGTTTTTTTGTTTACGCCATTTCATTCTCTAGTTATATTTACTAACAAGGAGTCCCGGCATTGGATTTTCTTGCCTTATAAATGTATTGATTTCTTCCTTTTGCGTTTATGCCACCATCTCTTCATCTATTTCGTTTGACGGCTGGCTAAAAATTCTTGATACCAATAAGCCTTCTTTTCTTGATCGGGCATATTCCTGCTCATCCTTTGGGACTGAAATGATGGTGTGTTGATTTCTCTAGTCTCTTCTCCGGCGAGCGATACATACCTCTCGTAAGAATCGATTTTCTTGTACTATTAGTTAGAGTGTTTTTCTCATTCCACTGTTAAATTACCGATTTGCAATTTATTTACATCATGCCTCTACTTCTATGGAAGAATCATTTGGAAGGAGTGAGGGCCTCCTTTTCCAGGTAGCTATTTATTTCTTGGTATAATTTTCCATTCTTAATAGAATTATTTTGATCAGTTTCCCTATTCGTAGTCTCATTATCATAGTTGTGTTTCTAAAGGTAATGTAGACGCCATACGATTTTCATCCTCGGCGAGCCATGAGATACGTCATTTCATTTGACACTAAGTCCACTGCTCTTGGCATTTCAGGTTGGTATACACATGGGCGGAGAGAAGCCATCCTCTCGTCGCATTATTCCACCTCATTTGTGCAGAATAGTTAAATTTCTTAGGGTCATAAACAATATCTATTGTAATTCTAGACTCTGTTAGAGACTGTGACTATTAATGATTTTCATTCGTATGGTAAAATTCCTTGAATAGTTTAGTTTCTAGAGTGAGAGTGTGGTCTTTTAAAAGACTATTTCCCGAGAGGGCTCAGATTTTGATATTTATATACAGAACGTATTTATTTTTCATCTCTGATATTATTGATAACTCCATAATATTCTCTAAGAATCTCCAAATTATTATTTGATGGATTTTCTCCTGTTACCTCGCATTCACTTATTTGTTTTGTGTCGGTGTAATATGATTGAAGAAATAATGATTTATTTCTCTTTTCGAATTCTTATCATAGTAATGACTTCAATGTATATAAGTCTCTCTATTTCCAGATTCTTCAAGTTTACAGTGACTCAGTAAATGAGAATTGACAAATTCTATCAATTGTATATATTATATGACTCCTACAGGGGACTCTCCATATTCCTAGGAGGTTGTAGTTTAGTTTGGAAAGCTTCGTATGTCAAGCTAATTGTTCCCTGTAACTGTATACATCTAATTTTTGTTCTTTTGTTTTCATAATATAACAGTCCTAGTATATCAATGTTTAAACTGACTTTCTTTACTGATATATATATAGATCTAGTGGATAGTTGTTTGCTACATTCTCCAATATATATATATATATATATATATATATATATATATATAGGGTGCAGGTATTGGTTTGTTTTATAATTTCCCATGCACGTCAAATTTTTCCAACAGGTATTCAGTTGGATCCTCCCTTTTATAAAGGGGGTTAATCCCATAGCTTTTATACATACTCTCCTTTCATACCTATTTCGAGAGTTGATAGTCATGTTTAGTTTCATTTCTTTGCTATCTAAGATAGATAAGCAGTACTAGAAATACATACTCTTCCATTCAGTCCTTATTAGAGAAGATATTAAAATATCTATAAATTGACATGTACTGCTGTTGAAAATTCTATATATATCTGCACTTCACTTAGTTAATTCAATAAAGGAATAATTCTATCCTATATACATTTAATTTCCTACTGTCTACAGGTTTATGAATTTTCTTACAGTGTTGACTAAATATATTCCATTTCCCACAGAAGTAGATTAAAGTTACAAAATTATGAACTATGAGGTACTATAAATCTCCAGATTTAAACTAAAGGCTGGTTTAGAGCTTCTGGGTGATTTTGCCTCATTTTTATAGTTCCTACAACCATGCAGAACTGAAAGGGTTAAATCCCTTCTTAACTCTGTAAATGTATGGAACACTATTATAATTCAAAAAAAAAAACACAGTATACATAGGTAACTATAGTATGTCACATCACAGTTAAATTTTTAATTAGTCATAATTACTATGAGCATACCACTTAGGTAATTGACCAGTCCTCCCAACCGTAGAGTCCCTCTGTCTCCAGAACTCACCCCCAAGCTGAGACCACCTCCAGCACAGACCAACCCCTGATCTGTTCAGGAATAGCTTATTTAAGCTTTTGCTCCCCAAAGCCTGTTTCTAATTCTGTGTCCAGAATATCAGGATGATTTTCTTCCTGTTTGCCTAGGCTTCCCTATTTAGGGACTTTTAAAGCTGCTTTCTGCTTTTCCTAGCTTTTTACCTCTTCCCAACTACTCTCCGCATCATTGGGGAAACTAGATTTTCCTCAAAATCTAATTTGGAAATAAATTCTTCAAGGATTTTTGAAAGATTTTTTTGGGGAATTTATTTTCCTTTATCCATCGTCATGGATTTAGCAATTGATCTCATAATTCTAATTTTGGTCAATCTGCACAGAATTATTTTATTCATTTTCTCAAATTAAATATTTAATTACATCCACAAAATACTTGTCGTTTGGGGTCCACTCCCCTTAGGATTAAAGTTAAAATGTCTAGTTTTTGAAATTCAAACACATAAACTAGGGGTGTTACACATACAAACACAAAAAAATACAAGTAAACAACACACATCAATTGCAAGAAAGACTATATCCATATACATACAAGTAAACAATTCTCATACAAATGAAACCACCACTTTAACACTCAAGGCATACCCAAACAACATATGCATATACATACAAATAAACAATGAAAGAATACTCAAAAGCATGCATAATGAGAGATTCATAAACATAGAACAATAAACACTCCAAAGAAGTAAATGCAACTAATGCAAACCTCTAGATAATACATTCACACGTATCATAGAGAAATATATATCCTATTCATTAATGCATACCAAAACAAAAATACAACAAATAAATTCTAAATATCTAAATACAACTAATAAAAACAACATTTCAATTCTCAAAATAATACATCCATATACATACAAAATAAAGAATCCAAAGCATACATTATAACTTGGATACATTAATATATAAATATATAAGCATTCAAGAATATATTTATAGTATATAAATAATAAAACCAATACATACACATTCAATATAATAAATTTATAAAAATATTTAAATATTTAATATATTAGTATTTAATTTAAACCTATAAAAATAGAAATATGTAAATATTAAAAAATATTTATCTATATATATGAAAAGGAGGAAAAAATATAATATAAATATCTTAATAACATACTTATAATAAGAATATATAATTAAAAAAAAATCAAAATCTTAAAAAAATCAAAATCAAAACAAAAAAAAATATAAATTAAAAAATATAAATAAATTTAAGTTATAATTTTTATATAATGTATGTGAATAAGAGTGATTTTGTCATTTTTGTGTAGCAATGTGTTGGGAAGATGTTTAAAACATTGTAAAAATGTTAAATGATTTATGTGAATAAGAGTGATTTTGTAATTTGTGTGCAATGTTTTGGGGAGATGTTTAAAGAATTGTAAAAATGTTAAATGATTTATGTGAATAAGAGTGATTTTTCCATTTAGGTGTATGTGGGAGAATGTTTAAAACATTGAAAAAAATGTTAAATTATTTATGTGTAGTAAAAGTGATTTTTCTATTTCTGTGTATGTAGTGAAGATGTTTAAAACATGTTTAAAAATTATTATTATAATAAATTGATATATTTGTGGTTGTCCATATTGGAGTTACTATAAACTAAAGATCATGAAAACCATGAACACAAGGAACACAACTCAAAGGAGGGTTAAAATGTGACCTTCCTAAGAGCCTTTTGGAGGGGTTGAATTCCCCTCCCCCCAAAAAAAGTCTACTCCTTTTATTAATGATAGTTTACATCCTTTTATGGGCCCATATAAACAAAAATATATATTTCTTTCTAATTGCAACATTACAAAACATAAAAATAGCTAATGTCTTCGACTCACGAGCAACTTTGACATTGGTAAATTTTCTGCAAACATAAAAATTCAAATAATATGGTTAATATACAAACCCTTCATAAAACCTTGCAACATAATTAAATGTAAAAATCATAAAAAAATCCATCATATATATAAACCTATAATGTATAATAAATATTAATAAAAAAATATTAATACAATATTATTATATAAAATAATATCAATATAATATAATTTACAAATCTAATATAATAACAACTAAATTATAAATAAAAAAACACATTTGGTAACTTTTAACTTCAATGAAACAATAGCATGCTTTTATTAATGAAATTTGATTGAGTAAATAAAATTTCAAATAGACCCATCCATGTCTAGCTTTTGAAACCGGTTTAACTCTAAGGTTGGGTAAGATATGGATATTCACTACTCCATACTCTATTCTAACTAAAAGGAAATAGTATCTGTTCCCAGCACAAGGAAGATACAATAGGCATATGGAAAAAAAAAAAAAAATTATACATATTTTTGAAATTAAAATATAAAATAAAATAATGAATAAGTAATGATGATAAAATATAGGATCTAAATTCTAAATGGATAACACCGATTCTAAGTAAATATATATGATCTCTAAGTAAAAATAAATGTTGCATTGGAGATTTAATAAAAAAAGTAAATATTGCTATATAATTAATTAGAAAAACTACGTAATGTAATTAATAACTGAGAGAAAAAAAAATAAAAAAATCTTATGATTATTTGAGAGTTGCCACGTGAAACCTAATAATAAAACCAAGTAATTAATAACACAGACACAGAGGAAAAAGGAATCTTTTAATTATAAATCTACGTAATTAATATAACACACAGGGGAAAAAGGAATCTTTTAATCTTTTAGGAGATCGTTGTGAGGTTGTATGATTGTTTTGGGAGTGCGCATGAGGGAATTTGTATGATGGTTTAGGGAGTGCTCTTGCATGAAGTTGTATGATTGTTTTATATCACCGGCTCTTGACTACCAACCAATGATGGGTTTTTTTCCCATGAACTCAAAAATACTAATAGACATATCTCACAGATTGAACTTATCACAACTGAGAGACTCATAAGTCTCCACTGATTGTTGACTGACTTCATCATACAGGAGAACTTGTACGTGTACTTGTTCCCATGTTATGCATGAGAATAGCACCACTCTGCATGAACTGATTCATAATTTAGACTAATTGTTTGAAATTCCATTAAGACCTTAGTAATTTACTGTTTACAATTAGAACCGAATGCAACGCCATAACCCATAACGCCGAGAAACATACATGTTATGCATGAAAATAGCACGACTCTACATGAACTGACTCATAATTTAGACTAATTGTTTAAAATTCCATTAAGAATTTAGTAATTTAGTGTTTACAATTAGAACCGAATGCAATTCCATAACCCATAAGGCAGAGAAACATAATAAAATTGAATTGATTACATAATACAAATAAAGCAATCCCATGAATGCTAATTAAATATAAAGCTATGTCTAAAATAGAACTGGATTGTAACTAGCTATATAGGCTATGTAGAAATGCTTCTAGAATTATATCTGTAACCTATCGAGAAGACATTTATTTCTAGATAGGCCCTACCCAGGAATTTCTGAGGTTTCTTTTAGCTGTCACTTATGAATTGCACAATAATCAACAGAAATGGTCTCTCAGGAATGTCTAGATCTGGCTCTCACGGTGCCTCTCTATATGCGGGTTTTTGGCGGTGCCTCTCCACTAACTAAACCACCTTCTCAATCTCTCTATACGCAAAGGTGGATAGGGATGAGGCTTGGGAGGTATTGACTGGAGCAAGGGTGAGAGGAGGAGTGTGAGGCTTCAAAAACTGCCCTAGGAATGATCAGGGTCAGAATTTTGTTGGTGGAGCAGTGGTTGCACTGGTAAAGGAATTCATGATTCAACCACCACAATACAACACCGTATCACAGACAAGCTAATGATACAGTAGAGCCATTTCACAAGATTTTGGAACGTTATTGACCAAGGTGTGCTCGGTCAATAGGGAAGACTGGGATGGCAGAATTCCTGTTGTTCTGTCAATAGGGACGACTGGGATGACAGAATTCCTGTTGTTCTGTGGGCTGAACGATTGATGGAACTAACTTGGCAAGACGAAAGGTGAATGGAAAGAAAGGCTATCACAACCATTCAGTAATGGTTGGATGATGTGCTGTTCCATCATGTGTAGAATGAATCCACGGCACAATCTCTATGGAAGAAATTACAGAAATCCATGGCACAATTTCTATGGAAAAAAATTAATGACGGACATAGAGGACTAAAACCCACTCAATTGGCATAATTATTCGAGATATATATATCATAAAAATATTCTTAAATTGCAAAAAGAAACAAATGAGAACCAAGCCATTCACAAACAATACTAACCTTGTTCCTTAGGAATCTTTCATTTGCTATTGAACCTTGCTTCATAGGAATCTTTCATTTGCTATTGAAACTATGGAAACTCGTGTTTGCAAAAGCTGTGGAAACTCCTCATTCTCTACTACAAAAGCATTAGAAAAGCTGCCCCAGCTCCTGTATATAAATTCCAACTGATTAGAAAAGGAAACAGAGAAAAAAGAGACACAAATGAATTTAAATATTTCCATGAATACCAACTCACTCTGAATTACTTGTTGATCAATTGGCCATTCAGCCACCAGTGCAGCCATGACTTTCTTTCTCAATTAACAAAAAAACCATAAGCACGCAAAAAAAAACATTTACACAAGACACAACACATTACAAGAATACCACAACACTACACAAGACATTCATGTATACAACACTACACATAACATTTATGGAGCGCTCCATAAGACAGACAACTGGAAACTTTACATCAGAGTTTTTGAGAGAGAGAACATCCATGCTTAACCTGTAGATTGAACAGGGAAAAAAAATTGTCAGGTTACACAAATGTCTCTGTTAAATGAAGTAAACATACACAAAATAAAGGAACATAAAATTACTCAAAATTACCCTCTCCATGAATAATCCAGTCCATCGCTCGTCCTGTTGTTTTCGGCCTTCTCTTCGTTCCTGAATTATCTCTTCTCATTCTTCATTCATCACAATCACGGATCCCTTCAATGAATTCTTCATTCATGAGACACCTCCTCCTCTTCGTTTTGAATTTCCTCCTCTGATTCAACATTCATCACAATCAACGATCTCTCATCAGGCCCGCGAGTATATAATGACTAAGGATATAGTGAGTTTTATGCTGCTTCTCTTTTTGACCGTTGTGTTCAAATTTGGGTTTCAGTAATCTTTTAATTACTATCCATTAAACCAATATTTTAATTGCTATTCATTAAACCATCTTTTAACTCAGTATTACTATTTTATAACTTGTGATATTTTTTAAAACTTGCGACCATATAGTTCAATCCTTGTCCGTAACTTTCAGTATTAGTGAGTTTTATGCAAGTCCTTTTGGACCGTTGTGTTCAAATTTAGGTTTAACCAATCTTTTAACTACTATTCATTAAACCAATCTTTTAATTGCTATTCGTTAAACAATCTTTTAACTCAGTATCACTATTTTAGAACTTATGATATTTTTTAAAATTGAGCCGGTTTAATCCATGTCCGTAACTTTCCGTTTTTATTTTTTATTTAAACTTTCTTTTAACCTGCGTTTTTTCAGTCTTTGGGTGCGCATAATAGTGGTTGGGTGAGAGTTATGGTGCCAAATATATATATATATATACATATATATATATATTTATTTATTTATATATTTATTTATTGTTAAAAATAGCACATAAATTTTAAATTTTTAAATTACCATATTATATTATATATATATATATATATATATATATATATATATTAAAACAATGTTAATTTAAAAATTTAAAATTTATGTGATATTTTTAACTTTATATATATATAATTACTTTTAAAAATATTAGTCTTTTATATATATGAACTAATGAGAACCAAATATGTAACAAAAATGTATGGTTAAAAGAGATGTGAATATAATATTGATTTAAGTTATATATATATATAATATTATAATAGTAAAAATTTAAATATATTTAAAATCTATGTGATATTTTTAAATTAAATTTTGTATATATAAAATTAATTTTAAAAATAGTTAGTCTTTTTTATATACATGAACTAGTGAGAATCAAATATTATTATTGGTAGCAAAAATATATGGTTAATATTATTTTTTATTAGAGACGTCAAGTTTAAAACAATAATAATAACTTATTGGTAGCAAAAATATATGGTTAACATTATTTTTATTAAAGATGTCAGAGGCAGACTTTCTCTTTAGACATGACTAGAGAATCAAAATTGTTCTTCCTCAAGTATTTTCAAATGGACAACAATTGCTTATACATACCATTGCAAACTTAGTAAATTTATCTACTTAAAATAGATACTTGTAAGACTTAATATTAAGCTAACAAATATTAGCATTAATAGATTTTTATATCATTTTATTTGCAATCTATTATTGATGTAATTTTTATATTAAAAGAGTTCTATTTAAAAATCATTTGTGAATAATGTCACATAAAGATTGACTTTTTATTTTATTTTTTCCCTCCAAGCCTACATTGAGTAAGGTTTGAATATATGTCAAACAAAACCATAGAGGATGTCTTGAAGGAAAATATTTTTGGGAGAGCAGATTGAGAACGTTATGAATACATTCCTAAAATTTAGAGTCTAAGATGATTCTTTTTGAAACAATGTAAGGTTCTACATAATGACTTGCACTAATAAAATGACCATGGAAATATAACTTACAATGAACCAAGTTCATTTTCACTCAAAAAAATGCAAGGGAACACCAACTACCCTTATATCACTAGCAACATGGAAATCCCCATCACACATAAAGTTAAAAACACAAAATCCAAAGTCCCTTCACAACCACTTAATGCTGAGAGTTTTTGGAAACCAATAGAGAAGTAAGATTCAATATACATACCTACGTGGGTGTTTCTTATATTGGATCAAAAACCTATATTTCCATATTATATATTCCTGCATGGGATCTCTTGAGAGATAATTGATTTTGTGTTGTGGCACATTATACATGCATGTGAGTTGCAGAAATGTCATGATGACAAGTAGAGTGCAATCCTGCATCACTAGAAGTAAGTTACATAACCATTGCAATGAAGGATGTTTCTCTATTTTTGTACCACATTTACTATATAGAATTTTCATGTCTCAAATGAATTATATGCAACAGAGATATCCAAGGTAAAATTTCTCTCTTAACCCAAATTGTGGAATTTTAATCCATTCAAAAATACAAATAAATACATAGTGGCACTCAAGTTCAATAATTGTTTTACATTATAGGCATTGTGGGTAATTTTGAATAAAAGTGATCAATTTAAGAATACAAGATCCCAGGGTCAAGTGACATGGGAAAGAAATATAGTGACATGCTTCAGAAAAATATGTAAGAATTGTGGTGCACATTGGTCATCCTAATTTGTCCACATTTTCTTAAATAATTAGTGTTGAATTGGCATTGGTGATGGAGCACGTGTCATATTGATAAAATAATAAAACAATGATATGGGAAATGGGCATCCTAGCCACATTGCTTGAACATTATTTAGTGATATGTAGCCTATGTGATGGAGGGTCTCGAGAATTTCAAACATTGGAAGAACTAAATTCAACTGGCCAAAATTATGAGGCGATAGGGCCCGAGGTAAATGCACATGATTCCCTAAACAAACATATAAAAAATGCTACATGCTTTACATCACATTACATAAATTATATGGGGAGTGAAAAAATAATTTGTTAATGGTAGAGTGTGGCTTATTTATTGTGGTGGATAGGGTTAGACCCTTATTGCACATTTCTCATGCCTCTCTCTGAAATATTTGCAGATGGGAGACATCTCTTTTGCTATAGTATCATCTCGCTCCACTTAGAGGGCTCATGTAAATTTTTGTTTCACCCATCTTCTCATGATGTTGTGAAATTTGAAACTGAGATTTATTTCTCAAGTACGTGAGTTCATGAATCCCCTTCATTTTGATATTCCTTTGTTGGTTGATTTATTCTAATAGTATGGCTTGATATTAATATTAAATAGTTTAAGGCCATGTTTAATATATCTTTAATCCTCGATTATTGAGCACTTGAAACTGCTAATTCTAGATGAGCTTAATATTTTTCCATTGGCTAGATAGTTTTTTGTATCAATATTCGATAAATTAGTTCAGGTTTGTGGTTCTATGGAAGTTTAGGGTTGTTTAAGCAACATTGGTTCCCCTCTTTCAACCCCTTTTCGGCTTCAATTTATACTTCTCTAGTTTGGGTAAGGCCTAATAATCTACCTTCTCATCTATGGACTCTTCTATTATTTAAAGCTATAGGAAATTCTTTAAGTATATTTTATGAGCGTAGTGATGATATAAAATAGTACTTGAAACCAACATATTATCACATTTGTGGGAAAATGGACTTCAGTAAAGGATTTCTTGCATAAATCAAATTGACAAGCCCAAATTATCTATGGTTGAAAAATCTAGATTATGAGCATATTTATTTCCCCTGCAGAGCTTGTTACGAAACAGACCATTCCTTCAAAAATTGTTCCAAATCTCAAAAGATCAATGCTAGGAAAAAATTATTGCAAACCAAGATAGTGAGAAGGTGCCGAGGTAGAAAATTATATTTTATTTATAGATGAACCTACCCAATATCACAACAATAATTAAAATCAACAAGAGACATTATAATCCAACAAAGACTCCCACCAAGTTCATGGAAACTCAACAACAAGCCAAGTTGAGGTGGAATGTATAAAGGATACCTATGACAATCCCAAGAAGTTTGGTTCCCCAAATGCTTCTCTTGAAAATAATTGTAAAAAAAAAAACCTTGGTATAATCTTCCAAAAGTGGCCAAGGACAAGTCACATATTTTTGGTGATTCCTCTATCTCTTTGGAAAATAATTCTAAAAAAACAACTTTTTAGGTAGATTAGGAGAAAGAGGCCTGGATCACATAAGAATATTAAAGGTACAAGAAATATTTGAGATAATAACTAGAAGAATGATCCTTGAGATATAGTATATAGCACATGTTAGATGCAAGTGAGGAAAAATGAAATATATACTTCACCAAGTAAAATAATAAGTTAGATGGATCTAAAGAAAAAATAGAGGCTAGTCAAAGGTAAAATGGAAAAAAATTAAGAACGAGATGCAAATGCATTTGGATATTAAAGCTATGTGGAAAATATTTAGCTCGAATGGTAACAAAATTTTTATTTTGCGGAGCTCTCAACTATGGATTTGGATTGACACTGCAAGTTCAATCTCAAATCCTCAAGGAATTTTGGGAACACTTTTTTTAGAAGAATTGTAACGATTATGGGTTAGATCCGAGTTCTTTTAATATAATCCAAAATTCCATTTCTGTTTAAAAAAAAATAAACATAAATTATATGTAACACCTCTAGTTCAAGATTTTTATTTTTATTTTTATTTTTATTTTTATTTATTTATTTTTTTAATACTTGGATTCCCTCAAGTATTTACCCGGTCTACATCTGGAAATTTTGGATAATGAGCACATAAATTTTAACTCTAATCCTTCTTGCTAGTTTCTTCAACCCCTTAGCCTCTTTCTATTGTCAACGTATCAACATTCCCAATCGTATAACTTTCCACCAAGTGTATAATCATGGACTCGATGGACATACTGACTCTTCAAGGACATCACCTAACATATATATATAGTTAACACCTCTATCTTTAACTCCAACTATAGATCTCATACATATCTCTTTGGATCCACAGGTATATAGATATATTAATACCCTCTTGTCATTATCATGGAATCCCCATATATATATATATATATATATATTTCTTTATAACACCCATATATATATATATATATATCTATTTCTTTATAACACCCAAATATATATATATATATAGTTCGTTACATATATATATATAAATCACCATAGATAAGTATATATCATGTATATCTAAACCTTTATCGAATGCACTCATATATAAATAGAATCTATACGCCTAGATATAGGCATGGCATTTCCACTACGTGTTAATACTGAAGTCGTCGCACTATAACCATCGTTATATTCCACTTGATAATATGATTGATTTATTTTCCACGCGTGTATTCAACATGATATAATGCTATCTCGCCAACCCTTTGAACTATCACAATTAGATATAATACCTGGGTACGTTCTTGCCGCTGCGTAGGTCTAGGTATTGACCGCAGCGAAACCATTGGTTTACCCAACGAAGACTCGGCGATGTTTGTGCCACGTCACTAGGATTTATGGATGGTTATGACCGTATGTTGACTATCCTTTTTCACGAGTCACAATTTTTCTATTCAGCTATACCTAACCCTAATCTTAAGATCCGAGGCGTGGTATTAGTTTTCTACCCTGTTTCTAACTTGTAGAGGTAGAGCTTGTTAAGTTCTCAGTTGTACCTGAATGCATATATCCGCCTGTTTTAAATTTACCAGCGACGCGTGTTTCTATTCCTTTGGGTCAAGAGTACTGTGTTGGTTTAACGTGTAGGTTTCATATTTTTGGTATGCAGGGACGGCATTGCGCACAGGCGATTTGAGTACCCAGCGCCGCCGTTACAGATCCCTGCTCATCCGTGTTGTTACGTGTAGCTTTTTGATGCGTTTTTCTGTTCGGCTCGGTACTATGCAAGCCGACTAATGCAGGTTCAGTACCTGATTTGAATTTGTTTTCACATTTCCGGGTACCTAGCTGTCGATCAAGCTGAGTTGGGGTCCAATCGACCTTGGGATCCTCTGCACGCCTAGGGCAGTGGAATTAGGGTTTCTCATACCCTACCAACTTACCTCGGCGGCATACACGCATGTATTCTTCTGAGCGTTAGTATCTATATTTATCCAGCTCAGGTTTCAGGGAGTCTCATTCTGGTTGGGGCGATTGTCATTTACTTCCACTCGTTCAGTGAGGGAACTGATTTTTATATGGAGATTTGATACCGAAGTACCAGATCAGGTTGATGGGTGAGAGTTCCTGCGTGGCTTTCTATCATTCTTTACCTTCTGTCATACAGTTTAATATCTTCCGGTAATGTTGTGTTTAGTCATTTACAAATTGTATTGTGCAGGGACGTGGACGACGGGTTTTCAGGCTGCGCGCAATATGCCTCAAGAAGGATACCACCCCTCGATCGGGTTCTCCCCCTATCGTTAAGCCGGCCCCATGGTTACCTTATGATCCATCGTACTGGCGACTGATTCATGCTTTCTTGGCGTTACAATGAGACAGCATTCCCCTTATTACCGGGCGGCTGTGTATTTAGTATTAACAAATTGTATATTATTTTGTTTTCTATTTCTCCGTTAAAATCTGTCGAAGAAGAGCTTTATTATCAGTTTTCACACTAGTTAGCCCACATCGTAGCAGAGATCTAAGTATTTCATTCAGGTGTATTGGTTTCCCTAGATCTGGGTTTGATATAGAACCCACGCTAACGGTTAAACTGATTTTATGGCTAAGTATTTCTGGATGTTGCGTAGTTCGGCTGTGGTTATGGTCCACAGCGCTCTGACCACTCACTTTTAACTTTAGCAACTTATCTTTGCTGTAGCTGGCACTATGGACTCGCTATCATCGTCAGGGAAAAAAAAACCGAACTCATCCGATGGTAACTTCCTTTCCTTTACGCGATCACGTCTCTGTGTTTCTGTATGGTTAATGTTAGTAATGTTCTTTATTGGAATTAGAATGACCGCATGTCTGGGTAATTCGGTCCTACTATCATACCTTGCACCATAGAGGTGAAGCGGACCTAACCACCGCCGCGTCGATTCATAGTTGTAAAGGCTGACTGTAGTATTACATACGCATTTATTTTTTTCTGTTGTATTGTTACGAGCTGCTATCTATCACCGTTTTGTAGCTGATGATTAATATACATATGATAGATGATACGTATATGGACAGTAGAGGTTCGCATGCCAGTTGTAGATTTAGGTTTAACATATACCATCGTTTTATAACCAAGTCACTCTGTCTCATGATTAAAAAAGCCTTAAAACGTCGGGTACGTTGATAGTAGTACTGTCAGAGGGTTTTGATATTAACACAAGGCCATGATATAACAAGACAACTAATCGTTTTGAGTTATCATGATTGGATCGTGCGCCACGTAGCGTCGATCGATGGTCCCTCTATATATATATATAGTTTTCCTTCTCGAATATTATGTTATAGTCGTTGATTTTAATGAACCATTAGATTTGCTCACGTCTTTCCCGCTTTTTTTTTTCATATATATATAGGTATTGCTATTATTTTAATTCGAAGCTTTTATATGCTATTTTCTTTGGATATACACATGTAGGTGTTCGATAATACTTGTATAAAGGTTTTAATTTTCATATAAGCCTTTGGCCATGTACTTGTTTCCAGAATGAAATATATGCACATATAAATCGAGAAATGAATTATATAAGCATAAGAATGTTATATAAAAAAAACTATAGACTGGAAATATTCGTTCTCTAGCACCAATTTCAAATTTTATATTATAATGTTTTTAAGAAATATTCTTTCTCTAGCACAAATTTCAAATTTTATATTTTAATGTTTTTATCTTATTTAATTTGGGATTTGTACCATGTAACTTTAGTTCTGCTACAAATTTTCCTAGCATACACCTAAGTATTTAATATCACTTTTGTATCTACAGGGAACAAAAGAGTAATTAATTATCTGTAGATGCTAAGTAACTTCAGATTTAAACCGACCTTGGTTTAGAGTTTCTGGAGTTTCTCTCTATGGACTTCTGGTCTACAACTAAACAGAATCTGGAAGGTGAATGCCTTAGGATGGACTCTGTTAAATGTAGTACTAACATCAATCACACCATTTAATTAATTTTTCTATATGTAGCCAATTCATACCATCATAAAATAGAATAACAAGAATTTCAGAACATACCACAATCTGCAATTGACCAACCTCCCAACCTTAGAGTCCTCTTTGTCTCCCAGGACTCACCCCCGAGCAGAGATCACCTCCTAGAACAGATCAACCTCTGATCTGCCTAGGAGCAGCTTATTTAAGCTCATATTTCCCCAAAGCATGTTTCTAATTTTGCGTCCAGAATAGCAGGATGCTTTCTTTCCTGTTTAGCCTAGGCTTCCCATTTTGGGAATCTTTAAAGCTGTTTTATGCTTTTCCTCAGCTTTTCCAGCTTTTCTTACCTCTTCCCAACTACTCCTCTTCATTGGGGAAATTTATATTCCTCCTCAAATCTAAATTAATTTCTTTCAAGGATTTTTGAAAGATTTTGGGGATTTGCTGCCTTATCCATCCTCATGGATTTGGAAAGTGATCTCTAATTCTCATCTTGGTCAAAATGCACAATCATTTTATTTATTTCCTCAAATAAAATATGCAAATACATTCACACCATACTTAGCCCTTGGGGTCCACCCCCTTAGGATTAAAGTTCAGATGTCAAACTTTAAAAATTCAACACACAAATTGGGGGTGTTACATATTCCCCCTCTGAAAATAAACACCGTCCTCGGTGTTGTTATTTAACTACTAGAGTTCACTTAAACAAAAATGGATATTTCTCCATCATTTCAGCTTCCCTTTCCCAGGTAGCTTCTTCAGCAGTAAAGTGCTTCCACTGCACTTTTACTCTAGCCACTGTTCTGTTTCTCAATTCAATTTCTTCCCGCTCCAATATTTGAAGCGGTTCTGGCAGAAACTCCCCTTCTGGTTCCACCTGTACAACATTCCAATCAACTATGTGAGAAGCATCGTGTACATATCTTTTTAATAATGAAACATGAAATACATTATGCACTCTAACATGGGGTGGTAAGGCTAGCTTGTAAGCCACCGGTCCCACCCTTTCTAACACCTCAAAAGGCCCACAATATCTAGGTGCAAGTTTTGCACAACTTCCAGCATAAAGTGTGCTCTTTTTGGGTTTGATGCGTAAATACACATGATCCCCTTCTTTAAATTCTCGGTGCACTCTTTTCTTATCAGCATAGCTTTTCTGGCGATCTTGTGCTATCTTGATATTTCTTTGTATCTGTTTGACAATTCTTTCCATCTCTTGTAGTGCATCTGGTCCCAACACCAGTTTATCCTCTGGTTGACTCCAGCTCAAGGGAGTACGACACTTTCTCCCATAGAGTGCCTCAAACGGACTCATCTTAATAGAGGATTGGTAACTATTATTATAGGCAAACTCAGCTAAATGAAGATACTCTTCCCATTTTGATGGCCTATCCATCACAT
Organism: Pinus albicaulis; assembly: GCA_034641835.2. Lineage (NCBI taxonomy): Eukaryota > Viridiplantae > Streptophyta > Pinopsida > Pinales > Pinaceae > Pinus > Pinus albicaulis. The sequence goes on from JAXQQM020079568.1 coordinate 151,974, forward strand.
ACATTCTCAGCATATCCTCTAGAATTTGATTTGTCCTTTCTGTTTGCCCATCAGTTTGAGGGTGATAGGCAGTACTAAAATTCAGCTTAGTACCCATTCCTGCAAACAATCCTTTCCAAAACGCTGCTGTGAACTTAGCATCCCGATCTGAGACAATCACCTTGGGAACTCCATGAAGCCTTACTATCTCCTTTAGGAAAACATTTTCTACTTGAGCTGTTCCAAAGGTAGACTTTACTGGTATAAAGTGAGCAGCTTTTGTGAGAGTGTCTACTACTACCATTATAGAATCATGTTGATATTTAGTCTTGGGTAATCCTGTTATAAAATCCAGGGAAACTGTGTCCCATTTCCATTCTGCAATTGGCAAAGGGTTTAAAAGCCCTGCTGGGTGTTGATGCTCAACTTTGACTAACTGACATTCCATACATCTACTTAAATACTCTGCCACATCTCTTTTCATTCCTGGCCAGAACAATTTCTTCTTCAAGGCTGTTAACATCTTTTGGTATCCTGGATGTCCTGCATAGGGCTGTTTGTGATATTCCTCTAGAATTTCTCTTTTCAATGACTCTATATTTGGAATATACAACCTGTTTTTGTAATAGAGCAGCCCTTTTTGGTTTTTAGTGAAATCAGTTTTATCCCTTTTCTGTAGTTTCACCAAGAGTGCTTCATAGTTGGGATCTTGATTTGCTGCTTTTCCCACCAATTCCTCTATCTCCATCTGGGCACTACTCCCAATGATGTTTAAATGTTGACAAGCATTTCTACTTAATGCATCAGCAACTTTATTTTCTTTCCCCTTGATATGTTTTATGTCCATATCAAATTCACTTAAAAAGGACAGCCATCTGGCTTGCCTTGCATTCAGGTCAGTTTGAGAAAAGAAGTATTTAAGACTAATATGATTAGTCATCAGTGTGAACTTCTTCCCCAAAAGATAGTGCCTCCACATCTTTAAAGCATGGATAACAGCTGCAAATTCCAAATCATATGCACTATAATTCTGTTCATGCATCTTCAGTTTCCTAGATTCATATGCAATAACTGAATTTTCCTGCAACAGGACTCCTCCCAGCCCATCTCTGCAAGCATCTGTACATACAACAAACTCTTTATCAGGATCAGCAATTGTTAATATAGGGGCTGAAATAAGTTTTTGTTTTAACTGTTCGAAACTCTGTTGACATTTTTCAGTCCACACAAACTTGACACCTTTTCTTTGCAATGAAGTGATGGGATGTGCTATGGCAGAAAATCTTTCCACAAATCTACGATAATAGCCTGCCATCCCAATGAATGACCTTACTGCTGAAACATCAGTTGGAACTGGCCATTCCTTAATTGCTTTTATCTTTTCAGTGTCAACTGCCAACCCTTTTTCAGAAATAATATGACCGAGATATTGAATTTTATCTTTATAAAATTCACATTTGCTGAACTTGGCATATAGCTGGTTTTCTTTTAAAGTCTGCAACACTATTCTCAGATGTTCCTTATGTTCTTCCTCATTTTTGGAGTAAACTAAGATATCATCTATGAACACAAGAACAAATTTATCCAAATACTTATTCAACACACTGTTCATCAGGCACATAAATGTGGCAGGGGCATTCGTCAAACCAAAAGGTAGGACCACAAATTCGTAATGCCCATACCTGGTTCGAAATGTTGTTTTGCTGATGTCTTCTTCTTTAATTCTGAGCTGGTGATACCCAGTCCGTAGGTCTATCTTGGAAAAGACCGAGGCCCCTCTCACTTGATCAAATAGATCATCAATTCTAGGAAGTGGATATCTATTCTTAATGGTCAACTTGTTCAGTTGACGATAATCAATGCACATCCTAAAAGTTCCATCCTTCTTTTTAACAAATAAAACAGGTGCTCCCCATGGAGACACACTTGGCCTAATGTAACCTTTATCCAATAATTCTTGCAGCTGCATCTTCAGCTCCATAAGTTCTGGCGGACTCATCCGATAGGGGGCTCGGGAAACTGGTGTAGCTCCGGGCACCAAATCTATGGAAAAATCAATTTCTCTTTTGGGAGGGAGATGAGGAATCTCATCTGGGAAAACTTCTTTAAATTCCCTTACCACCGGTAACTCATTCAACAGATTTTCTTCAGTCCTCTGTTCTACTTCTTCCACATGTACTGCATAAACTTGGTATCCCTTTCTAGCTATTCTTTTTAATTGTAAGGATGATATTTGTCTTACTGAAATGGATTTTGGTTTCCCTTTTAGTGTAAAAGGTTTCCCTTCTTCATCCACACAATGCAGGGTTTTATCCCAGCAGTTCATCAGAGCTTTCTTCTTTTCCAGCCAATCCATTCCTATTAGCAGATCATAGGATCCTAATGGCAATATGTTCAAATTTACTTCTCTTGTAAAGCCATTTAATTGTATTGCTGTTTTAGGCAATTTATGTGTGACTTTTCTCTTAGTTCCAGTGGCCAGCTGTACCAACCATGACTGCTGAAATTTTTCAGGTTTAATTTTACATTTTTCTACAATTCCAGGACTAATGTAACTCAAAGAAGCACCTGGATCAATTAAAACAATAATGGGTAGGTCATAAATCTTACCCTCCATCTCCACCATGGTTGCTTGATGTTCTGCTTGCCGATTTTCTAGGGCTGCACTGATATTTGGTATGCTTCTGGCTATGTCATTAACTGTTGTTGCCTCTCGCTCTCTGCTGATCATATGAATATTTCGATGGGGGCAATACCTCATCATATGGGGTTCCCCACAGCCCCAACACTTCAAAGGTTCCTTCATTCTGACTGTCCCTTCCTTTTTATTGTTTCCTTCTACTTGTTTTGAAGCCACTTGGGACTGAGCAGTTTGGCTTTCTTTTGGTTTATTGAATTTTTTCCGCTGATGATCTCTACCAAAATTTCTTAGATATGCTGGTTTTGGTCTTTTACTTTTGAACTCACCCTTGTTCAGCCAGCTCTTCCCTTGTTCAGCTTTACCTTTAAACTGTTGATAGCATAATCTTGCTTTTCTAACAGCTTCATCCATTGTCTTCGGGTTGTCAAACTCAATTTTCTCTTTGTACACAGTAGGTAAGCAATTCAAAAACCTTTGAACCTTTTCTTTTTCTTCCCTTATGTAAGGAACATACCTCAGTAAATTGGTAAACTTAGTGACAAACTCATTAATAGTGAGCTGTCCTAGTCTAAGTTCATGGAATTCTTTTGCTTTATCATCATAATAACGTTCATTCAAATAACGACTTTTGAACTTAGTCTGAAAATCTTCCCAAGTAACTGTCTTTTCATCAATGGCATGCACCATTTTTGTCTCTTCCCACCACAAGGTAGTTTTTCCTTGTAGCTGGTACACAGCTAATCTAGCCTTCAGATTGCTTTCATATTCATAAACTTGGAAATACTTGATCATGTTCAGCAACCAAGCTTCAGCATCCTCTTCCTTCTCCCCATCATAGGAGGGAGGTTTGATCTTTCTAAATTCTCCCTGCAATTCTCTTTTCTGCTTATGTTGATGTCTAGTTGCATCCTCATCCTCAGACTCATCCATCTTTCTTTTTCCAGAACCTTCGCCTTCCTGGCTGTTCCGGGAAGTTAGCTCTCTAATGAGCTTTTCCTGCTCCTTACTGGCTGATGACAACATGTCATTCTGGCTTCTTAGTTCAGCCAATTCTCGTTGCATCCTGTGCAACATAGCCATTACCGGGGCATTGAGATCTGGAGTAGCAAACTCATCACGCAGATCCACGTAAATTCCTTCACCTTCAGCCATTTCAACTGTACACACTCACAACACAGATTAGCAAGATTTTATAAAATTTTCAGAAAAACAAAATATGTAATAATCAGTGAGCACAAAATTGACAGCCCAAATTGTTGTAACTGGGGCTCCGATACCATTTGTAACACCTCTAGTTAGAGATTTTTTTTATTTTTTTTTATTTTTTATACTTGGATTCCCTGGTTATCTACCTGGTCTACATCTGGTAATTTTGGATAATGAGCACCGAAATTTAACTCTAATCCCTCTTGCTAAGGTTTCTCCAACCCCTTAGCCTCTTTCTCTTGTCAACAGTATTGAACATTCCCACTGTATAACTTTCCACCAAGTGTATATATTTCTATAGCTCCTTATAGTACCAAGAGACATTATTCTTTTCTATACCTAATATAATCATGGACTCGATGGACATACTGACTCTTCAAGGACATCACCTAACATATATATATAGTTAACACCTCTATCTTTAACTTCAACTATAGATCTCATACATATCTCTTTGGATCCACAGGTATATAGATATATTAATACCCTCTTGTCATTATCATGGGATCCCCATATATATATATATATATATATATATTTTTCTTTATAACACCCATATATATATATATATATATCTATTTCTTTATAACACCCATATATATATATATATATATATATAGTTCGTTACATATATATATATATAAATCACCATAGATAAGTATATATCAGGTATATCTAAACCTTTATCGAATGTACTCATATATAAACAGAATCTATACGCCTAGAAATAGGCACGACATTTCCATAATGTGTTATTATTGAAGTCGTCTCACTATAACCATCGTTATATTCCCCTTTGATATTATGATTGATTTTTTTTTTCCACGCGTGTATTCAACATGATATAATGCTATCTCGCCAACCCTTTGAACTATCACAATTAGATATCATACCTGGTACGTTCTTGCCGCTGTGTAGGTCGAGGTATTGACCACGGCGAAACCATTGGTTTACCCAACGAAAACTCTGCGATGTTTGTGCCACGTAACTAGGTTTTAAGGATGGTTATGACCGTATGTTGACTAGCCTTTTACGCGAGTCACAAATTTTCTATTCAGATATACCTAACTCAAATCTTAAGTTCTGAGGGCGTGGTATTAAGTTTCTACCCTGTTTTTAACTTGTAGAGTCAGAACTCGATAAGTTCTCAGTTTGTACCGGAATGCATATATCCGCCTGTTTTAAATTTACCAGCGACGCGTGTTTCTATTCCTTTGGTCAAGAGTACTGTGTTGGTGTAACGTGTAGGTTTCATATTTTTGGTATGCAGGGACGGCATTGCGCACAGGCGATTTGAGTACCCAGCGCCGCCGTTACAGATCCCTGCTCATCCGTGTTGTTACGTGTAGCTTTTTGATGCGTTTTTCTGTTCGGCTCGGTACTATGCAAGCCGACTAATGCAGGTTCAGTACCTGATTTGAATTTGTTTTCACATTTCCGGGTACCTAGCTGTCGATCAAGCTGAGTTGGGGTCCAATCGACCTTGGGATCCTCTGCACGCCTAGGGCAGTGGAATTAGGGTTTCTCATACCCTACCAACTTACCTCGGCGGCATACACGCATGTATTCTTCTGAGCGTTAGTATCTATATTTATCCAGCTCAGGTTTCAGGGAGTCTCATTCTGGTTGGGGCGATTGTCATTTACTTCCACTCGTTCAGTGAGGGAACTGATTTTTATATGGAGATTTGATACCGAAGTACCAGATCAGGTTGATGGGTGAGAGTTCCTGCGTGGCTTTCTATCATTCTTTACCTTCTGTCATACAGTTTAATATCTTCCGGTAATGTTGTGTTTAGTCATTTACAAATTGTATTGTGCAGGGACGTGGACGACGGGTTTTCAGGCTGCGCGCAATATGCCTCAAGAAGGATACCACCCCTCGATCGGGTTCTCCCCCTATCGTTAAGCCGGCCCCATGGTTACCTTATGATCCATCGTACTGGCGACTGATTCATGCTTTCTTGGCGTTACAATGAGACAGCATTCCCCTTATTACCGGGCGGCTGTGTATTTAGTATTAACAAATTGTATATTATTTTGTTTTCTATTTCTCCGTTAAAATCTGTCGAAGAAGAGCTTTATTATCAGTTTTCACACTAGTTAGCCCACATCGTAGCAGAGATCTAAGTATTTCATTCAGGTGTATTGGTTTCCCTAGATCTGGGTTTGATATAGAACCCACGCTAACGGTTAAACTGATTTTATGGCTAAGTATTTCTGGATGTTGCGTAGTTCGGCTGTGGTTATGGTCCACAGCGCTCTGACCACTCACTTTTAACTTTAGCAACTTATCTTTGCTGTAGCTGGCACTATGGACTCGCTATCATCGTCAGGGAAAAAAAAACCGAACTCATCCGATGGTAACTTCCTTTCCTTTACGCGATCACGTCTCTGTGTTTCTGTATGGTTAATGTTAGTAATGTTCTTTATTGGAATTAGAATGACCGCATGTCTGGGTAATTCGGTCCTACTATCATACCTTGCACCATAGAGGTGAAGCGGACCTAACCACCGCCGCGTCGATTCATAGTTGTAAAGGCTGACTGTAGTATTACATACGCATTTATTTTTTTCTGTTGTATTGTTACGAGCTGCTATCTATCACCGTTTTGTAGCTGATGATTAATATACATATGATAGATGATACGTATATGGACAGTAGAGGTTCGCATGCCAGTTGTAGATTTAGGTTTAACATATACCATCGTTTTATAACCAAGTCACTCTGTCTCATGATTAAAAAAGCCTTAAAACGTCGGGTACGTTGATAGTAGTACTGTCAGAGGGTTTTGATATTAACACAAGGCCATGATATAACAAGACAACTAATCGTTTTGAGTTATCATGATTGGATCGTGCGCCACGTAGCGTCGATCGATGGTCCCTCTATATATATATATAGTTTTCCTTCTCGAATATTATGTTATAGTCGTTGATTTTAATGAACCATTAGATTTGCTCACGTCTTTCCCGCTTTTTTTTTTCATATATATATAGGTATTGCTATTATTTTAATTCGAAGCTTTTATATGCTATTTTCTTTGGATATACACATGTAGGTGTTCGATAATACTTGTATAAAGGTTTTAATTTTCATATAAGCCTTTGGCCATGTACTTGTTTCCAGAATGAAATATATGCACATATAAATCGAGAAATGAATTATATAAGCATAAGAATGTTATATATAAAAACTATAGACTGGAAATATTCTTTCTCTAGCACCAATTTCAAATTTTATATTATAATGTTTTTAAGAAATATTCTTTCTCTAGCACCCATTTCAGATTTTATATTTTAATGTTTTTACCTTATTTAATTTGGGATTTGTACCATGTAACTTTAGTTCTGCTACAAATTTTCCTAGCATACACCTAAGTATTTAATGTCACTTTTGTATCTACAAGGAACAAAATAGTAATTAATTATCTGTAGAGGCTAAGTAACTTCAGATTTAAACCGACCTTGGTTTAGAGTTTCTGGAGTTTCTCTCTATGGACTTCTGGTCTACAACTAAACAGAATCTGGAAGGTGAATGCCTTAAGATAGATTCTGTTAAATGTAGTACTAACATCAATCCTAAAATTTCTTTTAAGTTTTATATGTGGCTAATTCATACCATAATACATCAAAATGAACAATAATTTTAGAACATACCACAATCTGCAAATGACCAACCTCCCAACCGTAGAGTCCTCTTTGTCTCCCAGGACTCACCCCCGAGCAGAAATCACCTCCTAGAGCAGATCAAGCTCTGATCTACCGAGGAGCAGCTTATTTAAGCTCATATTTCCCCAAAGCATGTTTCTAATTCTGCGTCCAGAATAGCAGGATGCTTTCTTTCCTGTTTAGCCTAGGCTTCCCATTTTGGGACTCTTTAAAGCTGCTTTAAGCTTTTCCTCAGCTTTTCCAGCTTTTTCCCACCTCTTCCCAACTACTCCTCTTCATTGGGGAAATTTAGATTCCTCCTCAAATCTAATTTAATTTCTTTCAAGGATTTTTGAAAGATTTTTGGGGATTTGTTGCCTTATCCATCCTCATGGATTTGGCAAGTGATCTCTAATTCTCATCTTGGTCAAAATGCACAATCATTTTATTTATTTCCTCAAATAAAATATGAAAATACATTCACACCATACTTATCCCTTGGGGTCCACCCCCTTTAGGATTAAAGTTCAATGTCTAACTTTAAAAATTCAACACACAAATTGGGGGTGTTACATATTCCCCCTTTGAATATAAACACCGTCCTCGGTGTTATTATTTAACTACTAGAGTTCACTTAAACAAAAATGGATATTTCTCCATCATTTCAGCTTCCCTTTCCCAGGTAGCTTCTTCAGCAGTAAAGTGCTTCCACTGCACTTTTACTCTGGCCACTGTTCTGTTTCTCAATTCAATTTCTTTCCGCTCCAATATTTGAAGCGGTTCTGGCAGAAACTCCCCTTCTGGTTCCACCTGTACAACATTCCAATCAACTATGTGAGAAGCATCATGCACATATATTTTAATAATGAAACATGAAACACATTATGCACTCTAACATGGGGTGGTAAGGCCAGCTTGTAAGCCCCTGGTCCCACCCTTTCTAATACTTCAAAGGGACCATAATATCTAGGAGCAAGTTTTGCACAACTTCCATCATAAAGTGTGCTCTTTTTGGGTTTAATGCGTAAATACACATGATCCCCTTATTTAAATTCTCGGTGCACCCTTTTCTTATCAGCATAGCTTTTCTGGCGATCTTGTGATGTTTTGATATTTCTTTGTATTTGTTTGACAATTCTTTCCATCTCCTGTAGTGCATCTGGTCCCAACACCAGTTTATCCTCTGGTTGACTCCAGCTCAAGGGAGTACGGCACTTTCTCCCATAGAGTGCCTCAAACGGACTCATCTTAATAGAGGATTGGTAACTATTATTATAGGCAAACTCAGCTAAATGCATATACTCTTCCCATTTTGATGGCCTATCCATCACATACATTCTCAGCATATCCTCTAAAATTTGATTTGTCCTTTTTGTTTGCCCATCAGTTTGAGGGTGATAGGCAGTACTAAAATTCAGCTTAGTACCCATTCCTGCAAACAATCCTTTCGAAAACGCTGCTGTGAACTTAGCATCCCGATCTGAGACAATCACCTTGGGAACTCCATGAAGCCTTACTATCTCCTTTAGAAAAACATTTGCTACTTGAGCTGTTCCAAAGGTAGATTTCACTGGTATAAATTGGGCAGCCTTTGTTAGAGTGTCTACTACTACCATTACAGAATCATGCTGATATTTGTTTTTGGGTAATCCTGTTATAAAATCCATGGAAACTGTATCCCATTTCCATTCTGCAATTGGCAAAGGGTTTAAAAGCCCTGCTGGGTGTTGATGCTCAACTTTAACTAACTGACATTCCATACATCTACTTAAATACTCTGCCACATCTCTTTTCATTCTTGGCCAGAACAACTTCTTCTTCAAGGCTGTTAACATCTTTTGGTATCCTGGATGTCCTGCATAGGGCTGTTTGTGATATTCATCTAGAATTTCTCTTTTCAATGACTCTATATTTGGAATATACAACCTATTTTTGTAATAGAGCAGCCCTTTTTGGTTTTTAGTGAAATCAGTTTTATCCCTTTTCTGTAGTTTCACCAAGAGTGCTTCATAGTTGGGATCTTGATTTGCTGCTTTTCCCACCAATTCCTCTATCTCCATCTAGGCACTACTCCCAATGCTGTTTAAATGTTGACAAGCATTTCTACTTAATGCATCAGCAACTTTATTTTATTTCCCCTTGATATGTTTTATGTCCATATCAAATTCACTTAAAAAGGACAGCCATCTGGCTTGCCTTGCATTCAGATCAGTTTGAGAAAAGAAATATTTAAGACTAATATGATCAATCATCAATGTGAACTTCTTCCCTAGAAGATAATGCCTCCACATTTTTAAAGCATGGATAACAGCTGCAAATTCCAAATCATATGCACTATAATTCTGTTCATGCATTTTCAGTTTCCTAGATTCATATGCAATAACTGAATTTTCCTGCAACAGGACTCCTCCCAGCCCATCTCTGCAGGCATCTGTACATACAACAAACTCTTTATCAGGATCATCAATTTTTAATATAGGGGCTGAAATAAGTTTTTGTTTTAACTGTTCGAAACTCTGTTGACATTTTTCAGTCCACACAAACTTGACACCTTTTCTTTGCAATGAAGTGATGGGATGTGCTATGGCAGAAAATCTTTCCACAAATCTACGATAGTAGCCTGCCATCCCCATGAATGACCTTATTGCTGAAACATCAGTTGGGACTGGCCATTCCTTAATTGCTTTTACCTTTTCAGGGTCAACAGCAAGCCCTTTTTCAGAAATAATATGACCCAAATATTGAATTTTGTCTTTATAAAATTCACATTTACTGAACTTGGCATATAGCTGATTTTCTTTCAAAGTTTGCAACACTATTCTCAGGTGTTCCTTATGTTCTTCCTCATTTTTTGAGTAAACTAAGATATCATCTATGAACACAAGAACAAATTTGTCCAAATACTTATTCAACACACTGTTCATCAGACACATAAATGTGGCAGGGGCATTTGTCAAACCAAAAGGTAGGACTACAAATTCATAATGCCCATACCTAGTTCGAAATGTTGTTTTGCTGATGTCTTCTTCTTTAATTCTGAGCTGGTGATACCCAGTCCTTAGGTCTATCTTGGAAAAGACTGAGGCCCCTCTCACTTGATCAAAAAGATCATCAATTCTAGGAAGTGGATATCTATTCTTAATGGTCAACTTGTTCAGTTGACGATAATCAATGCACATCCTAAAAGTTCCATCCTTCTTTTTAACAAATAAAATAGGTGCTCCCCACGGAGACACACTTGGTCTAATGTAACCTTTATCCAGTAATTCTTGCAGCTGCATCTTCAGCTCCATAAGTTCTGGCGAACTCATCCAATAGGGGGCTCGGGAAACTAGTGTAGCTCCGGGCACCAAATCTATGGAGAAATCAATTTCTCTTTTGGGAGGGAGATGAGGAATCTCATCTGGGAAAACTTCTTTAAATTCCCTTACCACCGGTAACTCATTCAGCAGATTTTCTTCCGTCCTCTGTTCTACTTCTTCCACATGTACCGCATAGACTTGGTATCCTTTTCGAGCTGTTCTTTTTAATTGTAAGGCTGATATTTGTCTTACTAAAATGGATTTTGGTTTCCCTTTTAGTGTAAAAGGTTTCCCTTCTTCATCCACACAATGCAGGGTTTTATCCCAGCAGTTCATCAGAGCTTTCTTCTTTTCCAGCCAATCCATTCCTATCAGCAGATCATAGGATCCTAATGGCAATATGTTCAAATTTACTTCTTTTGGAAAACCATTTAATTGTATTGCTGTTTTGGGCAATTTAATTGTAACTTTTCTCTTAGTTCCAGTGGCCAGCTGTACCAACCACGACTGCTGAAATTTTTCCGGTTTAATTTTACATTTTTCTACAATTCCAAGACTAATATAACTCAAAGAAGCACCTGGATCAATCAAAACAGTAACAGGTAGGTCAGAAATCTTACCCTCCATTTCCACCATGGTTGCTTGATGTTCAGCTTGCCGATTTTCCAATGCTGCACTTATAGGTGGTATATTTCTGGCTATGTCATTTACTGTTGTTGCCTCTCGCTCTCTGCTGATCATATGTATATTTCGATGGGGGCAGTCTCTCATCATATGGGGTTCTCCACAGCCCCAACACTTCAAAGGTTCCTTCATTCTGACTGTCCCTTCCTTTTTATTGTTCCCTTCCACTTGTTTTGAAGCCACTTGGGACTGAGCAGTTTGACTTTATTTTGGTTTATTGAATTTT
>JAXQQM020066593.1:0-67681 GCA_034641835.2 Pinus albicaulis
GCCTAGTTAATCTAAATGATCAACTAAAGGGAGATGAAAAATTATCAGCATAGAGTGTTCATATGCTTGCCTAGGGTCACCCAAGGGTGCAAAGGCAACAAAGATTACTTGCTCTCTAAGGATAATTAAATCCTAGTCCTGAATAATAGTGCCAAAAATTGAACTAAAATTAATGACTTTGAACTAGGAAAAATGAAAAAATTTAGCTAAGCATGTGTGGACTAGGGCCACTTACTTTGGCTAATTACCTATGTGTTTTTGGTGTCTAAATTTGCAAAACATAAATGATTTCAGAATGCAATTTAATTTCCCCCTACCTAAACTATGTGTTCACTTTGCGAAAATAAACTTTGAAATTTTAAAAATAACACCTAAAACTACTAAAATTCAGCCAAGAGTGAGTTTTAACAAGTCATGGGACACCTCACATAGTGCTTGTATATTTCTTATGGGCTTCTAGTCACTTTAAAAACTAGAAATGAAGGGAAATAGCAGAAATTTTCTGCCTCTGGTTTCCATGTGCAAAAGACTCACACAGGCGAGCAGTCTGCGCGCAGGTCACTATTGAACACACGCAGTTGGGCGCGTCTGTCTATGTAAAAGCCGTACGAATTTCCTGCAATAGATTTTTTGTAGCTTATGAGCTTCGAACTCTCACTAAGGGTGAACAGGAAAAGAAGAAGAGAAAAGGGGTTGTTCAAGCCAAACTCCAGAGCAAAGAAAGAGGTATCTATAAAAGGAACAACCACATTAACTAGGAAGTAAAATTAGTGGAGTCTCCAATATTGTGTTAGTGGATTTGGTGCACAAGTGTACCAATCCACACTTGCTTAAGAGGAGTGGGTGTTTCCTCTTAATTTCCTGGTCACAGGTAGATAAACAAAAGAGTTAGCAGGTTAATGAACATGCTATAAAACAAAACACACTAGATAATGATATATTATGCATATGTAGAGAGAAAACAAAGCTAAACTAAAAAAATAACATGAAAGATCATATAGAGTCAAACAACACAATAATAGTAACAGTGGTGTCTATGTCCCCTCTTACTGAGTGATATTAGGAATAAAATATAGAACGTTTACAAACTTTCCAAGGGGCCCTTAGAATTATGGAGTTCTAACACTAGATGCAAGGATGTTTTTACCTCCGAGTTTCCTTGGTGAAATGTTACTCTCTCTACTCCAAAGGATTGCAGTTGTTGGGTGGACAAAAATGAATGCCCTCTCTACTTCTGCTCTAGATCACACATTGACGGTATTTCTTGGAAGCAATTTTGGCCAGCATAACAAAGTGTCTCCATTTGTTCATCTCTTGGTGGCCTGTTATGGATGAATTCAAAATCTCCTTCCCTGTCTTGGTACATTGGTGGATGGTGACCCAAGAGAGGGGGATGATTCCATTGTGTGCCACATTATTGCATTTTGTGCTCCCTTGAGGTCCCAAGGAGGCTTGGGCTGTTGTCCTTGGGCGGCCTCAAGTGTGGGATCAATTTCCTGGAGTGTGCCTTGTGGTCCCAAAAAGTGACTTCCGCCACTCTTAGGTCCGCATGGATTTTTAAGGGAAGGTCGTGCAAGGGCACGCCTATCGAAGAAAAATGCACGTGGAGGTGCATTCTACTAGTTTCTTGATTGCACAATTTGATTTTACTTATGGACCTTAGATATTTAAAAAAAAAATTAGATTCACTAATATGCCCCAAACCTGTAAATTCTTTTTCCTGAAATTTAACAATGTCATATTTTCTTGCCTGATTTTCTAGTGATAACAAGCTTCATCTAAGATTGCATGCCTTTCATACTCCAAAACATATCTTCGCAGAACTTCATCTGCATCCATCTTATACAACTGGCCAGTAATAATAGTGAATTCCATCATGGGTGCCACGAGCTCTTTCTTCTGTTGTACAATATATTCCTCAGGTGCACATCCAGTAGTAAGGAACTGGATAATATCAGGGAAATGATCATCAACGATCTTGATCACAAACAATTGCGCATTTGGCAATCCATCCTCCAAGCTAGTGGGTTCTTCTCCAGTCTCAATGTGCGACAGATGGTCTATCCCAACATTCAGTCTTATTGGTTTCACAATGATCTTAAATTAATACTCCTGGAATAGTAACAACCACCTGTAGATATTCCCCCCTAACACAAGCTTATTGACCAGGTACTTTAAAGCAAAGTGATAAGTAAACATCTTGAAATGTCATCCAAATAGGGAGTGGTAGAATTTATGCAGCGCATACACCATCGCTAATCCTTCTCTTTCTGTGGTTGAATAATTCTGTTCTGCACTTGAGAGCTTGTGATTGGCATAGGCAATAGAGTGATCGACTCTCTAACTCCTCGCTGCACTAAAATAGCTTTGAGCATGATATAAGAGGCATCAACATGCACATGGAACACCTTTGGCCAATTTTTAAAGATCAGTATGGGCGCAATGACCATCTTTTCCTTCAACAATTCAAAAATATTCTGACATTCCTCATCCCAATAGAATGTTGCATCCTTCTTAATAAATTTCTCCATGGGAGAAGTTACTAGTGCATAACCCTAAATGAACTTTCGATAATACCCAGTGTGCCCCAATATTGAGTGTAGTTATTTGAAATTCTCATGGATCTCCAGATTAACAATCATTGCGATCTTCATGAGATCTACCATCAACCCTTGCTGGAAGAAAATGTGTCCTAGCAATATCCCGAATGGTACACAAAATATACATTTCTTCAAGTTCAGTGAAATCTGATACTTTCTACAGGTATCCAACATTAAGCACATATTTGAAACATGATATTTCAATAGCCCAAAAATAATTCAATCATCAAAGTATACCTTGAGGAACTTATGGATAAACTCCTTGAAGGCAACTACTACTACACATGAGAATATGGGAGTCACATTCTTCAAGCCAAAGGGCATGATTGTATACTGGAAATATCTCCATTCTATGGAAAAGGTGGTCTTACTATGATCTTTTGTTGCAATCCTGATCCAATGATACCCTGAAAACCCATTTGTGAATGAGTAAGCTTCTTGTCCTCTGACATTGTCAAGGATCTCATCAGAGAATGGAGTTTGGAATGGATCATGCACACAGGCATAGTTAAACTTCCACAGGTATACACAAATCCTTATTTCTCCTTTTGTATTATTGTATTGCACTACCATGGGACTCACCCAATCAGAATCTTCTACTAGCTCGATGATGCCTGCAGCAACCATCTTATCCAGTTCTTCATTTACCTTCTGCTTATATTTTGGGTTTAATCTGTATGGAATTTTCTTCATCGGGCTTGCATCAAGTTTCAAAGTGATCATCTTGACTCTAAGCTCTCCAATTATTCCTTTCAATTCTGAGAAATTTGTAGGGAATAAGTCCTGATACTCTATCAACAGCTCAACAACCTTTCCTACTGTGTCATCATCCCAATAATCTCCAATATTCTCCAATTTCGGTTGCTCTTTATATCCAATAATTACCTGTCGAATATTTATATGTTTTGTGAAATATAGTGAAGTGATTGAGGGCCCAACAACTATGCACTATCCCTCAAATTCCGGAATGCTAATATTCCTTGAATCGTCTTCCTTCTCTTCAAAATTCATATTCCTACAATTAACAATATCCTTCATCTATACATCCTAGGTTGGTGAAGCACACTATACTGTTGGCTTTGTTGTCTCAAATATAACTTATTGAATGTTATGCAATGCTTTACCAATCTTGACAAACCCACTCTCAAAGCAGAAGGTTAGAATGAAGCTCTCCATCAGCGTAGACCATTCACTAGTACCTTAGTGCAACTCTGTCTTCGGATACCAATCAATAGGTACCTTCCCCAATTTATGAATGAACAAGTGGACCCACATAGGGCTCGGTTCTACTCCCCATACCTCACTCCATTTAGTCAAATTTCTGCATTGATCATCATTTCTAGAGTGGAATTCTTCCATTTTGATAGTAGGACATTCAAATCATAATCTCATAATTTGCACACTTTCATCCCAATTGAGTATGTTTTCTTTATGAGTCTCCCAGATCGTGCTGGAGTAGCATGTATTCCAAGATCCAGGGCATGGAATCTCTATCCTTCTGGGAAAATTCCTTCAAGTTTTCATAAGAAAATATTTACATCAGTTAACCCATCATAATGCGGAAATTCACATACCTCTGATGTTATGCATCGAAGAGATATGGTCACTCGATTGTAGTGGAGTGAAAATACTTCATCCAACCAATTCTTCTAGTTCTCCAATTATTTACCATAATTTGAGAAGCAAGATTTTTCCTTTTCCCAATTAAGACTTCCATCAACAGTTGGGTTGATCCAATCTCCGTCATGCGAAGTTAGTGTAATATTCCAAAATGGAAAAGACGCGAATATAGAACATAAAACTGGAAAATGTAGTGATACATAAAAACATAAAATGAGAGTAGATAATATAGCCTTATTGTTAAACAATATATCAGAAAATGTGTACAATATCTTGAGGAATAAGACACTCAATTTAGGCAAAAGAAGCCTCTAGAGACCCGGTACATAAAATATGAAGAAAATTTGCTATAAAAGAATGCTAGAGGCTAAGACATCACAGTTTCTAGTGGGGTTCACTACTATTGTAAATGTAAACACATGGATCTTCTGATGTGGTTCTTAGAAAATTCTGGGATAAGAGATCTGGGCTTTCTACCACTATTCCAAGACAACCCAGAAAGGGTTTCCGGAAATACTCAATATGCAGAATATGCACAATGTGGCCTTAGGGATGAATAACTCTCTACAAATGGAACACTGGAGGGAGGTGGCTGATCTGATATGAAAGTGGATTATATCTAGATGAAGGGCTGCTCCCCTCATTGGAAAACAAGGTCAAGAACTTGGGTACTTGACGTCAGATTGCAACTGCACTACAAAATAATGCAAATTTTGGAGGAGACTGTGATGTGGGTGAATGCAGCTACTTGTTTTAATGCCACATGGTGGAATAAATCTCTAAGAACTTCCTTACTATCTTCTTGGATGAAGGGCTTCTCCCCTCACTAGAAAACAACCTTAGAAATTGGGTCTATTAACCCTCCACTACTGTTGCCCTGCAAAACAACACAATATTGAAGGAGACTGCACTATGAATGATGGTTGAAGCTTGGCCTAAAGCTAGATAGTGGACGTGATGCTCAATTAACCTCTCATGAGTAGGCACTCGAAGTCCCCCAAGGTGAGGGTGGAATTTCTTCTCATAAACAACCTTGTGCTAAACAACACAACAAATTTAGCTGAACAGCTGAAGCGTGCAAAAATTCATAAAATACAAATACAATATCAATATTTTGAATGCCTTATATGGCTACCATCCTCTTCCTTATTAGCTTGGTGAGCTTCCTCACCATGGATCCCACTCATTAAAGAAGCTACTCTCATGCATACACTCCTCCTCTATGATTGTGTTGTCCTCCATTAATCCTCCACCACCTCCATAACAACGTTGTTGATTTGGTCAACTTTGACCCTGTCCACATGCTTCAGCCCATGTTCACACCTCAAGGTGATTTATACAACTGATACCATGATCTAGATTCACATGAGAAGTGGTTTTATTTCTACTAAAGAGATTTATGGGTCTCTCTACCCACTTATTCACTTATCTTATTATCAAAAGAAAAAATTAATATTCCAACTAGTTGAAAGCTAATTAGGAATATTACAGTCCTCTGCTCCCAAATGTTTCTTGTCCTCAAGCAAATGCAAGGATAGATACTGCAAAATCTACTCTCCTTCTCCTATAGCATCCTCATCTTACAAACTCCTCCACTGAACTAGATTCTCTCCAATCAATTTTTCCCCAAGTTTCTCCTCCCAAGTGTGCAAGTTAGCCATTGGTAATAAAACCTAATGGCTCTCATGATGAAGAAGTGGGATGCCCATGGAGGGAACTACATGTTGTCTAGAGGCCTTCTTTAGGCATGAGAGGTGATAAATGTTGGGGATCTTAATCCCCATGAGAAGCTCCAATCCCCATGCTATCATGCAAGAAAAATGGGTCACCCTGGGTAGCTCATAGGAAAACTCCTCCATTTCCTGCTTCTGCAAGGTAGATGGGCTGGATGGCTGAACATGATAGACCAAATTTTCTATCCCACACTATCTCTCACTCCATATATGATTTGTATAGAGTTGTTTCTAGTCTTGGGCTACAATAATGTTTTCCTAAAGAGGCCAAAAGGAAACTGGACTCTCAAGGATCCACTCTTTGGTTCTATGAACCTTGGTTGCCCAATCCATCCCACATATAGTGAATATAACATCATCACAATATGGAATCCAAATGAGAAATATACTGAGTGTCATATGAAATTTTAGATGGTGAAAATATTTCCCCAAGTGGAACCAATACAATTTTTCCACTTGTTGCCCCTGAATATAATGTGGCAAGTAGCTTCCAAACCTCTCGCTTGTTGTGCCTATCTGCTCATCATCTTGGAAGTAGTAAATGGAATTGGGTGTTAAATGAGTATACCCAAAATAGAAGAACATTTTCCCAAAGCCATACAAGAAGTGACTATCTCCATCACTGATTTTGGTCTCAAAAAGACCATGAAGTCCAAAGAGAGGCTTTCCCTCTTGTGGAGAAATACACTATATATAAATGGCCAAAGAATGCAAATACTTTTTTAGATGATTAATAAGTAGAAAGACACAACTCTTACCATGTACTATTGGAAAACTGGTGATGAGGTCCATAGGTGAGCTCTCCCATCTCTCTCCCGGAAAAGTGAGTGACTGTAACAACCTTGCAGGATGGTTGTTTTCCTCCTCAATCTTCAAGAAAAATACACATCCTCTGACATGCTCAATGCCAAAGCTACGTGCTAGAATATTACCACTCCACTATTGCTGCCTCGCTTGCAACTGCTTCTGCTTAGAAAAATATTGAAGTTTATGGAGGTCAAAGCCTTTTCCCATCCAAAACATCCCAAATTTGGCCAAAGCGTGCATGAATGCCAAAAACCCTCTTCTATATATGGAAGACTCCTTAATATGTGGAAGTATCTTCTGATCTTAAAAGGCTATGGGGTAGCCCCTTTGCACCATGATTGTGACACCATCTACTCCTAAGACATCATGCAAGGTATGGGATAAAGTTGGCCCATACTCTCCCAAGAGTAACCAAAGAAACAATTACTCTTTCTGCCTCCTCATATCATCATCATACAGGCCATGGAGAAAAAACATGATGATTGACATGAAAAATGTCACATCAGCCCAACATAACCAAACTCCTGGTTGCCACATGATATGAGTGCCATACCATGTCCCGAACAATAACACACCCATTGAAATAGGAGATGTCATGTGATGGAAAAATTATCTCAAGAGTAGCCAGCGCAACCATGAATTCTACTGCCTTGTGTCATAGATATGCAATTAGCTCACCAACCACTTGCTCATCATCATCACCCATCCATCCAACTATGGGCGATGACTCCTGTCATGATCCAACTTGGTATCCATCCAATGGTGAATACCATCCTCCTAAATATGTTGACTATCTTTTCACTCCATTATATGTTGAAGTGAAACCCCCTAGAGATCTCTACATGAGGACCTCTCATCAATGACCCGGTAGAACCCATAAGGTTCCAAATATGTTGTAGGAAAAATCTTCTCTTTGAGTTGTGAACTGCTCATCCAAAAGGATCTATCATAATAATGGAAGATGACATCCATCACAAGATGTATATAATCGACCATATGCCTATCCAATGCTTCATAAGTGAAGCGGTCATTGGAATGCTCCAATAACAATTGGGCCCCCAACTCATCACTACTCCCCAGTGACAGTGTTGCTAATCTCCATGATGGTGCATCTATTGTCTCATGGTCATACATAATGTTGAACTCATAGTCTAGCATTGTACTGGTTAGGACTATGCTCATCCTATCTTCCAAAAATCTACACTCCAACCCACAATGTTGTGTGTATCTCAACAATGAAAAGCCATGATGGTTATACATATCCTCCTTGAACCAGTTAAGGGTCCTCTACGCAGTGACACTCTGTTGTTCCAAATCAATAATGTTCTCTAACCCTTGGTCATGGAATTTCCCTGATGGCATGTCCCCACAAATGTCTATCTTATGTGCTGAAATTATATGGGGTGGAAATGTTTGCATACCTTGGATAAGTTGATACTTGGGATCATCTTGTACAGCTAGAAGGGTTCCTCCAGCCGGTGTAATGCCTTCTCCAACTACTAGTGACGGTGATGGCTTCTCCTCTACCATTGCGCCAACGTTGGTATATGCCTCCTCTTCCTCATGTATCTCTTGAATCATGCATGGGACTCCTAATAATAAGACATCAATACCATCTTGAAAATATGAAAGTGTTCCATCTATTGATGTAAGTACTCCTACAACTGCTGGTGGTGGAATTTTCTCCTCTTCTAGAGTGATAGTGCTAAGATATTTCGTTGGCTCCTTATCAATGTTGGGAAATGTATCAATAAGAATTACCCCAAGTTTTATTCTATTAAACTTTTTTACCAGCCTTTGAGTAAAATCTGCATAAGCAATCACTCTTGCATGTTTCAAATGTCTAAACTACTGATCATCTTCTTCACCCTCAAGGTGCAATACTGCAATCTCAACAACTTCTCTTTCTGCCACTGGATGTAGCATGAATAATGCATCTAAATTCTTCCTCCAAGCCTTTTTTGTGCTTGTGTATGACCCATAAAATGCAGGCAAAAGGAATATATCATGCCTCTTTCTCCTACTATTGTTGCAGGGTCTCCGTTTTTCTTTGATTTGGATAAATTGTTGGAGAGTTAGATTCTCCTTGAAAGCCCTTGATTGAGATTTCTACTCTACAAGATAATCACTTAGAGTCTCATGATCTAAGTTTCCTCCATCTCCATCCAATTCACCTTCCTCTTCAAATAAAGTGGACATAGTAGATTATTGTTGAGCTCTATGCATTACCTATTTCTTCTGCTACTAATAGTAAGTGCTTGGACCTTCCTCATCCTAAAACCTTCTTGAGATCTCTTTTTGCCTCTCACTTCTCATTTGTTTGACCTCCTTGGAGAGATATTGCATAGATCTGAAGTGAAGTGTCGAAAAAATTAATCCTCCTTTCATTATGGATATCTTCTTTATACTCCTTCTTATGGTTTCATAAGATGTATTTCCCACAAGTTGAGCCAGAGATCATGCTCTGATACCACTGTAATATTCCAAAATGGAAAACACAGGAATATAGAACATAAAACTGGAAAATGTAGTGATACATCAACACATAAAATGAGAGCAGATAATATAGCCTTTTTATTAAACAATATAGCAGAAAATGTGTACAATATCTTGAGGAATAAGATACTCAAGTTAGGCAAAACAAGCCTCTAGAGACCCAGTACATAAAATATGAAGAAAAATCGCTATAAGATACTACTGGGGGTTAAGACATCACAGTTTCTATGGGGGTTTATTGCTGTTATAAATTTAAACACATGGATCTGCTGATGTGGTGCTTAGAAAATGTCGGGATCAGAGATCTAGGATTTCTAGCACTATTCCAAGACAACCCAGAAAGGGTTTCCAAAAATACTCAAAATGAAGAATATGAAAAATGTGACCCTAGGGCTGAATAACACTTTGCAACTGCAACATTGGATGGAGGTGGATGATCTGATATGAAAGTGGCTAATATCCCTACTCATAAAATTTTCGGACGAAGGGTTGCTCCCCTCACTAGAAAACAAGGTCAAGAACTTGGGTACTTTACCTCCCACTGCAACTGCACTGCAAAATAACATACTTTCTGGAGGAGACTGCACTATGGGTGAGATGTGCTGCTTGGACTAATGCCAGATGGTGGAATAAAGCTCTAATAGTTTCCTTACTAGCCTTCCGAATGAAGGGCTACTCCCCACATTGGAAAACAAGCTCAGAAATTGGGTCTATCAACCATCCACCGTTGTTGCTCGGCAAAACAACACAATCGTGAAGGAGATTGTGTTGTGAATGATGGATGAAGCTTGGCCTGAAGTAGGATAGTGGAAATTATGCTCAATGAACCTCTATTGAGTATGCACTTGAAGTCCCCTGAGGATGAGGGTGGGATTTCTGCTCAGAAACACCCTTGTGCTAAACAACACCGCAGACTTAGCTAAATAGATGAAGCTTGCAAAAAGTCATAAAATACCAATACAATATCAATATTTTGAATGCCTTCTATGGCTTCCATCCTCTTCCTACCCTGGGTATCACTCATTAAAGAAGTTACTCTCATGCATACACTCATCCTTTATGACTGCGTTGTCCTCCATTAATTCTCCACTACCTCCATAAAAATGTTGTTGACTTGGTCAACTTTGACCCTGTCCACATGCTTTAGCCCCTGTTCACACCTCAAGGTGCTTTATACAGCTGATACAATGATCTACATTAAGATGAGAAGTTGTTTTATTCCTAAAAAAGAGATTTATGAGTCTCTCCACCCACTTATTCACCTACCTTATTATCAAAAACAAAAAGTAATATCCCAACTAGCTGAAAGCTAACTAGGAATGTTACAGTCCTCCCCTCCCAAATGTTGCTTTTCCTCAAGCAACTACAAGGATGGATACTGCAAAATCTCCTCTCCTTCTCCTGTAGCATCCTCATCTGGAAAACTCCTTCTTTGAACCATGTGCTCTTTAATCAATTTGTCGCCTAGTTTCTCCTCCTAAGTGTGCAAGTTAGCCATTGGTAATAAAACCAAATGGATCTCATCATGAAGAATTGGTCTACCCATGAAGGAAAATACATGCTATCTGGAGGCCTTCTTGAGGCATGAGAGGGGAGAAATGTTGGGGATCTTAACCCCCATGAGAAGCTCCAATCCCCATGCTATCATCCAAGAAAAATGGATCACCCTGGGTAGCTCATAGGAAAACTCCTCCATTTCCTGCTTCTGCAAGGTAGAAGGGCTGGATGGATGAACATGATAGACCAAATTTTCCATCCCACGTTGTCTCTCACTACATATATGATCTATATAGAGTTGATTTTGATCTTGGGTTGCGATAATGTTGTCCTCAAGAGGCAATTGGACTCTCAAGGATCCACTATTTGGTTCTATGAAACTTTCTTGCCCAAGACATCACACATATAGTGAATCAATTATCATCACAATATGGAATCCAAATGAGAAATATACTACATGTCATATGAATTTTTTTGTGGTGAAAATAGTTCCCTAAGTGGAACCAGTGCAATTTTGCTACTTTCTCCCCCTGAATATAATGTGGCAAGTAGCTTCTAGACCACTTGCTTGCTGTGCATGTCTGATCAACTACTTGGAAGCAGTAAATGGCATTGGGTGTCAATTGAGTATAAAAAAAATAGAACAAAACTTGCCCAAATCCATACAAGAAGTGACTATATCCATGACTAATTTTGGTCTAAAAAATACCATGAAGTCGAAAGAGAGGCCTGCCCTCTTGTGGAGAAATGCACTGTATATAAATGGCAAGAGAATGAAAATAATTTTTTAGATGATAAATAAGTAAAAAGACACAAATATTACCACTTACTGTTGGAAAAATGTTGATGAGGTCCATAGGTGAGCTCTCCCATCTCTCTCCCATAAATATGAGTGACTATAACAACCTTGCAGGATGATTGTTTTCCTCCCCAATATTCAAGAAAACTACACATCCTTTGACATGGTCAATGCGAAAGCCACATGCTGGAATACTGTCACTCCACTGTTGCTACCTCCCTTGCAGCTTCTTCTTCTTAGAAAAAGTTTGAAGTTTATGGAGGTCAAAGCCTTTGCCCATCCAAAAATTCCCAAATTTGGCCAAAGCATGCATGTATGCCAACAACCCTCTTATATATATGGAATACTCCTTCCTATGTTGAAGTATATTTTTATCCTCAAAGGCTATGAAGTAGCCCCTTTGCACCATGATTGTGCCACCATCGACTCCCGAGACATCATGCAAGGTATGGGAGAAATTTAGCCCATACTATCCCAAGAGTAACCAAAGCAACAATGACTCTTGTTGCCTCCTCATATCATCATCATATAGGCCATGGAGAAAAAAAATGATGATTGACATGAAAAATGTCACATCACCCCAACATAACCAAAGTCTCAGCTGCCACATGATGTTAGTGCCTTACCATGTCCCAAAAAATAACACACAGATTGACATAGGAGATGTCATGTGATGGCCAAACTCTCTCAGGAGTATTCAATGCAGCCATCCCTCTGTTGCCCTGTGTCATAGATATGCAAGTAGCTCACCAACCACTTTCTCATCATCCTCACCCATGCATCCAACTGTAGGTGATGAATCTTGTCATGCTCCAACTTGGTATCCATCCAATGGAGAATACCATCCTCCCAAATCTGTCGACTATATTTGCACTCCACGATATGTTGAAGTGAAACCCCTTGGAGATCTCTACATGAGGACCTCTCATCAATGACCCGGTAGAACCCATAAGGCTCCAAAAATGTGGTAGGGAAAAGCTTCTCTTTGAGCTGTGAGGTACTCATCAAGAAGGATCTATCATAATAATGGAAGATTCCATCCATAACAAGATGTCTATCTTCAACCATCTGCCTATCCAATGCTTCATAAGTGAAGCGAAAATTAGAATGCTCCAATAATGGTTGGCCCCCCAACTCATCATTTCTCCCCAGTGACAATGCTTTTGATCTCCATGATGGTGCATTTGTTGTCTCATAGTCATACACAATGCTAAACTCATAGCTCGACATTGTACTAGTTAGGACTATGCTCATCCTATCTTCCGAACCTCTACACTCCAACCCACAATGTTGTGTGTAGCTTAACAATGAAAATCCAGGATGGCTATACATCTCCTCCTTGAACTAGTCAAGGGTCCTCTGCGTAGTGACAATCTGATTTTCCAAATCAGCAATGTGTTGTAGCCCTTGGTCATGCAATTTCCTTGATGGAATGTCCCCACAAATCTCTATCTGATGTGCTGAAACAATATGGGGTGGAAATGTTTGCATACCTTGGATAAGCTGATACTTGGGAAAATCTTGTACAACTACAAGGGTTCCTCCAACCGATGTAATGGCTTCTCCAACTGCTGGTGATGGTGATGGCTGCTCCTCTACTACTACATCAATGCTCGTATATGCCTCCTCTTCTTCATGCATCTCCTAAATCATGCATGGGACTCCTAATGTCAAGAGACCAAGACCATCTTGCAAATATGCAAGTGTTCCTTCTCCTAATGTTAGTACTCCTGCAGGTGATGGTGGTGGAAGTTGCTCCTCTTCTAGTGTGATAGTACTGACATCTTCCCTTGGCTCCTCATCAATTTTGGGAAATCTCTCAATAGGAATTACCTCCAATTTTATTCTATCAAACTTCTTGATCAGCCTTTGAGTAAAATCTGCATAATCAGTCACTCTTGCTTGTTTCAAATGGCTGAACCACCAATCATTTTATTCACCCTCAAGGTGCAATGCTACAATCTCAATAATTTCTCTTTCTGCCACTGGATGTAGTAGGAATAATGCATATAAATTCTTCCTCCAAGCCTTTGTTGTGCTTGTGGATGACCCATCAAATGTAGGAAAAATGAGTCTATTATGCCTCTTTCTCCTATTGTTGCTACAGGGTCTCCATTCTTCTTTAATTTGGATAAACTGATGGAGAGTTAGATTATCCTTGAAATCCCTTGATTGAGATTTTTACTCTGCAAGATAATCACTTAGAGTCTCATGATCTAAGTTTCCTCCATCTCCATGCCATTCACTTTCCTCTTCAAAGAAAGTGGACATATTAGATTGTTGTGGAGCTCTATGCATTACCGGTTTCTTCTGCTACTAATAGGAAGTGCTTGGAACTTCCTCATCCTGAAACCTTATTGAGGTCTCTTTTTGCCTCTCCCTTCTCATTTTTTTGACCTCCTTGGAGAGATCTTGCATATATATTAAGTGAAGTGTGGAAAAAATTAATCCTCCTATCATTATGGATCTCTTATTTATACTCCTTCTTCTGGTGTCATAATATGTATTGCCCACAAGCTGAGCCAAAGATCATGCTCTGATAATATTCCAAAATTGAAAAGATAGGAATATAGAACATAAAACTGGAAAATATAGTGATACATAAACACATAAAATGAGAGCAGATCATATAGCCTTCTTATTAAACAATATAGCAGAAAATGTGTACAAGATATTGAGAAATAAGACACTCAAGTTAGGCAAAACAAGCCTCTAGAAACCCGGTACATAAAATATGAAGAACAACTGTTATTCAAGAATGTTAGAGGCTAAGACAACATATTTTCTGCTAGGGTTTATTGCTGTTGTAAATTTAAAAACACGGATCTACTGATGTGGTGCTTACAAAATGTCGGGATCAGAGATCTAGGCTTTCTAGCACTATTCCAAGACAACCCAGAAATGGTTTCCGGAAATACTCAAAATGTAGAATATGAAAAATGTGGCCCTAGGGCTGAATAACACTCTAAAAATAGAACACTGGAGGGATGTGGCTGATCTGATATGAAAATGGCTAATATCCCTCCTCACAAACTTTCTGGATGAAGGATTTCCCCCCTCTTTTGAAAATAAGGTCAAGAACTTGGGTACTTGACCTCCCACTGCAACTACACTGAAAAATAATGCAGTTTTTGGAGAATATTGCATTATGGATGAATGCTACTGCGTGGCCTAATGCTGAATGGTGGAATAAATCTCTAAGAAATTTCGTAATAGCCTCCCAGATGAAGGGTTTCTCCCCTCACTGGAAAACAACCTCAGAAATTGGGTCTATCAACCCTCCACTGTTGCTGCCCTACAAAACAACACAATCATGAAGGAGACTACACTGTGAATGATGGCTAAAGCTTGGCCTGAAGCCAGATAGTGGAAATGATTCTCAATGAACCTATCCTTAGTAGGCACTTCAATTCCGCCAAGGATGAGGGTTGGATTTCCACTCGGACACACCCTTGTACTAAACAGCACAATAGACTTAGCTAAACAGTTGAAGCATGGAAAAAGTCATAAAAGACCAATACAATATCAATATTTTGAATGCCTTATATGGCTATCATCCTCTCCCTTATATGCTTGGTGAGCTTCCTCAACCTCGGTCCCACTCATTAAAGAAGCTACTCTCATGCATACACTCCTCCTCTATGACTACGTTGTCCTCCATTAATCCTCCACTACCTCCATAACAATGTTGTTGATTTGGTCAAATTTGACCATATCCACATGATTTAGCCCCTATTCACACCTCAAGGTGCTTTATGCAGCTGATACCATGATCCACATTCACATGAGAAGTGATTTTATTCCTACTAAAGAGATTTATGGGTCTCTCTACCCACTTATTCACCTATCTTATTATCAAAAACAAAAATTAATATTCCAACTAGTTGAAATCTAATTAGGAATATTACAGTTAGCTTATAGATATGATCAATATCATCATCAATGTGCATAGGTTATGTGTATCTCTCTCCTTCTTCCATATATAGGTGAATTATGACTCTGGTTCCATTGTTTTCAAACTCCATTCATCGCTTCTTCAGGTTTATGATACCATCCATATCAATAGTCGAGTCCAATCCAAATAGTGCAGGATAATGGTTAGTATCATCCACAATTTGTATAACTTCAAAATATAGAAGTACCTTAACACCTTCAATAATGACTAAGACTTGTGACAACCTTCCTAATGGAATGGTTTTCTATTGATTTTCCATGTGCAGTTGAATGGTAGACCATTCCATCTTGGGTTCTCCCATGCGCTGCCAAGTTTTCTTAGGAAGGACGTTTTCATCGGACCCCAGATCTAGAATAACTTGATCCATCTCATAAGCATCGATCTAAGTGGTCATATGCATCTCACGCCCCATCCTCTTCTTATTCTTATAGATTTTGTTGACATATTTCTGTTCTATTAGTGGTTGTTCCTTTTCTCCGCAGTTATCTATCAAGGCCTGGAGGTTTTCTACTTCCTTTTTGTTGTGCAGTAACATAATGAAAGCTTGTAAAATGGCTTTATTTCTTTGTTGGGTTTCATAATTGTTGCATTTTAATCATGTCTATCCTCGCCATTCCTGACATTCTATCACCTCATTTAACCATTTATCATACCATATTCATGGGTTCACCTCATTGTTTTCCAATTTATTTATTTTTAATATTATAAGAGAATTTATGATTAAATATTGGAAAATTAACATATTTCATTAATATCTCAACTGTGGATGAGCTTTGTAATGTGTAGGATTACTCAAAAATCTTCTTGAATATTTCCTCCACCATTTCAAGAATTCAAAGGATAATTGTTCAAGCTTATTCCAAGGAGAAGACCATGGAGATTCCAAAGAGAAGATCATGGATATTTGGATAACATATCTCATCCAATATTTGTGATATGAGTGAGGATTTGAAGGGATTATATTTTGTAATTATAGGGATATTGGTTGAGAGAAAAGTGGATTTGTAATTAAGAGTTGCTTATCTTGTTTTTAAATCACTCATGTATAACAAGATATTGCTCTCTCTTCATTTTGATACGATAGAGAAAGGAGATATATGGAAAGATATAGAAAAATTAGAGAGGATAATTAGAGTCTAGAATAAAGTTTTGGTTTTTTAATATTTCATGGTTTTTATTCATTGTTAATATATGTTGACACATGGTTACTCTTCACATATTGTTTTTCTCTTATACGATTGCACATTTCCAATTTATGATATGATGCGATGGTAATGTTGTTGGAGTAGAATTGTTGAGGAAGGACAATTGGGTTCTCCTAAGTTAGTATCCTCTTCTCTGGCTTTCTACACATCAAAACCTGCTTCTATTTAGTCTCTCTTCTTGAGGAAAGTAATCTAGGGAAGGAAAACTAGGTCCTCCCAAGTTAGGAGCCTCTTCCTTGTTTACTGCATCTTAAGTCAGAGACTAAATCATTAGACTAGGCTAATTGAACTTTAGTCCAAATTTCCAGTGCATGTACTTTGTAAGTCTATGAAACCCTTGGATTGATAATTTATGTCAGGGAAATTATTTGAAGACGATAGTCTCGCCGAACATTTTGGCGCCATTTCCGGGGAAGCATGATGGATTGAGGTGTAGGTTACTTTTTCCTGCAAATGTGAATTTCAATTTCAGCAAGCCTGTTTAATTTCTATAAGTTTGATTTTTGTGCTAGAGCATTTGATTTCTACAACTATGAAGAGTGATTGTTAGTGTTTTTAAAATGATTTAACAATGAGTATAAGTTTGTAGCAACTCACTCAGATCCTTGGAGAAGTTGTGATCTCCTCTTCCTATGAAAAGAATATCTTGACAGCTGTGGAAAGCTTAACTACTCCTCCAAAAGAGAATGAACTGACATACGAGTAATCCTGTACATTTGATGAAAAAAAAATAGTAAATCTGGAGATTGAGGAGGACAACGAGGAGTGGTGGCATGATTTGAAGGAGGAAAATCATGCCTACGAAAATCTTATGAGCAATGGTTCCAAGCGGGTATGAGGTTAGATCAGTGGTTTTGTTTTTATTTAGTTAAATCAAAGTTATGACAAGTAAATCTGGTTTTTTTTAGACATTTCCATTCATATGCACAACTAAAAGTGAACATATTTTTATTACTGTTGTATGCATGGTTACACTAGAAGTTTGATTACACGTAGTGATTTTTAATATTCAATTAAAATAGAATAGCTAGGACAAATGAATAGAAACATCATTTTTAGTATTTTTTTAGTTTTTTATAATAAGTATGCAATCTCTAAAAAAATAATGTCTCTAATAGTTTTCAGGAACAATTCCTTTTTAGATTTCTTAATTTTTAGTTTTTGTTTTCAAATTTTCTAATTTCATTATTTTTATTAGAAATAAAACAAATTAAATAATATATATATATATAATTAAAAAATAAAAAGAAAAAAGAAAAAAGAAAAAATTGCACTTTCTCTACGGATTTTTTTGAAGCCATTGCTTGCTTTGATAGCGAAGGGTTTTATGCAAAAGTTAAATCGTGTTATGGATACATGGCTTCCATTTCTCCCATAAAAGTAAATATACAATAGGTATATCAAAACCCCTAATAGTAGCTCATCTGTTCATTTAATTGGTGAAATAGGTTCGTTGGTATAAATGAATTCGAGTTATTGTATATGAAACCTTAAAGCGCAATTAATACAGATCCCCAAGCTCCTTTTGCCTAATTTATTTCAATCATGGAAGGTTGTTTCAAAATTCTCAGATCACCACAGTCCCATGCTCACTGCATCTCGCCATATCCATATTCATCACGGTGCACGCCCATTCCAGGACGAACTACACGAATGCTGCTGCAAGAATGGGGGTTTGATTATTCAGAGATGAGGACGATTTCTACGATGAGCATCCAGAGATCATACTGTTGTGCTCGGTGGAGGCCGTTCTTAAATTGTTGGCAACGCAACGCCTGAAAAGGAGCATGCTTTACGCAGATTTCTTATCTGTGAATGTAGCATATACCGAGTTCGAAAATAATAAACTTTGCAACCAAATTTCTGAGAAATTCATGAATTTGTCATTTCTAGAAGGGTTATTAGTCTATCTTAAAGGGAAATTGCCACAGAACATTGCCAAAGGAAAACATGAGATCGAATTAGTTGAATGCTCTGTATTTACAGTAATATGCTAGAGGGATCCATTCCAGATGAAATTGGATCACTAAGAGTCATAAATCTTGTGAGAAATCGTTTGGGTGGAAACATTCCAAACAATTTGAGATTAATTGAAGCTTTGAAATCTTGAAATATTTCCTGTAAAAAACTATCCTGATCAATTCCCAGAAATATCAATGAATTTAATTTGATCAATTCCCAACAATATCAATGAATATTTTTATATTTTATTTATGGGAAGGGAAAAAATCAGCTAAACGACCCCGTTCCCAACTCGAAAACATGAGAAGCTTTTCGGGGAATCTAGGGTTTTGTGTTGTATCGACATCAAAATAATAGCGATAACCGGTACAATGTTTCTATTAGTCACTTATAAAATTTTGGCATAGCAAATAGGTGGCTAAATAGTTTCTAAGTCTTCAAGAGGAACCTTTTCCTTGAAAACCTACCACTCTTGAAGCCTTCATGTGTTTTCTCCTATGAAGCAATCTTCAATGCTGTGTCCATCAAAGCCTCACTGTTTGTAAAAGAAAAAGCTTCAAAAAGGCCTCCATTTGCCCTATTTCATCTCCTCCAAGTTCTCCATTTCACATTCTCATTCCCTCATAAAATCCCTCCAAATGTCCCCATTTGACTTTCTAACCCTCTCAAAACCCTCTTTAAACCTCATATTATGCATGGACTGATTTAAAAATGCCTTTTTCCCCCTACCAAAATCCCCCATTTGGCCTAAAAAGCATTGATTTTGGCCTAAAATACCCTATTTTGCACTATAACAGTTTTATAGCCCCCAGGAGCTTATGTGGTCTAGCCCTTTTCCTCATATAACCCCTAGCCCGCAACCAAGCACTAAAAAAGCTGAAAATCCTTTAAAAACTCCAAAAACCCTTTGAAAAGGCTCAAAAACAATTCTTCGCTCATTTTATAGTGTTAAGCCCCAGAGGGCTTATTCTCCTTAGCCCCCTTCCATGCAACCTGAACATAGCGATTGGGTGCTAAAAGAACAATGAAACTCTGGTTTAAACCCTTTTTCCCTTTGTTTCATCACCCCCAATGTGTTGGTTTAAATCGATGAGAGTCGTCGATCTCCACAGATCGACAGTCATCGGGTACCTTCATTGCATCCCCCTCATTCCTTTGCCAAAAACACTGCGCCCCATCTTCTAATCTAAGCCATCCTTTGAACAGATCTGACGGATGTGGTTAAAATCGACGAGCTCGATGGCCCAACATACAATTCCGCCTGATAGCGAATCACAACCGTCCATTGTACATGATCTATGGTCCATAATCAAACCGATGATTTGACCTCCACCCCGTGCATCTTTCCCCATCGGGTTGCCTCCACACCGTTCGATCAAAATCGTCAGGTCCGACGACTAAAGTGACATTTCGCATAAATTTGATGTCCGAGCTTTAACATTTAGAAGTCGTGCGATATGGGTGGTTTTGTTTTGCCACGTGTCGTGCAGTGTATGGAATCACGCAGATTTTGTGAAAACCACTTACCACTCCAGACCCAGCGCGAATACCACCAACTGTTTCTGCCTTATCGCTCATCTTCCACAGTGTGTTTCTCATCCAATCGCCGCCGTTGAATGTCATGATTTAACGGCTCAGATCTAATTTCACTCCGCCCTTTCTCCATTCACTTATGCCTCTGAATGCCTCCATAAAACAATCTCTGCCATTCATCGTGGAAATCCAACGGTCCTCATATAGTTTCACCCTCACCCATTATTCCTTCGTCCATCCACCAAATGATTTCATCAATGATTCTCGACCGTTGATTGCCGTGGTCAGATATGATCTGATGGCCCAAAGTCATCCTCACCACAGAACTTCATCAGGCCTATCTTCGCCATTTTTTCACGATTTCCACCGTTCTGCCCCGATTTTCACCATTCTTTTGCTTTCATCCACCTCTTTTCCATCGCTCATCCATCCTCCACAGGCCTCCACAGCACCCTTTCCCACTCCCCAAAGATCAAAGGTTGTAAAATGCACTCTGTAACACAAGCATAGATAAGGTATTTTGAAACAAATAATATCAATTCTGAAAGCCGAAGATGGCAGGGAAGAAATCTTAGAAAGGGTTTTAAACATGCTTTCCATTAAAGATCAGTGTCAAACCCCAATCTAAACCCTCCTACACCATTGAACCTGTATATGCGCCAAAACAGTCAAAGGAAGCGACAAAGTGTATTAGTGATAGTCTGAAGGGATTAAACATACATTATTGAAGATTAATGATGTAATTCAGTGATTAAAGGATGAAACACAGCTCAAAGACCTTAAAATGATCTAAAGGCCTAATTAGGCCTAAAACATAGACCTGAAAGTGAATTAAAAGTGTTTTAGGAAAAGACAAAGACATCTGTCAGTCCAAGAAAGCTTCCACCGCCACTCATAGGCAAATTGAACCCTCTCCAACACCAAAATCCAACCTCTCCAGCCACCAAAAGACACCTGCAGCCTCACAGAAATCAAAGAAGGCCTAGTTATTACCAGAACAATAGATATTTTCCTAAAGACAGCTGAACAATTAATACAAATCAAGAGAAACTATTTCTAATTGTCAGCAAAGTGATTTTGAAGATAAAAAACAGTACTGAAGTCAATATTTTCGACCCGTAAGCCTCGAAAAGAAGAAACAGAGTTATGAAGCAGAGTTATAGATTGAGTGCATTCCTACCCTATGTCTTGCCTGATTTTCAAAGGCCGAGAATTGTATTGATTGTGAAATTAATGATACTTGACCCCTAGAAACTCTCCCACTTCCATATTTTATTATAAATTCACCTTGAGGACCACATTGTAAGGGTTGGTCTTTGGATATCTGATTACATGTTAATAGTTTGCTGAAGCCCTGTTTTCACTTGAATATACATAAGCTGATATGATAATTTTGAAGTTGTAGAGACCCACTAGGCTTGAAGATTGTAACTAGTTTGAACATCAAATACAAGCTAATTTATGGGATCCTGGTTTATGTCAATGGTGATGTGTTTGTGATTGTTAATTTTTATTTTCCTTGGTATTTTCACTCTATCCACTTTCTCTGATAAAGAACAACAAAAATACAGAGCTAGGATTTACTTTTAACAGTACCCTACTCTCACTGATAAGCTTTATTTCTATGTTTTCATCCTTCAAAAGTTTCCATTAAGAGTATATTGAAGCAGGTTAGTTTCAAAGCACTTACCTGATCTTAGATTACTCTTTATGTTTAATCATCTGTGTTTTCTTATAGAATATGCTGAAAGCAGGATAGGTTCAAAGTCCTTACATGATTTTAAGGCTGCTCTTAGTTTGTCATTTTTTTTGTTCTTCATTTCCTGTTTGTTTCATTCCATAAAATAAACTTTAAGAGATCCTTTGACATAGATGACTTGCCCCATGGATCACTCTTTAACCTTGTTGTCCAATTAAATCCTTTTATGACTCCATAGCCCAAGGGATTGAAGCTGCTTTTTGCCTATCTTTTAGCTGAATTATCCCTTCATTAGCATACACCTTTACCCTTCATTTAAACTGCCTTCACCTTCATCATGTCCTTGCCCAACCAAAAACAAACAAAACCCATGCTCTTCATAACTAGCCTAATATCAAATTTCAAGCTTTAAAGATCAAACCTTTAAGCACACTTATAGAGAGACCCCTCTCTAGATTTAGGAGGGCTAGATCCTTGAATCCCAAAGTGGTTCATATGTTGGCTTTGTAGTTTGTATCTGCCAAACTTGAAAATTATAGAGACCCTAACATTCTGGTGACTCCAATGGGGATTTCTGAGTGAACTTCATCCTAGATACCTATAGGACCTCAGGAAAACCCCTTGATTCAAAGGCATTTGGTGTGTTAGCTAGTTGAGCCACTAGACCTAACATTCTGGCAACTCCACTGGGGAATCGGACCCTATTAGCCTAAGTTTGGTAGTAAATCACTGTGGTGGATAGTAAATCTCCTTCAAGATACTTCAAACCTTCCACCTGGTGACCCCACAGTCCTTGAATGACCAAAAGACTCCACTGGTGATCAATAAGCCTTTCGATTATATTTTTTTTCACAAGACTCCACTGGGAGACCAGTTTCATTACAACATCATCCATTTTAAAGGAAACACATAGGATTAAGCTTCCTTGTTTGAAGATAGTGTGCCGCTCAAAGACTGTCATATCTGGCCAACCTTCTTCATTCAGATTGTTATACATACTGGATTCAAGAACAATCCATACCAGAGCTTATCCTAATCCAAACCCCCCTATAATAGTGGACAATCCTGAGAGTATTATTAGGAAACCTTCTTCATATAGGGACCCCACTATTTTCAGACATATTTATAGAGCTAATTTAGCACCTGAAAACCTTACAACTCTATCAAAGACTTAGTTTGATTTAGAATTACCAAGCAATTCACCAAGAACTAAGTCATTCAGTAGTCTAGATCAGACAAAATTTGAGCCTCCAAACTCACCTCCTCATAGTGACCAGCATATTGGTAGCAGAGAAACCCCTCCATCCACACCTCCTGATATACATTTCATCCATAACTTGGGTCTCTCTCACCCTAGATCTTCTCAACATTTTTTTGCTGGTCCTAGCACTTCTGTCAGTCATATACCTGCTACTCAATCCCTTCCTTTACCTCCACAAAACATCATCATGGCAACATGGTATGCTCCCTTGGCGTTAACACAGCCTTTAGCTCCTTTACCCAATGAATATCAGTCTAAAATTCCTCATTTCACTAGGAAATAATCCACTACATCTCAACACAATGTAGATAGGATGGAAGATGCCTTTGATTACATGGAAATAGAGGATGAAACAATTAAGATGAGGATCTTTGCTCAGAGTTTAGGAGGATAAGTGAAGAAATGGTTTAAAGGCTTACCTCCTAATAGCATCAATGATCTTCCCTCCTTACTTCAAAATTTTATAAACAAATGGGAAGTCATCTCCAAATCCTAGCAGAATATAAGAATCTTAAAAGAAATCAAGGAGAGAGTGTCCAGGACTACTCTACTAGATTTAATAGCATCTACAATTCTCTTCCACCACATATGAAACCTCCCCAAGCGATGGCTTTAGTGAAATACCCTGAAGGCTTCGATGCTGATATGGCCTACCAGCTTAGGGAAAGAGATTATAACACATTGGAAGACATGCAGAAAGGAGCAGTGAGTGTAGAGGCAAACTTGATTGAAAAAGGAGCTAGGATTAGAGCTGAGAAAAGGGAAACCTATAGGGATGAAAACATAGCTTCTCCATCTGATTCCAAATATGATAGTCTAGCCAAAAGCATGGAGAGGATAGAAAAAATGATGGAGAAAATGGTCATCCAAGCAACTAATCAGAACAGAAACCAAAATCAAAACCAGAACCAAAACTTTAGAAGAAACAATCCCAAAAATAGACAAAGAGACGCTAATCAACAAGTCATACCTCCCTTCCAAGAGAATTTCCTTGATGAGGATGAAGAGATAATTTAAGAATCAGAAGGGACTATCATAAACATGGTGGAAGTAGATGACCAAGATCACACTTTTTCCACAGAAGATAACTAGACCCCATACTCACATTGGGATGAGGAAAGGTTGGAAACTGAGGACTATAGGTTAGGATTTGAAAATACCATCATGCAGGTTAGAGAAAAATATGATCTCAGAAGCAAAAATAACATGAGATAAAAATACAACCCAAATGCCCCCTATAAGCGGGGAAGGGCTCACAAGATCTGACTGATACATGCAAATCAAAGAGGCGCTGCAAGCGGCTAAGGCCGACATCATCAAATATATGGAGCTGCATCGAAGGCTACAATGAAGAGGTCATCCGAGCATGTGGGGGGCTACCTGCAGGGCCACCCCCTCATGAGGGCTGAGACATCTCACACACACCCGGGAATCACTAAGAGCTGCTGCTGCATCACTGAACCATCAAGCATACGGATCTCGATCATGCTGAAAGGAGCTGGAGTGGAGAAAGAATCAAGTCAAAGGGAAATGAGAGATCCCTTTGCTTGATTCGAGGCACCGAACAAGAGTGGAAGCTGGAACCAAGGTACACCGCCCTCTAGACCTGTCTTCTGGAATGAAGGAGTTGATGTCGACAGAAGGAGGTTTTCCAGAGGTGAGGCAATGAGAGATCCTCAACTAAGGCACGAGAGAAAATAGTAGAGCGATGGACAGACTGACACCAATGATGATGGTGGAATGGAAAGGACTGAGTAGCGAATGGATGACTTCCCTTGTTGGAGCATAAAGGGCATGAATGACATGGCAGTGACTGACGCAATATCATAAGGGATAGGGGACAGTGGGACTGAAGGCCATAATGTGCGACACAAGAGAGGGACCAAGCAATGAAGGATGGAGGGCTATAGCGGGGTACAAAGGGACTTGGGATAGACTCCATGAATGCAATGATGACTCAACTTGGATGCTCTAAACAAGGGCGACACGATGGTGCTGCCACACAGTAAAGGCCCAATGGGGGACCATGAGAACATGAGTACAAGATGGTAACTCATGACGAAAATCGTCACGAAAAAATACAAGTAAGGAGGAAAAATGGTGCCCCAAGTACAAGTGTCGTAAGTGAAGAAATGCGATTTTAAGGAGAGGTGAAGTGACCCTTCTTGGAAAAAATGTGTCTTGGTGAAGTATCAAATCACAAAAATGAAAAAGATGATGTCTATCTAAAAGAAAATAAAACATGCATTTCCGAAGGGAAATGCTAAGGGTAATATTTCTTAAGATAGAGTGCATTGCGAGGATTAGGAAGGGGATTGCCTTCGAAATCCTCTAAGAGGTATGCCCCCTTACCGAGATCCTTATTGATGATGTAAGGGCCTAGCCATAATGAGTCGAACTTCCCATGACCAAGGACATCATGGGCTTGGTCATAAACTAGAACAAGGTCACCTTCATGAAAAGTACGAGGCTGGACTTTTCTGTCATACTGAGCTTTGGTGCGTTTCTTGGCCACTTCCATGGTTTTCAAGGCAACACGATGGTCTTCAGAGGCGCTCTCAAGCATGATAAGTCGTTGTTCTAGAGGTTGGGTGTCAGGGAGAAGTTCAACGGCCAGGTGCAGGGAAGGAATTTCACACTCGATCGGTAAGACTGCCTCCTCTCCAAAAACGAGGTGAAAAGAAGTAAACCCTGTGGCGGTTTTAACAGATGTTCGATAGGCCCACAAAGCAAGGAAGAGCATAAGATTCCAATTGGTTTTGTGCTTATTCACCGTTCGTTGAAGCAAAGTCTTGAGGATTTTGTTGACTGCTTCAACTTGGCCATTACCTTGGGGGTAATAGGAGGAGGAATATTGGTGCTCAAAACCCAATAGTGAGGATAGCTCATGCCATATCTCATCTTCAAAATGTCGGCCGTGGTCAGAGACCAGTTTTTTCGGAACCCCGAATCAAGTGATAACATGGTTAAAGAAAAAGAGGGCTGCAGTAGCTGCAGTGTTGTTAAATGTTGGCATAGCCTCGGCCCATTTTGTGAAATAGTCGACCGCCACGATGATATATTTATGGTTACCAGTGGATGGCAGGAAACACTCCATAAAGTCGATGGCCCATTTACAAAAGGGACCAGTTGAGACGACCGAATGGAGGGGAGCTGGGGGAGCTCTCACCTTAGGGGCGAAATGTTGGCAATTGGAACAGTGCTTGACTGCTTCAATGCAATCACTGAAGAGGGAAGGCCAGAAATACCCAGCGCGCATGACTTTTTGAGCAGTAGCAAGACCGGAGAGGTGGCCACCGCAAGCGCCGCTATGGCAGGCATTGAGGACTTGTTCAGCTTCAGTGTGCGTGAGACAACGACGAAGGACAGTATCTATACCGTGAAGATAGAGGTCGTCACCGATAAGAAGGTAGCGAGGAGCTTGGTGTCGGATACGTCGTCGAGCGTCACGATCAAGGTGAAGAGCGAACTTTTGGGTTCGAAAGTAAGTGAGGATATCGCCGTACCAAGGATCATTCGAAGTAATGGCGAATAAGTGCTCATCAGGGAAATCATCATTAACTGGAGGATCTTGGGTTCCGGTAGGTAATTCAGAAATGAGTTCAGCAAGGGTTAAACCTTTCTTACTTTTTGGTGTGACAAATTCGAGGTCTAATTCTTGAAGGATGACGACCCAACGGGCGTACTTCCCAGTGAGGATGTGCCGACTCAATAGGAAAGCCATGGGGTTGGAATTAGTCACAACCTTGATGGAACGCATGAGGATGTAATGACGAATTTTTTGGACTGAGAACACAATATCCAGCGCTAGTTTTTCTTCATGTGAGTAGGAAATAGGGGGCCCCACTAGGTTCTTACTGACGTAGTAAATCACATGCTCGATACCATTGTCATCTTCCTGGATAAGGACTCCAGCGACCGAATAGGTGGAAGCAGAGATGTACAAGATGAAGTCCCGATCAAAGTCGGGAGGGCAGATCAAGGGAGCGGATGTGAGAGCCTGCTTGAGGGCATCGAAAGACTCATGAGCATAGGTATCCCAAAAAAATGGGATATTTGATCGGAGGAGTCTAAGGAACCCATGTGCGGTGGTGGCATAGTCAGGGATGAACCGACGAAGAAAATTAGCTTTGCCCTGGAGAATTTGGAGCTGGCGTAGGGTACATGGAATGGGAAGTTCAAGAATGGCTTGAAATTTCAAAGGGTCAAGAGTGATACCATCCTTAGACACTATGAAGCCTAAGAGACGGCCGGCGGGAATGCAAAAGACGAATTTCAACGGGTTAAGGCAGATATTATACTTGCGACATCGGAGAAAGATGGTACGCAGATCATGTAGGTGCTGCGCCCGATGCTTAGAACACGCAGTGAGGTCATCTAAATAAGCAAGGATAATATGAGCTAAGTCATGGAAAAAATAATACATGGCCCGTTGAAAAGTGGTGCCAGCGTTTTTAAGGCCGAAAGGCATGACCCGGTAAGCAAAATTCCCCCACAGACTGATGAACGCAGTTTTAAGCTGGTCGGCAGGACGGATAACGATTTGGTTGTATCTGGAGAAACCATCCATAAAGGATAGAACCTCATGCCCCGCACACTCATCAATGATTTGGTCAATAAATGGTGTGGGGAAGTTATCTTTGGGACAAGCTTTGTTCAAGTCGCGAAAGTCCGTGCAGACGTGGATGGTGCCTTGTTTCTTGAGGACGGGAACCGGGTTGGACACCCAAGTGGTGTACTCAATAGGATAAATGAAACTAGCCTGCTTGAGCTTATCGATTTCGGCTTTGATAGCATCACTTCTGGAAGAATTAATGGGTCTCAACTTTTGTCGGACTAGATTGGCATCAGGCCACGTGTCGATATGATGCTCGACGATGGTGGGATCGAGCCCAGGCATTTCGGAGTAGGACCAGGCAAAAATATCACGGAATTCTTTGAAAAGCTTAGTGTAAGCTTCGATTTCTTCCGGGGTCCATTGGGCGTCCAAGGTGATATATTCTTCGATTCCTGGTTTGACCGAAATGTCAATTTTAATGGTTGGAGAGATGTTGGCCATGTTTCCTTCTTCGGAAGCATCAGGTGTAGGGATGGGATTTTTGAACCAATCGAATGCATTGGGAATGAAGTCTTTGGTTTCCACAACATATTGGTCATGGGACTGCTGTGGGAGGTAGTATGCGCGATGGTTCATATCATCCCATGGAAAGTCAGGGTTGGTCATGGCTTCTATAATGTCTTCATCGGACTGGAAGATGGGAAGATTGGAGGAAGAAGGATCCCCCGATGAGGTAGTGATGTGTGACTGGTCATCTTGTGGAGAAGGGCTCAAATGCACAATGTCAACAGATCCAAGGTCGACTGAGGGGGAACTGAGAGTGTCTGTAGGTTGAAGGTTAGGTGAACTATCTCTCAAGGATGATGATAAGTACAAGATGGTGGTCGAAGGCTCCATTGGATCGATAGCGGGAGCAGAAATGTGAATGGGAGTAGGAATATCCTCTGGTCCGATCGAAGTAGAACTCGCAAACAAGTGAGAAGGTATCTTGTCGTGCGTAGCCTTGAATTGGTGGTACGTGTCTAAGGAGGAACGATACTCATCAAGGTAGGGACAGAGGTGGGTGTAATGGCCGTGGAAATCGCACAAAGAACAAGGGTGATTTGTGCGCAAGGTTTTGAGTTTCGGGATAGAATCCGGGATAGTGACGTAGACTTCGGGGATATCAGAGTCGGGAAAAGTCTCGTTGACCAGGATCTTGAGGTGCGGCAATTCAGGACACATATGGGTGGCGTGACCGACAATATCGCACAAAGCGCACTGGATAGTGTGCTTTGGCGGTCGAGGAGGAGTAGGGTTTGCCAGGGTGGCTTGGTCCTGATTGGTTGCCCCCTTACGAGCTTTGCCTTTCTTTCCCAGGGCTGTCACCATAGGGGTAGGGTCCTGGGGAGGTGCAGGGGGCCCGGAGGAAGCGAGGGGGACCAGTTGAATCGGTGTCAAAGCAAGGTAGGGTTTGGGGTGACCGGGTGGGGTAGCAGTTGGAGGGTCAATGTACCAGACGGGTATGCCCAGGGTC
Organism: Pinus albicaulis; assembly: GCA_034641835.2. Taxonomy (NCBI): domain Eukaryota; kingdom Viridiplantae; phylum Streptophyta; class Pinopsida; order Pinales; family Pinaceae; genus Pinus; species Pinus albicaulis. Next base: position 29,242 of record JAXQQM020066593.1, read on the forward strand.
AGGTTAGGGAGAGAGAGGGTGGCCATGACGGGGACCGTGTAGACTCTGGGAGGGGGAGCCAGGAAAGGTATCTGACCAGGGGGATAATGTCCAGGAGGGACGGCTCCGAGATGGTTAAGGCCCGGGGGAACCGATCCAAGGGGATAAAGGGGTTCAGGGACACCAGCTGTAGGAGAAGGGCCAGAAGGAGAAGGTCTGGCTGGCAGAGAGAAAGGGCTAGGAGTGGGTTGCAGTGGGCAAAGTTGTGTCTGAGGTTGCTGACTAGCCGAGGCGGGTTGCTTAAGGGCAGCCCGAGACGATTGCATCATGCAAACATTCGATAAGCTGGGATCAGAGAGAGGAGGAGGGGGGAGACCAAAAAAAGTTCCAAGCAGGGAGGAATCTTTGTAGACGCCAGGGGAGACACTGGTCAAGGAATCGACGGTTTGCTTATTGGCTACAGAAGAGATGGTCATCTCCGGAGAGGTCTGAGACGGTGGCTCATGGTAAGACAGCTGGTCAATGGTGACTATCTTTCCATTATGAGGGAAAGACATCTTGCGAAAAACCGCGGATGGGACAGCAGACATGGCATAGGTGTAGCTTCACCCCAATATAATGTTGTATTCTAGAGGGGCGTCAATGACTTTGACGTCAATGCAAACGATCTTACCGGAAAAGGTGATAGGACAATTACAAAAAAGGCCAATGGGCTGGGAGGCATGACCGTCCCACGCTCGAAGGGTGATCGTGGAAGGGGCCAGCTCAGGAGATCCGAGTTGCTTCCAAACCCAAGTGGACATCACACAGGTGGATGCCCCCTCATCAATTATACACCGAGAAACGTTGGCGTTCCAGATTTTGACTGGGATTTGGAAGGCGACGGAAGTAGGAAGAGGAGGATGGTCTGATTGATGGGCGTCGAACACAATAATTTGGTCATTAGCAGGATCTACAGCGCCCATGGCAGATAGTAGAGCCTTCTTTTGGGAAGGGCACGACTGGAGGAGTTCCAGTGTGGAAATGGCTGCAAGAGATTGCGCCAAATCATCTACTATGCTATACGAATGAGCAGCTCGACCAGAAGCAGCATTTCGACGTAACGGTCCTTTAGGAATCTTGGTATGGACCTCAACTTTGGGTTGAGGGATATGTAAGGGACCATTGGTTGTCGAAAGAAGCTCTGTAGAACTGGAAGAAGGGGACTCGGGGGCAGACTGAGCGGGAGGCTTGGGGTACTGGCGAGACCGAGTTTGAAGGTGAAGGTCGACGGTTGGGGAAGGAGCAGAGTTCATCATGAGGATCTGGTAATCGGAGGAACTAGAAATGGAAGAAGGAGTGGCGACCTGTCCGTCAGGTGGTTGGGTAGCCACGAATCCTTGCTGAGGGAAAGGATCAGTAAATACAGCTGGTTGAGTAGTGGCCACATTAGGGGGAGCATGAGGGGAGGCATGTTGTCCTCGCAATGTGGCTTGAGACTCCCACATCTGCCGCATCTATGGTAAGAGGGGACAATCGTGGGTGTAATGACCGTATACACCGCAACACGAACAAGGCTTATTGGTACGAAGCGGCCTGTCCGGCTTGGGCTGAGTGCCCTGTTGCTGGTTAGCAGTGTTAGGGTCAATACCTTGAGGATTGGGTCCATGAGTACCAGGGGCAGATTGATTTGAATTGCCTCTCCACCTTCTTTGAGAAGAAGGGGGATTAGTCGTGCCCTGCTATGCAAATACTTGCCCTGGAGGGGGCTGTAGGTGCGGTTGCTGCGGTTGAGGAGGAAAGGAAGGTGGAAGCGCATATGCTGGAGGAGATGGCGCACTAGGCTGCGGATAAGGGTAATGGTTAGGTTGGGAAACATTGAGGTAAGCAGGAGGTTGGGAAAAAGGAGGAGGCATGCCGTATCCTGGATACATGCTACCGGGAGGGGGAAGAGTGCTAGAGGTGCTGACCCCTCCCTGAGGGAGACCATAGCCCATAGGAGGTTGAGCATACGGATGAGAAAGGGCTCCAACGATACTGTCGGCGGAATGAGATGCCCCCGGGGTGTTAGCGCCTCTGGGCCTAGGGAGGTCAGGAAGGACGGTATAAACATAACCATATTGGGCGTAGATCAGGTCATATTTCAAGGCTATTTGGAGGATGGATTCTTCGGTTTGAGGGAAATGGGAGGCGAAATCTTTGCCAATGGGAGCTAAGAGAGAGCGAAGGAACTAGTCCATATAGATCTGATCTTCGAAGGGGGGAGCTCGACATAAGCTTCGTCTTCATCGCCATTCTTGGACATGAGCGGAAAGGCGGGTCGAAGAGGTTTGCTTGAAAGAGGTCAAAAGCTCCATACCAGTATCGTATCAGAGAGGGAGCTGGAAGTAAGATAAAAAGGCTTGGGCAATGGTCGCAAAGGTGGTATGGGAAGAGGTGGCTTGGTCAACATACCATTTAGAAGCTTCTCCAGTAAGCATGCGTTGGAACAACCGAAGATGGATGGAATCATCGGTAATGGAATTGGAGGAACACCACATGTGGAAAGATCGGACATGGTTGGTTGGATCTTCTCCAGCAAGGCCTTCGAACTTAGGGATGTCGGAGGGGAGCTTGGTTGGCATAGAAGGCCAACCAACATCGTGGCGGATAGGGTCATTGATCAACTGATTGAAATCGGGGAGGCTGAGGCCTACGATGTACGGCAGCAAGGGTGTGGCCGAGGTAGTTCCTGTGGCGGTTCCGCTAGTAGTGGCTCCGACATTAGGGCCAGGAGCACCGCTAGCATTAGGCCCTAGACCAGACATAGTGAAGGTGACAGGGGGAGAACCAGAAGGAAAAGGAGAACCCAAAGAATCAGAAGAGGAGTCGGAGTGTGGACTCGGAGGGGGACTGGCTCGACAACGACGGGACGGAGCAGGTCGATCGACCGAAAATTGAGGGTGAAGGCCAAGAAGTCTCCGGGAAGTGTGCCTTGGGGGTGCAATGATGACAACACAAACACGACACAAGGGGAAGAAGAATGACCACAAGGGCAAGGAGGTGCATAATCAAGTGATTACATTGTCGAAACAAGGGCAGATAGGTGCAGTGTCAATTGATTTTAAAGTCTTTGCCTGGCAGTGTAAACCAGGCTCTTCTTTGCTTAGGGTGAGTGTGTGGCGTGCGTTAATTTTAATTTTTAAACCCTTTTCGTTTTGAGAGCAAGAGAAAAGGTGTGCTGCGTAACTAAAAATAAATCTGTAGAGAACAGTATATAATGCTGAAATAACAGAAAATTAACAGCTACTATTGCATCGATTCAACCCAAAAAAGTGGGTCTCTCAAAACTAATCTAACAGAGGGAAAAAATCTAATCAAAACACATTAAAAAGAGGCCAATATATCTAGGGTCGAAAGGGACAGAGATCTAAGGGGAAAAGCTGCTGAAAAGAGGCACATATCACAGCCAAGAGGCAGAGGCAAGGTGGCTGGAAAAAGGGAGGGAATCATCAAAAAGTAGAAGGGGCAAGGAGGAGGCCCTAAAAGTAGATCCAAACAAATCTTCAGGAGGTGATTTGAAAGGTAGAAGAGCTGATTAAAAGAGGTCTGAAAAGGAGGTATCAGATCTGGAAAGAGGGGGGCTGAAACTCCAAAAAGACAGACCTGAAACAGATAAGAACTCTTCCACAAAAAGTGGAGGGTACTGAAGCCCTAGGGGGCTATGTTCCCACTTAGATGATCAAAAACAGATCAGAACCAGGTCAAACCGGGTTGAGACAGAGGCTGGAAAACCCTGACAGAAGCTTCTGCAAAACCCAGAAAAATTGCAGAAAAACAGCTGAAAAATTGGCAAGTCGCAGGTTCTGCCCTGTTTTCAGTGCAGGTCGCAGAAAAGAGGCTGAAAAGTGCGACCTGGAGGTCCAGGTCGCAGTTTTTGGGCTGAAAAGTGCGACCTCCAGTTCCAGTTGTCTCGGCAGCAGATTTGCGGAAAAGTTGTCGTCTCAGTTGCGGCTGATGTCTGTCACCTGCGCAATAGGGCCAGAAACATGCGGAAGTTAGAAATTTTAATGTTTTAGGGTTTTATGTGAGAAAAAAAACATAAAAATAGGAAAAAAAAACAGCTGAAAAGAAACCCTAGGGTCTGAAGTAGCTGGATATGCAGGAATATGAAAAACGACAGCGGTCGTAATTTAAAACCCGTGTGGAGTCGCCATTTGTTAGTATGAATCATTTGTCGAAGTGTACGAAAAAAGACCACTTTAGCTATGCATAACTAATAGCCCTAACAAAAAAAGTGGCTGCAAATATCTTCAGATCTGCAGTTAGTTGATCAAGAAAAGAGCTGCAAAAAACCAGATCTATGCATAGAAAGACATTAAGCAGTAAAAAGAAGGGTTTGCTCCATATACCAATAGACAAGACAAAAACAATTTTTGAAAGAATTTTTTGTATTAAGGGCACCTGGGAGGAAAACAAGAAGGCGTATCCAATTCTTCTCAATGGGATGGGTTCTTGGAAGTCCTCAGCACTTCAGATCTAGAATCTCTCTCTCTTGTTGGTGTAGAAAACCCAGACAAAGATAGAACTCAAGGGAGCTCACACAGCAAATAATGTAGAAAAATGTGACCAAGTGTATAGATCCAGAGTGATCTAATAGGCAACAAAAGGTGAAGAATGGTAGGAAAAACCCTCCTATTTATAACAAAATATTGGGTCATTCTAGATCTTGGTGCATGATTAAAATAATGTTAACCAAATCTGGATCCACCTTTTATGGAATATTTTATTATATTTGTTGGAGGGAAAAAGTATTTGACTTGGGTCAAATCCCTTTATTTGTCAAAAATAAATAAATAAATGATTTATTTATCTTTTAAAGGAAGTGGTTGGAAGATAATCAAATAAATAATGATTTATTTAATTATTTGTGGGTGATTTGGTCATATTTAACAAGGAATATTATCTAAATAAGATTTAAATAATTATTCCTAGAAAATAATAAGATAAATAAAGGTTTATCTAATTAATTTCTTTGTTTTTGGGTTAAACATGACTAGGAATAACAATTAAATTATGGCTTAATTAATTATTCCATGAGGAAAATTAAACAAAATAGGTTTGTTTAATATTTCCTTTTTGGGTTTCCTGTTTAGACCATAAACAACCTAATAAATGTGGTTTATCAAGTTATTTTACATAGTGAAAGCAATTTTACTTAGGGTAAAATTGGTCTTACATGGTGTACTTGGGTCCATCTAATGATAATAGGTTAGATGACCAAAAAATGGTGTAACACCAAGATCACACTTTTTCCATAGAAGATAACCAGACCCCATACTCACATTGGGATGAGGAAAGGTTGGAAATTGAGGACTATAGGTTAGGATTCGAAAATACCATCATGCAGGTTAGAGAAAAATATGATCTCAGAAGCAAAAAGAACATAGATAATCCCAAACCAAATGCCTCTAAAATCACCATTAAGAAAAGACCTGAAAAGTCTCCTAAAGTGACTGCTGAAAGCAGTAAATCAACAACTGAGAAATCCGGTAAAAACAAAGATAAGGACACCCAAACTAGTGACAAATCGAGTCAAGAATCTAGCAGCACTAGCATTGTAGTTGTTAGTCATCAGTATTTTTCACCTGTTGATGATGACTAGTTGTTAAAGCCAAGTTTTCTAGCAGCTGATCTCCAATTTGTCAAATTTTCCAGCTAGAAAACACCCATAAACATTTTTTCCCTCCTACCTTTTAAAATCAGCCCATGATGAGATAAAACCTAATTTTCAAGCCTTATCTAGTCTCATTTATACAAACTTGTCCATCAGCTCCAAAGAGAATACTCCAAATCTGTCAAAAAATTCTCCCCTAAGTTAGGTAGTGGTGCTTTAGGCGATCTTCCCTTGACAAAATATCCTAAGCCAGAAGAACCTATGTCTATTATCAACCAGTCATAGTTGACCTTCCTATTCTGCAAATAGAGCTTGATACACCCTTAAGTTGCGCCACTAATAAGCCTTGATGTCTCAATAGTGCATATGCCACAAGTCAAACTGATATTAGGTGGATTTACAGTGTTTCAATGTTTCTTTCAAAAGCAGAAGTGTACCAGTGTTCCAGAAGACATTATTAAACTTAACATGAGAAGACAACTGCTTCTCATGTGGTTTTGAGCCTGGGATGCAAGTACTATTCAGAGAGGTAATTCAATGAATTCCTACAAACACAGTCAAAAGTTTAGTGACCTATGACTAGCAAATAATACTCTGCAGATATAGGTCAGGTTGCTTCTGATGTCTAAAGATGTATAAGGGTATTTTAACAACAGGATTACATATCTAAGAGAATTCCCCTCATGACATATTGTCAATTTTTCACTTTTATTTACTTAACTGTGAATAGGCACTACAAGGAAAGATGACATAGTTTGACAAAGGTATGAAATAGCATCACTGTGTAAAACATCCTCCAAACATGAGCAGAGGGTTTGATGACTGTGTAAAACATCCTCCAAATATGAGTAGATGGTTAGGTCATTGGTTGAAAACCTCCTTCATTTAAAAGTAGAGGGTTGGGAATATTATGCCGGCCTCCTTCATTTAACAAGCAGAGGGTCAGGAACAGAGGTGTAGCCTCGTTCAAAGATCACAAGGCTAACAATGCTGCAAATAGCTTTGAAAACCTGTTTACACCTTCTTTTCCAATGGATGAAACCACTAACACAGTAGTGGTGTTTCAAGGATTGCTTATATGGTTTCACTGTTTGGAAGACAAATTTTCAATACAGTGAGAAACAATTGGATGATTATGAGTAGAAAAAGTTGTTAAGCAGATGACCAAGTAGTGATATTTTGATGTTCAAAGAAGCTTTGCTTTTCCTGTCCATGAAGATCTTTTTCAAAACATCATCAAATTGATAAGAAGGTAGTCTAAGCCTTGCTTGTGAAGGGGAATTTTAAAATAAACACATAGAGACAGTATGTGTGAAGAAAAGGGTATGGCATGTGTTCTAAATTCAAGGACAACATTCAAAAAAATGAAACATGCCACTGTCACAAAAAGGCCTTTTTTCTATAAAACATGTGAAAATACCTTTCTATTGCATATGATTGTAGGAAGGGTTTTTAAAGGATTTCCTTTTTGATAAACAGATGTTTGTCAAACATAGGTGAATGCAGCTAAGGTTTCACCCACAGTCAAAGAGAAATATCATTCAAAGGATGCATCTATAATCATTAATATGGTTTTGAGAAAGTTTTCTTTTAAGGAATAGATATGGAAAAACAGTGACAGGGCTGCTGCCTTAATAGAGAGACAATGAAAAATATTTTAGCCTTGAGATGACTTCTTCCCATTGGGAAGGGTCATATCTATGAAGACTTTCAAAATAGCATTCAAAGCATTTGTCATAAACTTGTTCAAAAATAAGGCTTCATGATATCTAAAAGGTGATGAAAGGATAAAAAATATCATGTTGAGTTTTTATATAACAAAAGCCTTTTTCAAAGGGCATTCGAACCCTCACAAGTATGTTCAAAAGGTTGTTGGATTTTTTGTCATTTAAAGGTGGATGAGACCGTTGCAAAGTCCCACTGTGAAATTTCAAAACACTAACCAAGTGCTCCCCTGGCTGTTCATTGGAGAAGCAAGTGATTTTAGCGTTTTTCAGAGTTTTTAAGGCCCTCAAGCCTGCGTGGCATGCCTGGGAGAGGAAATAAAAAGGGTTGTAACGATCGCGCAACACGCCTATAGCGGCGCGCGGCGTACCTGTAGCGCCCATTCAAACATTGCCCGAGGCCAACCCGACTACCTTTCCATTGTGTGGCGCTCTTCTTTGTGAATGTGCCGCTCACCCAAACACCTTCAAAAAACTTTGTGGAGCTGCCCCAATCAATCAAACAAGGTCTTTAAGCTTTTCTTCGAGGTATTCTACTTCTCCTCTTAGAAAAATTCAAAGATTTAAAGGGTGTTTGCTGTGTTTTTTCCTTGAGAAGGAAATAGTGATTTTGAAACCATTTCACCATTTAAAAAACATGAGATAGGCAGTGTTAAGGAGATAGAGTTCTAGTGAAAGCTGAAGAAATTTTTCTTATGTATTAGAGGTCTCAAATAAAGTTGGACAGTGTCTTAAAAAGTGGCTTTAAGGGTGGTTTTCATTTAAAAATAACAAGAAAACAATGCAGTGATTAAAGGGTGGGGTTTTGGTCCAAAATATAAGAGTTTTGTTGCTATGAATGCCAAATATTAGTACAGTGTTAGGTGGATGTTTTTAACAATCTTAAAGGACCTTAACTGCCTTTAAGAGAAGTGATAGCCCATAGTTAAAACAGGAAGCAGACTTTTTTTAAAACTCAAAGGGGAAAAAACAGTGAACATAATTCGAAAGCTTGTCATTTAAAAGTGGCCTCTCTGTATGGTGAAATATTGAACATTGTGCAGCCTCTATAGTTCCAAAAGTAGAGTGTGTGAAAGGCTTTTCAAATCAGATGAGGGTGTTTTCTCTACTTTTGTAAAAGAAACAGTGAATAAACAAAAGAACATTGTTTGAGGGAAGGGTGTTTGTTTTTGTCAAAACACAAGAGTCCCTTCTTCACTAAGAGACCACCAACACACTTCTTTTCAAGACCTTTCCCAAGCATAGTAATAAATTTACTGTTTTCTTTTCATGTGATAAACACTTGTTGATTGGCATCAAAGATGATTAAACAGGGACTTATAAGGAGGACAGGGGTGTTGTTTGAGAAACCATTTCAAGGACCATTTGAGGTAGCCTGTTTTTGCAAAGAGTATCCAAAACAGAATGCCTCCCAGGTAGGATAGTAGAAGTGGCCTTCACAGGAGGTTTGAGCCTGTTTCAACTGAAGAGGTAAATGCTCATCCATCAGTCCTATTTAACTTTCATGAGGTTGGGTGTCTAGAGTTTTTTCAAAGGGTGCAGGAGATGAAAAGCTATTCCCCCTTGACACATCTTTGTGCTTTGATATTTCATGGGAAACACTTTCAGCTGGTAGGCTTGGATTTCAAGTTTTCTCCTAGATCCATTTCCAAGGCCACTAAAATCCCTTATGTCGGAAGGAAGTGGCTCAAAAAGAGCCACCTGGACTCAGAAAAATACAAACCCTTTTTGAAGCCTGACCATAGAGATACATGTCCATCCATTTTTCCTTTCTCATATCTATTGACAAGTTATGCTCCCCTCATGAAGATAATCATGAAATATTTCACACGCGAGGGAAGATTTTCCCGGGTCTATGCTTACCATGTCCGGTTGCTCATGCATTTCACAAAATCCAAATTGTTAAATCTCCCCTTCTTCCTCCATAGAAGTATTGAAAAAATGGCCTCCACTGTTCAGAAAAAACCTCCTTCTCAGTAGTCAGCTTGCCTCTTCCATCATTCCCTCATCAAGGTTGTCATTCTTCATCAGCTTGAGAATAAGGAAATCTCTTGGGACACTTTCATTGCACATTCGGATTTTGCCACTGTTCCTTCATTCCATGCATCTCCTTCACCTTCCACTCACCATAATTTGCCTTCTTCAAGAAATCCCATTCCCAAGAAGCTCAAATTTCCTGTAATTGAACAAGAAGAAGAGCATGATGAGGAGGAAGAGCATGAAGGGGAAGAAGAACATGATGAATAGAAACATGATGAAGAGGAGGAACATCATGATGAGGAGGAGGAAGAGCATGATGAGGAAGGGCAACAAGGGGAAGAAGAACATGATGAAGAAGGGCAGCAAAGTGAAGAGCATCACAGTGATAATATGCAGCACAGTGATGAAGAGAAGCACCATGAAAAAAATCAAAACAATGAGGGAAATGATGAGAAAATTGAACATTTTGGTGAGGGTATTGGTAGCCCTCACAGAAGCAAAAAGGATGAATATGAAGCCCAAAACATTGAAGAGGCAGAGCCTCAAAGTCATAGAGACAGCAAAGGCAAGAGTAAAGAGGGCAGCCCTCAAAAATACATGCAAGAGGACAGTCAAAGAATTCATGAAGAAACTCAAAATAGTGGCAAGGATGATGAGGAAAGTAACAAGGGAAAAGAGCCAATAGAGCATGTTCTAGCTGCCTCTCCTAGGCAAGGGGCCATGCTTTCTTCTCCAAAAGTGGCCAAGCCCTGGACATCAAGGAAAAGGGTGCCTAAAACTATAACTCCAAATGTTACTAGGGCCCCCCGAAGCAAGGGGAAATTTCCCAAGCAGCCCATTGTTGAATTACCCAAGAGGAGGAAGACCAAGAGAGCCACCCAAAGTAAGGGAAAGGAGAAAGAAGAAAGCAGCCATGAAAAGGAGAGGGACTTTGACATAATTCAAATCCAAAGTGATGATAGTGACAATGAGGCCCAAATCCTAGAGACTCTCTTGATCAATAGAGAAAAACAAATTGATGCTTTGAGGACAGATCTAGAGAGTGCTAGAAACTTCAATCACTTTTTGCAAACACAAAATAAATAGATGAGTGTCCACATGGCTGTATATGAGACACGGGCCATCAAATATAAAAAGGAGGCCTCCAAAGCGCAAGTTAAATTGGAAGAACTCATGGGTGAGTTCAATGATAGTGAAGATGAAGATCAACCCAAGAGAAAGAGGCCAAGAACCATGGGACTCAGAAGATCCCTTGAGAAACAAAAGGAGGAAGAAGCTGCCCTTCTCCAATCTATTCCTCTCACTACTTTGTTCACCCAAGAGATAGAGAAAAATCGAGAAGCATGGCTCAAGAGGGTGAATTATCACTTGGAAAAGAAGTTGGAGAAGGCCAATAAAGATTTGGACCTTCAAAGGAGGATGACCAGGCACTATAAGAAGCTCAATCAGTTCGCCCGACCGAAATTGAAGGCCACACAGGGAAAACTCAAGGAAGCTTAAAGGAGGCACCTTGCACCAAAATTGAAGAAAGACACATCAAAGCTCCAAATTTTGGCCTCAGCTTCACAGCATGTTTCTAAAAACCATTGAGGGTCATGCTTGCCAAAATTGGGTGAAATTCAACAAGTTTTGGTTTTTGGTCATTTTTGGGTTTTTGGCTAAAACTCATGGGCATCGCCATTTCTGTTTGGGGCATCCTCAAAGGATGAAAATGGCATCATTGGATGCCATAATTTTATGGGCATATACTCAATTATTTTCAGATCAATTGAAGATGATTTTCTCCCCCAAAATGGCGAAAAACACTCACTTTTTCCACACTCTGCCCCGTTTATCAGCAAGGTCTATTTTTTTGGTTTTTACACACAGGTTAGTTTTTGAGAGACTTCTAGTGATCATTTGGAGGAAAATAAGAATTTTCAAAAAATATACATTCATAGCTTTCCAACGAGCCATCACGAGCCTCGTTTCGACATCAGGTAGGCATCCAAAAGTTGTCCGCAAGACAGAGGACTGTCTGTTGATATATTTCTTAAGCATTTTTGAGAAAAAGACACTTTTCTGAAGTGGCTTTTCCTAATGTACGTTTAGCTATTTTTGGGCATAGTTAGTTATGAACAGTCAATATATTTTCCTTTTCTAGAATTTTTGAGATATTTTGTGCCTTGGGCTTTGCAAAGCCTCAAGGACAAAATCAGATATTTTTGATGGGCCAATGAGATTGAAAGTTGCACTAGGAGGTTTTCCCTCATCTTGGCCTATATATTCCAAGAGACTTCATTGTAAATAAGACTGAACTTGGTATTTTAGAGCAATATATGGTTATACAAGCTTGGAAGAAATACTTGTCTCATGCATTGGAGAGTTTCTTGAGTGCTTTTGGATGATGAAAGAGGACTGTTGTTGGATTCCATGACTTGGTAGAATGGTATAGTGTCTCTCTCTGTTATGCTTCTTAAGTTTCATTCATAGTTCCATGTTATTTCTTGCTATAAGACAGTAGAGAATAGATTTGAGACATGCCCTTGGAAGCACCTCAAATTTCCTGTTTCTTTATAGCTTCTATGTTTTCTTCCTTCTTAGTCATATCAAAGAATCCTTTATTTCTCTTTGATAACTGAAGAAATTGTTTTATTTCCATGATTTTTATGCATGCTAACTCATGGCTAGTAATAGCTCCACCTTGGAAACCTTTCTTTGATTATTTGATTGTCATTTTTTGAACCAAGGAGGTCTTGTACTGATCTTGCCCTTTGCCTAAAACTATGCAATCTTGCTTCAAAGTGCCCAATAGCTTGAAATACTATGCTTAGGAATTTCCTCATAGTGATTTGAGTTGTTTTCTTGTCTTAAATGTATTTCCCCAAATTCTGATAGCCATTTCCTAAAGTTATAGAGTCATATATCTCTATGCATGGCTTGAATGTTTATTTCTATGCATTGATCAACTTATAGTTACATTTCTCATGATGAATGGTTAGCCCTACCATGTTTATGTCAGCTATTGAACTATTTATGTTGGAAATCATTTGTTATTCACAAATTTAGTGTCAATCCCACTCCATTTTACCCAAAGATCCATTTTACCTTGAATCAAATCGGCCCTTCAACAACCTTGTATCACCATCTAAAGATTTCTTGACCTTTTCGACCCCATAGCCCAGTTGATCTAACATATTTTTACCTATCTTAGTATTTTATCAGTTCATCCCTCACAAACCTAAAAACCAAAACCAAACACCTACTTCATAACTAGCCTAAAATCAGAAACACAAGAAGAAAAACACACAGATATCCCTTACACAAATAGAGAGAGCCCTCTCTGAGTCCAGGAAGGCTAAGTACTTGGGCTCCAAAGATTGGTTTGATGTTACACTGTCATTTTGTTTACCAATCAACCAAATCATGGGACCCTAACAGTAGCTAATGCTCCTAATAAAACAAATTCAAACATTGTACATACTAAAAATCAGCAAGCTAATCTTGCTAATAAAATAGTGCCCAACAAGACAGAATTGAACCTCTCAAAGAGTCATTCTCCTTTCAGTTTGGAGAGTGAAATAGCAAAAATTAAGAAAAATTTCCCTCTCACTGACTTGGCCACCCAATATGTTTATAAAATCAAATTTTGAAAGCCTTAAACTTAGAAGAAAACAGTGACACTGTCAATTTAAATGATGATCAACCAGCTCTCTTGTTTGGCCCAAAATTTGAAGGGAAATTTCAGGAAGGGGTAGTACCTCCTTTCTATGTCAGTCTCAATATCCATGAAAAAATCTTGCATAATGCTATGCATGACTCTGGAGCTTCACACAACCTTATGAAAAAAGTGATAATGGAAAAGTTAGGCCTAGAGATAACCATACCTTACAAGGATTTATATTCTTTTGACTCTAGCAGAGTGAAGTGCCTTGGCCTAATCAAAGATATTTGTGTGAATTTGAATCAAATTCCAACCAAGTGCATGGTCATGGATGTAGTGGTGGCTGATGTACCTCCTAAGTATGGCATGTTGCTGTCAAGATCATGGGGTGCCAAGCTGCAAGGTACAATGCAGATGGACGGTAAATATGCCACTATCCCTGTCTTTAGCCAGCTTAGAAGACTGTATAGAGAGGCACACATGAAATTCATGGTTAGTAGCCCAGAAAAGCCTGAGAATTCCCCTCTTTACTCTGTCCATACAGACCTGGACTCTTTTACCCATTAAAATCATGAATTCATAAATGAGCCAGAGCTAGAAGACAGAAATTCAAACAACCAATTAGAGGCCCCAAATCTAGAAATAATGGTAGTTCTAGATATAGAGGAAAATGAGAGAGAGACCTTTAAACAGTGTTCTGAAACAAAAAACTAGAGTGAATAATCCAAGACTGCAAACAACAGATTACCCATCACTCTGAACTCCATGAAAATCCTGAAGAACAAGACACCTCACAACATGGTACAGACCTCAGAATACAACATAATGGTGAATGTAGCATTGGGGATGAAACTAATAAAAATTCTGAGAACAACCCTTTATGGCACATGAACTTTGATGGATCTTGCACTAAAAAGAATGCAGGAGCTGGGGTGTGGCTGCATAACACTGAAAACAATTACACAGAGAGCCATGCTTTTAAGCTAGACTTTACATGCACAAACAATGTTGCAGAGTATGAGGCTCTCATCCTAGGATTGCATCTATTGACAGAACTAGGAGCCAAGAGGATAGTTGTCCAGGGGGACTCAGAATTAGTCATCAAATAACTAAAATGAGAGTATACTGCAAAGCATCCTAAATTAAGGGCATAAAGAAATAATGCCATGGATTTTCTGAAAACATTTGTAGAGTATGAGCTTGTGTTTGTTCCTAGGAGTCAAAACATAATTTCAAAGGGGTTGGCCTGTGCTGCTAGTTCATATCAGAAATCACCTAGTGACAAATAGATCAATATTCAAACAAAATACAGACCTGCAGTGCCAGATAATGCAAAATACTGGCAGATCTTTGAGGGTGACAAACAGATAGAAGATTTCTTGCTCTGTCGGAATAAATTTGAAATACCTGATTTAGATTCTAAATCTGATGAAAACTGTTTAGATGAAGAACCTCCTGATGAAGAAAAACCATCCCCCAATGCAAAAATAAACATGTTGACCAAAGAATTCGAAAAACAACAGAGGAATACATGAAAATAGATAGAGAAGACATAGAGGTGATGCAATCCAAAGACAAAAGCATACCTAGAGGATTAGCACCCTTAGAGGACCTATTCGATTTCAATTATGTGACAAAGAAGCCCACGATAGAACACATTGAGTCAGATATTGAAGAATGCAACATAGGTAGCAAAGATAAGCCTAAAATGATTAAATTATCTAAGTCTTTGCCTGCACATATCAAACAAAAATACATTGATTTATTTAAAGAGTTTGTTGATGTGTTTTCCTAGAGCTATGAAGACCCAAAAGCCTATGACATAGAAATAATCCAACATAAGATCCCATTGAAAGAAAACCAGAAACCCTTTAGGCAAAAACCGCTCAGAATTAACCCAGTACAACTGCCTCTAGTGGAAAAGGAAATCAAGAAAATGTATGAGGCAGGAATCATAGTGCCTGTGAGTTTTTCAGATTGGGTTTATAACCTTGTAGCTGTGAGGAAAAAGACAGGAGAAATTAGAATGTGCATTTATTTTAGAAACCTTAACAGAGCCTCCTTAAAGGACAATTACCCTTTACCCAAAATGGAACACATCCTACAAAAGGTGGTTGGCTCAAAGAGGATTTCTCTATTAGATGGTTTTTCAGGGTATAACCAAGTTTTAGTACTCCTATAAGATCAACTCAAGACATCTTTCACCACTCCTCGAGGCACTTTCATGTATGTGAAAATGCCTTTTGGATTAATGAATGTTGGGGCCACTTTTCAAAGGGCCATCAACATTGCATTTTCAGAGGAAATAGGGCACTTCATTGTAATTTATCTTGATGACATAACAGTGTATTCCAAAACTGATGAAGAGCACCTTAAACATCTAAGAAAGGTCTTTGAAAAGTGCAGAAGGTTTGGTCTATCTTTAAATCCCAAAAAGACAGTGTTTGGCCTGTAAGAAGGTAAACTTCTTAGCCATATTATATCAGAAAAGGGGATTAAAATAGATCCAAAAAGAGTTGAGGGAATAATACAGATTAGCCACCCAAGGAACATAAAAGAATTTCAGTCCTTCGTTGGGAAGATTAACTTCTTAAGGAGATTTATTCCCAACTTAGCAGAGCTCCTTAGAAACATGACTAATTTTCTCAAGAAAGAAGTGGGAGTTAAATGGAATGCTAAAGCCAAAAATTCCTTTGAATTGGTGAAGCATGCACTCACCCGAGCACCAGTTCTAATTAGCCCAGATTTCACAAAATATTTCTTCATTTTCTCCTTTACATCAGAACATATTGTGGTTGTTGTCCTATTGCAAAAAAATCCAGAGGGACAAGAGCATCCAAGAGCATTTTTTAGCAAGGCACTAAGACATGCATCTTTGAAATACAACATCATGGAAAAATAGGCCTATGCCTTGGTAAAGGCTTTAAAAGACTTCAGGGTGTATATTCTACATTCTCACATCATTTCTTATGTGCCTAACATAGTGGTAAAAGACATCTTGTCACAAGACCCATATGGAAAGAGAGGTAAGTGGATTGCAGTAATACTAGAGTACGATTTGGAAATGAAACCCACAAAACTCATTAAAGGTCGGGGCTTAGCTCAATTAATGGCTAAATCTAACCTACAAGCCCTGGACATTAACATGATAGATGCCTTGGATGAACATGAAGAATTTCCTGCCCCCACTGTTGAAGAGAAGTTCCAAAACTCACCTTGGTATGCTGACATCTTGTATGTGCTTACAAATATCAATGCTCCTCCTGATTTATCAAAGACTAAGGCAAGGTTTTTAAAGTTGAAAGCTAGTAATTATTGCATTTTAAATGAATGTTTATACTATAAAAATGCTAATGGTTTATTCCTTAAATGTTTTCTTGAAGTTGATGCAGAGAGGATCAAGCATGAATTCCATGAAGGAGAGTGTGGAGGTCATTTCTACTGGAAAACCACAGCCAACAAAATCCTTAGAGCTGGCCATTACTGACCCACCCTCTTCCAAGATGTCCATAAAATGATAGTTTCCTATCACAAGTGCCAAATTTTTTAGGGCAAAAGAAAACTCCTTCCTTTACCATTACAACCTATCATCGTTGAATCTCCTTTTCAATAGTGGGGCCTAGATTTCATAGCAAAAATCCATCCTGCTTCATCTACCCAACACAAATGGATTCTCATAGCCACTGACTACTTCAAAAAATGGATAGAGGCCATCCATTCTAGGAATGCCACAGATTATGTCATTATAAAATTCCTTGAAGACCATATCCTATCTAGCTTTGGCTGCCCTAGGAAGATTATTACTGATAATGCTGTTGCTTTTGGTTCCAAAAAGATGATTGATTTTTGTCACAGGTATTAGATTGCACTTGGTCATTCTACTTCTTATTACCCTCAGGGTAATGGGCTAGCAAAATCATCAAATGAAAGTTTGGTGACCATCATCAAGAAGCTGCTTAAAGAGAATAAAAAATAATGGCATAACAAGTTGGTGCATGCTCTGTGGGTAGACAGATTAACCACAAAGAAATCCATTGGAATGTCCCCTACCAGCTTGTTTATGGAGCAGATGTAGTGTTTCCTACCAGCCTAGGTGTACCAGTGATAAAATTAGTCCAAGAAATACAGTCAAAAGAAGATAGCATGGTAAGAAGGATCAATCAGACGATACATCTGTAGAAAACAAGGGAGGAGGTCTACAACAGAGCTCAAAAGGTGCAAGAGAACATTAAAAAGTTGTTTGACAAAAGAACAAAAGCTTGTGACTTCAAAATTGGAGACAAGGTACTCAAATGGGAACCTAGAAGAGAAGATATGGGTAAGCATGGAAGATTTGACAGTTTGTGGCAAGGTCCTTACATTATTCAGTTCACCATTGGTCCAAATGTGTTCTTCCTGCAAGAGTTAGATGGTACAAATCTGTTTGGGGGTCCTGTCGATGGCAGGATGCTCAAACTATTGGGTATGTGTTATATTCTTTCCATGACTAGCCCCACGACTTTACGTTGCGCCGGACGCAGCAGGGGGGTCACAAGGTGGGAGGCAGCCCCCACTGTTGGGGTCCGGGGCAGCACCCCGGCAAAAATTTGTTTGGTGTGCGTACCCACTCATAGGCGGACCCACCCATATTTTGTGCATGATTTTGCACATGGTTTTGGGGTACGATGGTTTTCGGCCCCTGGTATTTTGTAGATCTGGTCAAGGGAACTACGGTTATGTTCTAATCCAGGGTTAATGGATTGGGGTTTATGTATGCTTCGGCATGTATATATATGTGTTGTAACACTAAAAGGAATAAAAAAAAAATCAAGCTGGTCATCCCGATTTGGGATCCAGGGGAAAATCTTTGTGTTTATCTGTTTTATGTTTTATGCTCTCGCTATTGTTTATTTTCTGTTATAAGATTTGTGTGTAGATAATTTCTGTTTAGGGTTAAAACCTACATTTGGTATCAGAGCTGTTTCGGCTTCAAGGGGACGCCTTTGCTGCTGAGGGTTTTTTAGTTCGGGCCTGAGGTAGACCCTGTTCAGTGGGAGATCTGCGGGATCGATTCTTGCGGTGAAAGAAGATGGCGAGTGGCGGAAAGATAGAGATCGAGAAATTTAATGGTCAGAGTTTTGAGTTGTGGAAGCTCAAGATGGAGGATATGTTGGTGGATAAAGATCAGTGGATCGCGGTAGATCCAGGTACTAAACCAACGGCAATGTCAGATGAAGACTGGAAGAAACTGGATCGGAAGGCTAAGAGCACAATACGATTGTGTGTGTCAGATTCAGTATTGTTGAATGTATCTGGGGAAGCTACGGCGAAGAATTTGTGGGAAAAACTTGGGACTTTGTACCAATCTAAGTCTCTGGTGAATAAGTTGTTCGTGCGGAAAAAGCTGTATAACCTGAGGATGAAGGATGGAGACTCGGTGACAGAGCATCTGAACGCCTTCAATATTGTGGTAAGTCAGCTGTCATATGTTGATATTAAAATCTCAGATGAAGATAAGTGCATCAGTTTTTTGTGCTCTCTACCAGACTCGTGGGACAGTCTGGTTATTGCAATAGGTAGCAATACAACTACCTTTAATTTTGATGACATTGTCTCAGCCTTGCTGTCGGAGGAAATGAGACGGAGAAATATGGAGGGTCAGAATGGAGATGCCTTATCTGTACGAGGAAGGTCCCAGAACAGAAACAAGAATAAGGTTTCTAGTGGGAGATCTAAATCTAGAGGGAGATCTAAATCTCCTGGAAAGTTTGTAAAGGTGTGCTGGAAATGCGGAAAGGAAGGGCACTACAAAAAGGACTGCAGATCTAAAGCTCCTGAGAAAGGAAAGGGATCTGATGATGCTCCTTCTATAGAGGCAAAAACCACCTTGGATGAAGGTGGGGATGTGTATTTGGCTTCTTCTTCAAATACACATGTAGATCATGAGTCATGGTTGATTGACTCGGGTGCATCCTTTCACTTCACTCCCCATAGGGAGTGGTTCTGCGAGTATGAGAAATATGATGGTGATGTCTTCCTAGGGGATGATAGGAAGGCCAAAATCATCGGACATGGAAAGGTCAAGCTGAAGCTGCAAGGTGGAAGGATTAGAACACTTCCTGGTGTTCTGCATATTCCTGCATTGGCCAGAAATCTGATTTCTGTAAGCAAGATGGATGATGCAGGTGTAAAAACAGTGTTCGAGAAAGATGCCTACAAGATGGTTCGGGGAGCACTGGTATTAATGCGGGGAGTTTGGACTGGAACTCTGTACAAGCTACAAGGTAGCACTGTTATTGATGGGTGTAACAGTTCTATGGTTCTTGAAAGTGGAGCGGAAAGCCTAGCTGTCTCTGGAGAAAAGACCATGCTATGGCATCAAAGGCTTGGACATATTGGAGAGAAGGGCCTTCGAATATTGCATAGAAATGGTATGGTAGAAGGTATGTCTAATTTCTCTCTGGATTTCGATTTCTGTGAACATTGTGTATATGGGAAGCATAATCGGGTGAGTTTTCCTTCTGGTGCTAAGAGGGCGAACAAGATATTAGAACTTGTGCACAGTGATGTGTTTGGACCTATGTCAGTTCCATCACTGGGAAAGTCTGTGTACTATGTTTCATTCATAGATGACTTATCAAGGAATACATGGATATATTTCTTGAGGAAGAAATCTGAAGTCTTTGACAAATTTAAATAATTTAAGGCTCTGGTGGAAAACCAGACAGAGAAGAAGATAAAGGCACTGAGGACAGATAATGGTGGGGAGTTCTGCAAGAAGGAATTTGAAGAGTTCTGTAAGAAGTGTGGTATAGCACGACAAAAGACTACTCCATACACACCTCAGCAAAATGGAGTTGCAGAAAGAATGAACAGAACACTGATGGAAAAGGCAAGAAGCATGCTCAGTGGTACCAGGTTAGGACAAGAATTCTGGGCAGAGGCAGTGGAGACTGCATGCTATCTGGTTAATAGATCACCTTCATCAATGTTGGAGGATAAGACCCCACATGAGGTATGGACTGGTAAGAAACCTTCTCTTTCACATCTAAGGGTATTTGGATGTGATGCATATGTACATGTTCCAAAGGAGAAAAGGACCAAGTTGGATAATAAATCTGAAAGGTGCATCTTTATTGGGTATAAGGATGGTTTAAAGAGTTACAAGCTTTGGAACCCAGAAACAAGGAAGGTTTTGTACAGCCGAGATGTGGTGTTTGGAGAGGTGAAATATATTGTTACACATGAATTCCTACCAAAGGAACCTGAGAAGATATATTTTGAGCTAAATGAGGATGAATCAGACTCTACAACAGAAGAAGACTCAGAAGAGGAAGAGCCATAAACTCCAGCTGTGAGAAGATCAACTCGGGAAAGAAGGCAACCAAAAAGGTATAGTCCACCTGATTTTTGTTCAGGTTTTTCCTTAACTATAACTAATGATGATCCCAGAAAGTTCAGGGAGGCAGTAGATTCAGAGGATGGAAAACTCTAGAAGGAGGCCATGGTTGATGAAATGGCATCCTTGCACAAAAATGAGGCTTGGGATCTAGCGGAGTTGCCGGCTGGCAGGAAGCCCATCGGGAGAAAATGGGTGTTTAAGAAGAAGATGAATGTAGAAGGCAAGGTGGAGAAATACAAAGCTCGGTTGGTAGCAAAAGGTTATTCCCAGGTGCCGGGAATTGATTTTGGTGATATTTTTTCTCCTGTTGCCAAAGTTACTTCTATTAGATTACTTTTATCTGTTGCTGCTACATTTGATTTTGAGATAGAACAAATGGATGTGAAGACAAAATTTCTTCATGGGGATCTAGAAGAGGAGATCTACATGAAGCAACCTGAAGGCTTTATGGTGAATGGTAAGAAATAACTGGTGTGCAGGTTGAAGAAGTCTCTGTATGGGTTAAAACAGTCACCAAGGATGTGGTATAAGAAATTTGATACCTATATACGGGGACTTGGCTTCACTAGAAGCAAGGAAGATCAATGTGTTTATTTTAAATTAATTGGGGACCGTGTTATTTATTTGGTCTTGTATGTGGATGATATGTTGTTGATTGGAAATGACAAAGAAATTATCCAAGATTTGAAGACCCAGCTGTTCTCCAAATTTGACAAGAAGGATCTTGGTGCTGCAAAATATATTTTTGGCATGGAAATTAAGAGAGATCGGGCAAAGGGGAAGCTCTAGTTAAACCAAAGGAAGTATGTCGAGACTATATTGCAGAGGTTCAATATGTAGGATAGTAAACCAATGAATGTTCCTATTCTTGTAGGTGTAAAGCTGTCTGCTGAACAGTGTCCTAAGACACAAGAAGAAGAGGAGGATATGTCCCATGTTCCATATGCAAGTGTGGTGGGTAGTCTGATGTATGCAATGGTCTGTACTATACCAGACATCGCACATGCAGTGGGAGTATTGAGCAGGTTTATGTCAAACCCAGGGAAGGAGCATTGGACAACAGTGAAGTGGGTTTTTAGATATTTACGTGGCACTAGTGATTATGGCTTATGCTACCAAGGAAGACCAGGGTTGGAAAGAATGTTGGACATTCATGGTTTTGTTGATGCAGACTGGGCTGGAGATCTGGACCAAAGAAGATCTACAAGTGGGTATGCGTTTAACCTATTTGGAGGTGCAGTCAGTTGGATGAGTAAAAGACAGTCTGTAGTGGCTCTTTCAACTACAGAGGCAGAATACATAGCAGCCACTCATGCAAGCAAGGAAGCAGTTTGGTTGCAAAGATTATGTTCAAGTATGGGGTTGGTACAGCAAGCTATAAGGATAGACTGTGATAGCCAAAGTGCAATTTTCTTGGCTAAGAACCCTGCTTATCATTCAAAGATAAAGCACATTGATGTTCAATATCACTTTGTTAGAGATATGGTTGAGGCTAAAAGGGTGTTGCTGGTAAAGGTGGACACTTTGAAGAATGTTGAAAATGCATTGACGAAGTCTGTGAGCACTCAGAAGTTCTCTTGGTATCTTGGTGTAGGAAAATAATGGGTACAGAATTATTTAATGACTAAGCTCTTGTGGCTCTTATGGAAATAAAACAACAAGTGGGAGAATATTGGGTATGTGTTTGTATTCTTTCCCACGACTATTTACTGTATTTGTACTTTCTTGTTGTATGCGAGTCTAAGGAGGCCCCACTTTTGGGGTCCGGGGCAATGCCCCGATGAAAATTTGTTTGGTGTGCGGACCAACTCATAGGCGGACCGACCCATGTTTTGTGCATGATTTTGCACATGGTTTTGGGGTACGATGGTTTTCGGCCCCTGGTTTTTTGTAGATCCGGTCAAGGGAACTATGGTTATGTTCTAATCTAGGGTTAATGGATTGGGGTTTATGTATGCTTCGACATGTATATATATGTGTTGTAACACTAAAAGGAACATCATGAAAAATCAAGTTGGTCGTCCCAATTTGGGATCCAGGGGAAAATCTCTGTGTTTATCTGTTTTATGTTTTATGCTCTCGCTATTGTTTATTTTCTGTTATAAGATTCATGTGTAGATAATTTCTGTTCAGGGTTAAAACCTACACAAACATTATTACTGCTAAAATTCAGAGTTTAAGGTTTTCACTTCCATTGTAAATACGATTGCTTTGTTCAATTTCACAAAAAAGAGATGAAAGAAAAGGTTCAGACAACCTCAAAACTTGAACCTTTGAAGTTCCAAAGAATGGCTCAAATCAGCTCAAAACCTGAGCCAAAGAAGGGAAAGTTGGTTTTAATATGCTCAAAACCTGAACTAGCAAAGAAAAAAATCGATTAGCTCTAACAAACCCAAAACCAGAGCTGAAAATGAAGAATAAAAAGTGACTCTAACAAGCTCAAAATCTGAGTCACAAGAGAAAGAAGGATGCCCTAAAGGTTTCGCAATTTCCAGCCTTCACAATTTTGGTTTCAATTTCATGCAAAGTTCAATTCATGTGCAGCTGTCTTTATGCCATGGACCCATAGCAAACCAGATAGTCTAATCCTGCAATGTCCCTTTTCCAGAAATATCACAAGCCTATTCATAGACTGTGGGGGCATTTTCTGAATATGTCACCTCTAAAGAGAGGGTGAGATCTAGAGGCTACCTGGCCCTTCACAGACTCTGTCTATAGCTATGTGAGATTTCCTATTAGGAAAAGCTACTCTATTGAGAATACCTCAAGATAGAGCTACAACAATAAGAAAATACACCATTTGAAAAATAGCAGTGACATATACTCATAAACATGTAAGAGGAATCCATAGCTATCTCATTATAATAATAGCAGCAACACATGTATACAAAATCTTGAGGGAAATGATACTCAAGATGCACAATGCCAAGCCTCAAGAGAAGAGTACATAAATCATGAAGAAACTCTGCTGCACATATAAGCCTTAGCTATGACAGCGTAGTTTTAAAGAGCAACTTCATGCTACAAATGCCAAATGCATAGATATACACTGATATGGTACAAAATAACATTAGGAGTGAATACATCAACTCCCAAAGGCTACCTCCTATCAATCCTGGAAGGATTGATCATAGAACACAAAATCTGCGAAATGCCAGAGTAGCTGGGTAGCTGCAACAACTCAGAAATAGAACTGGATGGACATGGTTGAATTTGATGCTCAAACTAAATGTGCCTCCTCCAATGGATCTTTCAAGTGAAAGGCTGATCCCTTCACTAAATATCTCTCTCTCCAATACTCTGCAAGAGCCCTACTACAAATGCTCTCAAGAAAATAACGTAGTCACTGGGTGAAATGCACTGTAGGGGCAAGAGAATGAGATGGCCTTGATGTAAAATCTACAATGATGCTCTGAAATATTCCTCACTAAGTCCTCAAAGGGATAGGGACTCCCTTCCTCTGAAAATCAGCTCCGGAAGTGGTGTAGATGTCCTCCAATGCAACTCTCTACAATGCAGCAACACTCTTGAACAAGAATAACGTTGTCACTAGAGATGGTAGCTTAGGCCTTGAGCCATGGAATGTGGAGAATGAAGAAAAACCTTCAATAGGCCTCTCAATAATGGGAAGGAATCCTAAACAGGAATTCCTTCGGAAATTCTTGCTGAACAGCAAAGAATGCTTTCTTGTCTGAATAGAAAATGAGATGAATAATACTCAACATGTTTTGCAATGGAAACCTTGCCCTCCTTTTAAGAAATGTGACACCTCTCTCAATAGACCCCACTCATTAGGGTTTCCTTCCTCTAGAAGTTTCCCTCCTTATCCCACTGCGCTGGCCCACAATGTGCTCTCCACCTCATGCTACTGCGCAGTTTGACTTGGTCAAACCTAGCCTAGCATTCTTGCATAAGCCCCCTTTCACACATGGAGGTGTGAAATAAAGCTCCAAAAGTGATCCTCCTTCATACCAAGAGGATTTTTATTACATATTCATCAAATGAATGGGTCTCCTACCCATTTTATTTATCTTCTATATGAAACTAGAAAAAATTAATGTTCCATAAAAATTGGGAACATTAAAGTCCTCCCCTTTCAAAGATTGCTTGTCCTCAAGCAAGTACAAGGATAGACTGATTTATTTCCCCTTACTCTCCCTGTAGCATCTATGCATGATAAACTCCTCCAAGAAAAGGATGCCATATCATTAATCAAGTTTTCAGGTGGTCCCTCCAACATATGCAATTTAGCCTTTGGTGAACATCCCCAAATAGCTGTCATGTAGAAGCAAATATCCATGAAGGAAACAATGGGTTGTCTAAGGGCCTCCTTGAGGCATGAGATCTGATATAAAGTGGGACTTATCATCCCCATATCAATCTCCCATCCCCAAGAAATCATCCATACAACATGAGCTGCTTCCAAACATAGAAAATCATAGAAAAATCTCTCCTTCAGCTCCGGAAAAGAAGGTGGGATGAAAATATGAATATGGAAAGCTCCATAGCTCACCCCATGCTGTCCTCTCCTCCACTTATGATTATTTGGGAGTGTGTGCTAATCAAGGGCTGAAAATGTATTGCCTCCAAGTGGCAACATGAAGAGAAATCCTGCAAGGATCTCTCCTCCATCAATGAAAATCTAGCTGGCCCAAATTATGTCATCCATGATGAGTAGGACATGACCATCATAGAATACCCTAATGACATGTTTTATGTAGGTTATATCATGTGCATCAAGGTACAAACAATTTCTCATAGGGCTACAATGCAATCTCATCCACTGCAGCTGCAGAAAATAACATGGCAAGTACTGTACGAAAAATTTCACCTCTACTACTGAATAGTGAATAGATGAGTGAATCAGCAATGAAAAATAAAATACATGCCCATATACATACAATGGATAGATATCATCATCAGACTCATGGCCCACCTCCAAAGAAAGCAAATAAGTAGTTGTGGTGACCATGTCTCTTTTCATGTTCCCATTAGAACATGCCATGCATAAGTTGTGGGAATCATCTCCCCTCAAGGACACATTCAACTCATGTGTCAATTCACCCATCATGCTCCCTGTTATCCCCCTATGAATTTTTTGACAAGAAAACAAGGGGCTAAAATGTTTTTTGAGCCTTCAAGGAATGCATCTCCTCTGAAAACACATCATCCTTGAAGCCTCCTATGCCTTTTCCCTTTGATAAATCCTCACTGCTGTTCCCGGTTTAAAAGCCTCTCTGTTGTGAAGAAAATTCCCAAAGGCCTTCATTTATCCTTTTATTTCAGCCCTATTAAACCTCTGTTTTCATCACCTTTTCCCCCCTTCTAATTCCCTTTAAACCCTTCAAATATCCTTTGTTTGGTTTGATATCCCCTTATTCTATCTACCGATTCCCTCTTTAGCCTTAAATTCCTCTTTCTTGGCTAAAAACCCACTCTTATCCATGTGCAGGTAAATACCCTTTCGGCCAGCCCCTAACCACTTCCCCTCCATAAGCCCGAGTGCTAAGACCAAGCACTAGTCCAAGGCGCCAATCGCATCGGAGAATCGGAGCGGGACATGCTTTCCATTGTAAAGCCCAAACTTCTGATGTGATGGTGTTATATTCTGTTGGCTTTTGAGTTGATTTCCACCGTTGATTGGAATAGATCCAATGGTCATCGCAAGTCCCATCACTCCCGCATCTCCATTTCGTCACCCCTCCGATTGCATGCCCACTGTCGATTCACTTTTAATCCGACGGCCTTCGCATCCTCGCTCTGATCACAATCGCAATGCTTAAGTTGTGCTATCCTTCATCCCTCCCGATTTGCGATCCTATGATTAGATCGGAGCCGCCCATTTCCCAAGATCTAATGGCCCAGGTTAAATCGCCCTCTGCCATTGCTGAGTCCCACTACGTCAGCCCATTTCATCGCATCTTCGCTCATTACCTTGGTAATCCGCTTGCATTGAAATTTAATGTTCCATATTAAATTTTATCTCATTTCTCCGCCTAATTGCATACCGACACCTCCACCACAGCCACTGTTTCCGCAGTCACGCCACAACCCCTCTAGGCCTTAAAGCATTCTTTCACCACCACCCTATATTTTATAATTGGTTTGTTTAATTGCGCAGGGTTTTCACCAGAGTGGTTTTTCACTTTGTTTCTCATAATTGCAGTCACTTTGATCCGAAACACAAAGAGGACATTTCAGAAGTGGTCGGTGAAACAGCAGAGACGAATTAAGCAGATTAAAGCCTATTAATGGATTATACAGAACCTAATCCTGTGATCAAAGGATTAAGGCGCAGTCCAAAGATTAAAAGAGCACATGAGACAAGCCATATCTGCTCTCGGCATCAACAGTACATTTTCTCATAATAGTACACCCTTAGCAGAGGTCTCCATGCCTCCCCGAGCTCCCAACGGCCACCTCTCTGACAGAAGACTTCCAAAGACTGTCAGGACAACAATAATGGAGGTATGGAATCCCATAAGACCTTTAGTCACCTTACTTTCTTCAGAAGACAAAATAGAGAGCCTTACAGCCAGAAAGAACTTCGAAGAAACATCAGAGGTCAAATCCAACCTGACAAATAATCCAAACCAGACCACCAAGTACAGTGTAGGGCTATAAAGCAGAGTGGGCATGAAACACCTCATCCATGCTTTCTTAATGGATCGAGTTAATGTGTATCACCTACTCCTGCTATCCATTTTTCTTATAAATAATCCCAGAGAACACATTGTAAAGGGTTGGATTGCGTTATTGCTGTTGTAGTTGTAGGGATTCATTTTTTACTGTTAGAAACAGTTGTGGGAGAGAGTAGTAGAGTAGTCTATAATGTAGTAGGTTGGGAGGAGAGAGTTAGGACTGTAATCAGACATTGAGCTCAGTGTATGTGACTGGTTTTGCATCAATTAATCAAGAAAATTTCACAGGATCCTGGTCTATTACTACGGGTGATGTTTTCTCTTTACATTGTTTTATTATATTTTTTCATGCTGTTCATTGGTATTCTAGTATGCATCAGAAATATAACATAGGATTTTCCCACGGATGGTACCCTATGTTTCCGCTCTCCCTACCTTTAATTTTTTCTGCTGATAGTGAAATCTGAGGGCAAATTCATGTGGTTTAACCAGTGTAGTAGTTGTTATTCACCGTTAGCTGATGTGTGAACTCGGAGTTTGCTGCTTGGTTGTTATTTTTTGGGTTCAAGCTAGAGGATTTGGGATACTAGGGATTTAGTGTAAGCCCTGTCCACTGGGTTCCTTGTTCGACAGGTTGGCCTTCCCAATATCTCGCGAGCTGGTGTCGAAGCATTGAAGGTTAAAAGCCCTTCCCTGATCTTAGGCCTAGTTTTGTGTTTAAATCTTATTATTTCTCCTTTGAGAGTATGCCAAAGAAGATCTGGAGTTAGATGACCTCTGGTCTGATCTCAAGTTTCCCTTTGCGTCTCTTCTTTACTCTCCTTATTGTTCCATCCCATCATCTATCTCAAAGATCCTTTAGTATAGATGACGTGCCCTACGAAAGCCTTGGCTAGTTGTTTGCAAGTAATCTCCTTTCATGACTCCATAGCCCAATGGATGGCACAACCTTAACCCATCCTCTTTTGCTAAAATGTCCTACCGCTCTGCTCCTTTCTTCCCATTACCTTCTCAGTCTATGATCTTATGACCAACCCGATAACCAACCCAATCATTTTAAACCTTCCTTTGTGCTTCATACCTAGCCTAACATCTCATTTTAAGATTCAAAGATATATCGTTCTTTGTTTTATTGGATAGATCCCTCTTCGGGTCTAGGAGGGCAAGATCCTAGGGCCCCAAAGTGGTTCTGATGTTTTCTCATATTTTGGTCTTGTCAATCTGGCCAAAACATGGGAACCCCAACATAATGGAAACTCTGCTGGGGAAAATCTAAGAGTCCGTAACTGCTAACATTAGTTTGTGTCCCATTGTTGTCCCAACATAATGGCGACTCCGTTGGGGAACAACTTAGACCAATGCCTTTAGATTGGTATTTCATTGCTGATGGTGGACAACAACCTATTGCAAACATCCAAATTCATCCACCTGGCGACTCCACACCCTATAATCCCAAATAGACCCAATGACTCCATTGGTGGAAAACTATGAACTGGTTAACAAGATGCAGTGACCTTCTTTGCAGAAAACATGGACCCAGAAATGGACAGAGATGCAAATCTTGATGCTTTGGCAGATCAATTAAATGGAATAGCAGACATGTTTGGTAAAGTGTTGGAAATGTATATGGCTAATCTGAATACAAATGACGATTGTTTAGAGTAGCCCATGCATTTTCCCGAGTGAGGGCCAACTCCAGACCTGGACGATGAGCAAGACATGTATGATAATCTTGGTCTGGAGTGTGCCCTTGCTTAAGAAAATCCTCAAGATGAGGCTCACGAAGATATCCCACCTCAGGATCAGTTCGTACAAGGAGCATAGGACTGTGGCTCTTCTATCTATGTTAAAAAATAAATTCCTCCGTTGACAGAAGAAGAGATGGCCCGAATATCAAACATGCAGTCCACCTATGCAACCTTCTGCAGAACTGGTGCAGATCCAGAGAACTCCTCTGAGGATTAGGATGAAGAAAGACCTGCTGAGAATCTAATAGGTTTGATTGGTGACATTGCTTACGATTATGAATTTCCTAGTTATGATCTGTTTGATGATGATTGTTTACAAAAGGAAGCTAAGCTTGCAGGACCATCATCAGTAGACTCGTGGGAGGAAATTTAGGGCCAACAACTCCAGAGAAGCAATGAACCAGGTCAGCCTATCTATGACACCGATGGGGAAAGTTATGAA
Source organism: Pinus albicaulis (assembly GCA_034641835.2). NCBI lineage: Eukaryota > Viridiplantae > Streptophyta > Pinopsida > Pinales > Pinaceae > Pinus > Pinus albicaulis. The sequence goes on from JAXQQM020066593.1 coordinate 58,415, forward strand.
AGCATCAGTGATGAGTGTCATGAGATCGGAGGTCAGTAGTCTTTCCTTTCAGAAGATGAAGGAGACACTCTACCCCAAGAGAGTATTTTTCTCAATCTAGTGGAAGAAGAGGAAATCTTGGTTGAAGCCTGCCTACCAGATATCCATAACCAGGTATCATTTCATGATCCTTATGACCATTTTTTGCAAACATTTGAAGAGGGATCAAAGGTCTGTTTGAGCAGAATGTTGCAGACAACAAGAAATTTTTTAAAAGCTGTTGTTAAGGAACGAAGAGAATGGGAGTGGCCCTACCTATCCAGCCTGCTCAAGGAAATGAGCAGAATAGACTAGTCATGGGATCACTTAATGGACTAGTTGCATTTGAAGACAATGTTTGTAAGCTAGACTTGCAAATATTCCAGTTAGAGTAGGGTAGGTAGGAAAAATCTCAATAAAGCTCAATCTGTGAGCATGTAGTTAGTTGTTTGTAAATTTCTACAAGGTTTTCAGTCCATGGGCAGTTTGTCTTTATTCCATGGTCCACAGCAAGCCAGACAGCCTAAACCTGGCTTGACTGTTTTTTAATTTTTGTCTTAGAATGTAGAGAAGAAATCTACTAGACAGTTTAATCCTAGCAGAGGTAGTTTAGGTAGAGAAAATATGGGACCAACAGTTTAATCTGATCTCATGGAGTAATAAGGGTAGAAGTAGAATAGGTTTATTTTTCCTGTTTGTAAAAAATTGATGATGTAGGGGTCTGCAAGTTGAAATGCAACCAGAATAAAAAATGTTAGGATTTAGTCTGGGTAGGTAGCTGTTTGAGTGATGTTGCTGTTGATATGTGTCTTCATGGTTTGTGGCAGCTGAATCAAAGAAGAAAAGGTGGTTCAAGCACCAAGCATCTGGCCTATACCAAAGATCATTCTCTGAATTCTTGACTCCTTCAAGAAGAAGCCATCCCCATGTGGAGCCACTGTTAGCCCCCTATGAATTTTTTGACAAGAAAACAGGGGGCTAAAATGTTTTTTGAGCCTTCAAGGAATGCATCTCCTCTGAAAACACATCATCCTTGAAGCCTCCTGTGCTTGATAAATCCTCACTACTGTTCCCGGTTTAAAAGCCTCTCTGTTGTGAAGAAAATGCCCAAAGGCCTTCATTTTTCCTTTTATTTCAGCCCTATTAAACCTCTATTTTCGTCATCTTTTCCCCCCTTATAATTCCCTTTAAACCCTTCAAATATCCTTTGTTTGGTTTGATATCCCCTTATTCTATCTACCAATTCCCTCTTTAGCCCTAAAATCCTCTTTTTTGGCTAAAAACCCATATTTTGCCATGTGATAGGCTTAGCCCCTTCGGCTAGCCCCTTAACCACTTCCCCTCCATAAGCCCGGGCACTAAAACCAAGCACTAGCCCGCAAATCGATTATCGCAATCGGAGAAATGGTCGGAGTGCCTATTTTCTTTGTAAAACAAAACTTCCGATGCGATAGTGTATTTGGTCTGTTGGCTTTTGAAATAATCCCCACCATTGATCTGAAGAGATCTAATGGCCCACCTATTCCATCACGCCCTAATCACACTCCGATGACCTTCTTCACTGTCGATTCACTTTTAATCCGATGGCCCTAGCATCCCTGCTCCGATCGCAATCACAAATTTTAAACTGTGCCATCCTCCGTCCCTCCCGATTTGCGACCCTCCGACGTGATCCTGGCTGTTGAATCCACAAGAACCAACGACCAGGATCCGCCCTCATTCCACCATGTGTCCCCCGATTGGGCTCCTTCGATCCAATCGCAGTGGTCGATCTCTCATAGATTCGACGGTCCAAAGCCAATCGCTCCATTGCCCATCGGATTTAGGCCCCCCCCATCGCTCCCCTCCTATTAGATCTCAGCTGTCCATCTCAGCCAGATCAACGGTCCACGTTGCATTTCGCGTTCCATTCACATTTTCTCATCGCGTGACCATTGAACCTCCTTGGGTCATCACAGCCGTCGATTTCCTCCTGAGATCCGACGGTGCAGGTTAAATCGCCCTCCACCATTGCCGGATCCCACCATATCATCCCATTGCATATGTTTTCAAAGCATTTTCCCATTCCCTTTGTATTTCGCCCAGCTTTCAAAGGTCGTCCCATTGGTCAATCTCCACCGTCGATAATTGCCTCGAGACCTGATCGGACGGTCCACATGCATTTCTCCACCAAACCTCCATTTTCACTACATTTTTTACCTGTTTTCCCTACAGCCACTGTCTCCATAGTTGCACCACTATTCCACCAGGCCTCCACAGCATCTCTTCCGCCACCCCTGGATTTTATAATTGGTTTATTTTACTGTGCAGGGTATACGAAGTGATGAATTCACTCTATTTTCCATAATCGCAGTCACTGTGATTCGGAACACAGAGAGGCCATTACAGCATTGGCTCAGTGAAACAGCAGAGATGAATTAAGCAGATTAAAGCCAGTTAATTGAATATTCAGCTCCTAATCCTGTGATCAAAGGATTAAGGTGCAGTCCGAAGATTAAAAATAGCACATGAAACGAGCCATATCTGCTCTCAGCATCAGCAGTACATTTTCTCAGAATAGTACGCCATCCGACAGAAGTCTCCATGCCTCATTAAGTTCCCAAAGGCCATATCATTGACAAAAAGCTTCCAAAGACTGTCAGGACAACAATAATGGAGGTATGGAAGCCCAGAAGACCTTCACTCACCTTACTTGCTTCAGAAGATGAAACAGAGAGCCTTGCAGCCAGAAAGAACTTCAAAGAAACGTCAGAGGTCAAATCCGACCTAACAAAGAATCCAGACCAGACCACCAAGTACAACGCAGGGCTATTAAGCAGAGTGGGCGCAAAACACCTCCTCCACGTTGTCTTAATGGATCGAGTTAATGTGTATCACCTACCCCTACTATCAATTTTTTCTATAAAGAATCCCAGATAACACTTTGTAAAGGGTTGGGATTGCGTTATTGTTGTTGTAGTTGTAGGGATTCATTTTTTACTATTAGAAATAGTTTTGGGAGAGAGTAGTAGAGTAGTCTGTAATGTAGTAGGCTTGGAGGAGAAAGTTGGGATTGTAATTAGCTATTGAGTTCAGTGTATGTGACTAGTTTTGCATCAATTAATCAAGCAAATTTCACAGGATCCTGGTCTATTACTACGGGTGATGTTTTCTATTTACATTGTTTTGTTACATTTTTTTCATGTTGTTCATTGGTCTTCTGGTACGCATCAAAAATATAACATAGGATTTGCGCATGCATGGTACCCTATGTTTCTGCTCTCCCTACCTTTAATGTTTTATGCTGATAGTGAAATCTGAGGGAAAATTCACGTGGTTTAACCAATGTAGCAATTTTTATTCACTGTTAGCTGATGTGTGAACTCAGATTTTGTTGCTTGGTTGTTCTTGTTTGGGTTCAAGATAGAGGATTTGGGATACCGGGGATTTAGTGTAAGCCCTGTCCACTGGGGTCCTTGTTCGGCATATTGGCCTTTCCAAGATCTTGTGAGCTGGTGTCGAAGCATTGAAGGTTAAAAGCCCTTCCCTGATCTCAGGCCTAGTTCTACATTTAAATATTATGTGTTTTCCCTTAGAGAGCAGGCCGAAGTAGATCTAGAGTTAGATGACCTCTGGTCTGATCTTAAGCTGCCCTTTGCGTCTCTTCTTTACTCTCCTTATTGTTCCATCCCATCATCTATCTCAAAGATCCTTTAGTATAGATGACATGCCCTATGAAAGCCTTGGCTAGTTGTTTGCAAGTAATCTCCTTTCATGACTCCATAGCCCAATGGATGGCATAGCCTTAACCCATCCTCTTTTGCCGAAACGTCCTACCGCTCTGCTCCTTTCTTCCCATTACCTTCTCAGTCTATGATCTTATGACCAACTCGATAACCAACTCAATCATTTTAAACCTTCCTTTGTGCTTCATACCTAGCCTAACATCTCATTTTAAGCTTCAAAGATATATCGTTCTTTTTTTTATTGGAGAGATCCCTCTCCGGGTCCAAGAGGGCTAGATCCTAGGGCCCCAAAGTGGTTCTGATGTTGTCTCATCTTTTGGTCTTGCCAATCTGGCCAAAACATGGGAACCCCAACAGACAGGAAAAAAAAGATAGATCTACCCCAGATCCTTACAAAAAGAAATGTTACAATACAGATCTACCTGATCTGCGATCAATTCAACAAGTTGTTTTGCATGTTGTGCAACAGGCTCTCGAATCCTTTGCACCAGCAAGATATGCTTTAGATCTATTCTTTCATTGTCAAACTTTCACTGGATCCCTTCATTGTCGACCTTTCACCGGATTTCTTCCTTCATCAGTGATGTCTAGTGGCTCAGATCTATTTCAGATCTCCTCGACACACAAACTGACTCAATTTCCACGACGATTGCACCAGAAATGGAACTCGGTAAGTCTTGCTCTAATCGGTGCCTCTGTTCAGCTCAATTCCACGACGATGGCGCGACTATTGCTGCAGGAACTGCAATGATCGATGCGACTGTTCCCGAAAAAATCGCATTGATCCTCTTAAATGCCTGAAAAAATTCCACTCTGTCATTAGGGGCTTCTCCTCTACCACCTGGATAGTCGCAGGGATCACAACACTTTGGCTATGATTCGACCCTGGAGCTCTAATACCATTATAAAATGTGATGTTTGAATTGATAAATAAAAAACCCACTAGTCAGCTCTACGAAAGAGAGTTTGAACCAAGAGAGTCTGGCTCTGCAGAACACTCTACATTCTCAATACAACTCAAGCATTATATAGCATACATGGATATAGAGAAGTTGGAACCATACCCTAAGAAATAGAAACTAATTCCTATCCTAAGGTTTCGTGAAACAACTAACGCTAATTAAGGATTCTCCATTATCTTTCAACAATGATGACGATGATGATGATGGTGATGATGATGATGGTGGTGGTGGTGGTGGTGATTACCCTCCGCTAAGACCAATGCATAATAAATTATTATAATTTAGTTATTATTTATTATTAATAATAAACAAGAATTAATTATTATTATCATTAAATGAAAACCATATTACTTTTATTTATTTATTTAGTTTTAGATTGTTGATATTTTTTAAAAATATTTTATATGTTATTAATGTTCGTTAATATTAACTTATTATAATATTATTTCCAAAATTAAAACAATAAAATTATATAAATAATTACCTTATCTTTCTCTAAAAGTATTTGATTTTTGATAAAAATTTATAAATGCCGAAAATTATAGTAATAAAAGTTTAATTAATTATAAATTTAATGATGATGATTATGATGATGATGGTTAAATTCCACTAAGACCAAACTTTGGTCTATCAGCCCTAAAGAAACGAATTATTTAATTTGATTTAAAGTTGTACTCCTATGCTCAAAGAACTTGGAGAGAAGCGTCCTGAGCTCACTATAATTTTGACATGTTAAAAAGCTACGAAGGTCGGTATTGCAACAAATATTATGAAACTGAGATCTAATGTGGTTGTATGCAACACACTCTAAGAGGAAGTGATTTTCATCTTCAACGTTCATATTCTCACAGAGATGACTATATTAATTTTTTTCTTTGAGTTAGTTAAAACAATGAGATACTTTTGATCTTCTAGAGTAGGGTTGATGACCTCCTTATAATATCTTAATTTTATTTTATCCTCTAAATATTTCTCACACCACATTTTCTCTTTAAACTTAGAAGTAACAATATTTTCAATGTCATTAATATTTTGTAATGAAACATTTTCGTCGATCTCCCAATGGTTTATACAACAGAAGCCTAGTCATAGCTAGGCTATCGATAGGGAAAAGACCCACTTCTATAAGGAGAATATGATAGGGTGTATTGCTTTTAATTTTGGAGATATACATTATAAAATGCTTTTGTATTTGCTCAATATTTCTCCAAGATTCTCTAGAAATACTACAACCCCAAACCTCACACCCATACAAAATAACAAGAGTGACTAAAGTTTCAAAAAAAAACTTCTTTTTATCCCACATCACAATATTAATATGACCCATCAAAATTAAGTGTAATACATAATTCTAAAAAATTAATAAAAAAAGAAAAGAAAAAGAAAAATAAATAAAATAGAAATTCCAAATTGATTACAAATATGTTTTTTTAAGCCATAAATATATATTTAAATTATTTAAAAAGTTAAAAAAAATATTCGATTCGTATTAATGTTATTTAATAAACATTATCGCTATTAATATTAATGTGATTAAATCAACATCATTCCACGGGAAATTCGAGGATATTAAAGTGGCCAAATTGTTGTCACTAGATGATATGTCCCTTGTCCAAGAAGGAATCAAATCTTGATGAAATCACTAAAGGACGTTAGTTTATTTTATTAAATAGAATATATATTGCAAGATCATAATTTATGATGAGACATTTGTATTTCTGGTTTATTAATCTATGCATAGAGTAATAAAGGCAATCAACTACGGAAAATAAATTAAAATATATTATTAATAAAGTGAGATTATTAATTTTTTAATAAACAATGAAAAAAATATATTATCATTAAATTGTGCATTCAACCACAAAGACAATTGTCATTAACCACTTATCCACAAATTATTAAACCGCACAAAGCTAAAACAAAACAAAAATAATATTTTATATATTTATATTAAATAAATTAAATTTTGTAGTTTTAAATAATCCCTAACAACTTTCCACAGAGATTCCCTAATATTTTAAATATTTTATCTATTTACATTAAATAAATTTATTTTGTTTCATTATCAAAATTACATTAAAGCATATATACATTTTAATTCCGTACGAATTAAAATATATAAATTTTATATTTCATACACATTTACATATGGGATGAGTGAGGTAACTCTCATATCCAACTTTCACCCGAACACAATACGTAGGTACATGCCCACCACATCCTTCACAGAAATGAGATGAAGTTGTACGCTAAGATCTACGATTCCATACATCATTTCCGTGGACTATTGTTGCAAGAAAGACATGCGTTGATAAATGAATCCACATTTTCCCAGACTGCTCCTCCCTCTTTCGAAACGGCCGCAACGGCAGCCACACTCACCTCCTTCACCCTCCGTTTCATCTCCTCCGCCGCCATTACTCTTCGCACTACCCTTTCCACCTCATCCCTATTTCCCACGCCATCGCTCCTCTTCAACTCCACCGCCACTTTCACTTCCTTCGCCAGAAGCATAGCGTTCAACGGCTGCTCCGAATGCAGTGGCAATGCGATCATCGGAATGCCCGCCGCCACGCTCTCCAGAACCGAATTCCATCCGCAGTGGGTGATAAAAGACCCCGTCGCTTCGTGTGCCAAAATAGCTGCCTGTGGGGCCCAACAGGTCTCGATAAGGCACCGTCCCTGGAGCCGTCGCTCGTAGCCCTCCGGCAGCGCCTCCGCTTTCCACTTCTCCGCGGACGATGCCGAATTATCTTCAAGTGTCGAGCCGGGTGGCCGTAGCACCCAGAGGAAGGGCTGCCCGGTCGCCTCCAGACCCACGGCCAGCTCTATTATCTGTGCCGAAGAAATATACGATTCTGACCCGAACGCCACGTACACGACGGAGCCGGGCGTTTGGCGATCCAACCACTCCACAATCTCCGCGTCCCTTGGGCTCTGGATTTTCTCCCTCCCCGGCAGCTCAACCATCGGCCCGACAGCCCAAACTGGCTTGCCGCCTCCTCCACCGCTCTCTAGGTGTCGGACGAATTTTGGCTCCAACTCACGGAACGTGTTGACGAGAAGCCCATCCGCTAGTCGCGTGAATTCCACGTGCTCACGGATCTCTGCCATCACAAAGTCCGGTGAAGCCAAGCTGTTAACAGCGTCGGCGACTTCAGGCAACAGTAGCACTACCTCCTTGTTGGGGCACAAGGCGTCCACGCAGAGCCAGCTGTGCACGCTCCCCGGGTAGAACATGAACGACTGGACGCCGAACTCGGCGGCCACAGCGGATGACCAGCCCATGAACATGTCGTAGATGACAATCAGACGATCGGGAAGTTGGAACCCCCGGGATTCGTAATATTCACGGCCGGTGAGCTCCGCCATGAAACCCTTCAGCGGCTCCCTCATTTTGTGTATGATATCGAATATCATGGGCAGTTCATCACCGGAGACATTATTGACGATCTGTCGGTCCGGCGGCAGAGGCGAATCTGTGACCGATAAGTCGTGGAAATAGAGGGGCAGATCACCCCATCGTTGGACCCTTGGGAGGAGAATTTGACTGTTTGAAGGGAGGGTAACACAGATTACTGTTACGCCTCTAGTCGCCAGCAATCTTGAGAGATTGAGGATTGCATTGAAGTGACTGTGGGCTAAGAAGGGCAGAGTTACCGCGTACAATCTTCTTTCAATACCTTCCATGGCCGCCTGGATGGGCAATACTGCCTCGAAATTTTTATTAAATAAAATCAGAGCAGCCGAGCAAGAGATAAGGTGAGGACCGAAAAAACTGAACGGCCCAGAAGAATGGGAAAAATAACAGACGGACGATATACAAGACGATCGACTCAATAAGCCAATAAAAGCTGGGTTTCTATTTCTCATGGTTTTTAATGTTAGTTGACCGCTACTCACATAATTGAATATTTAACTTAGCCTTACTTATTTAATTATTGTAATGGTATAATAAATATTAATGTTAATAGTGTCCAGTAACAGAGTGGCCGTCACATTCCCGAAATGACATGTTTAGTTTGTATATGTCACCAAGGGACGTCTTCGCTTACTGTGTTATCGATAAATATAATGCTAAAAATGTGTAACATCAAGAATAATAGAGGTAGCAAATACACTGCATAAGTAAATTAAAAAAAAAAAAACAAAACTGCGTAATTAAATTTAAAAAAAAATAAAGTAAAAAAAATTACATGTTTAGTTTGTATATGGTCCCCAAGGACGTCATCGCTCACTGTTTTATCGATAAATATGATGCTAAAAATGTGTAACATCAACGTCTTCGCTTACTGTTTTGTCGATAAATATAATGCTAAAAATGTGTAACATCAAGAATAATAAAGGTAGCAAGTACACTGCCGAAGTAAATTAAAAAAAAAAAACAAAACGGCATAAATAAATTTGAAAAAAAAAACAAAACGGCATAAATAAATTTGAAAAAAAAAACAAAATGACATATTTAGTTGGTATATGGTCACCAAGGGATGTTTTCGCTTGTTGTTTTATCGATAAATATAATGCTAAAAATGTGTACATCAAGAATAATAGAGGTAGCAAAT